>CM040189.1:10608365-10610865 GCA_022606455.1 Callitettix versicolor
AGCTTTTTAATTGTATATTATAATGTACTTATTATTTTGAGTAAGAATACATATTGAATTTGATAAGAAAAAGTATTCAAATGTGTTCGCGAATGTAGAAAAGTTATGATTATTATTAAGTTCACTAATCAATAAAATAAAATATAACACTTTAAACATATTGGTAATTAGTAGGGTTAGGCCTACTATTGAAAGTTAGTTGAGTAACCAACATGGCATATTTCGGTACTGAAACAAGGTTATTTTACAAAAAGAGAAAATTTATTTAAATGGCAATTGTGAAAAGCCAAATCAAAAAAAGCACTATAGCACCAGATTACGACTATAACTGTACTGTACAAGTAGTGTCCTGCAACTATGCTTGGTGAGTGACAACAAAAAAATAAACCAGTAAGGGACAAAGTTTCACTTTTCCACAGTGCTGGCAATATTTCAAATAATAAGTACATCATAAAATCATCCATAGTAAATGATTATAGTTAAGTAGAAATAAAATATGATTTTTTTAAAATTTTTAATCATTGTACCACTATTGTTAGTATAGTAATTAAAGATATAATATTATTCTGTTCACAATTATGCTAAAAAAAATTGTTCTGTTGGCAATTCTGTGTAAGTCATCACGTGCGCTTGCACTTTGCAGTACATTTTACAACATCGATAAAATACTATTATACTAACAAATAAGACATTATTTTTAAATTTTTTAATAATTATACCGTATTTAATTTACGAGGTATTTATTTTAACAAAATATTTCTTATATTATCTGCCAACTAAGAACTAATGTTGGGCCAACAGCAGAGGTTTTCATAAATGTAACAGTTGGCCTAGCAAACAAACAGCTCGTTGGTTCATTTAAGGTAATTCGTTGGCGTATTAACTAACCATTGCCCAACTTTGCCGACAAAATCCCAACATTGGGCCAACAATGTTTCCTACTGGGGTACCAAACAGTGGGTAAACAAAAAACAATCACAAACTTTTTCCGTCAAGTTTGATGATCTGACGTACTGCTCTTTATTACTGTAGTGAGATTCTGTATGCTTTACATTTTTATATTTTAGTACAATACATTTAGTAATAATGTATGTAACAAAGTTTTTTTAATGCAATAAATTCAATTCAGTACTTTTAAAAGTTTTGTAATGGTTTCACGTGTAATCAAACGTTCCCGCTAATTCGACTCGGCCTATCTCATTTATTCATTCATTTAAACATGATTACACATTGTAAACAAACTATAAAAAAGATTTTTCCCCAACACTAAAATACTGTTCTTAAATTTTAGGAAAAATATAGGACCTAACATACCTGCTTCTTCATCTTTCCCTACGGTTATTTATTTTATAAGTGCATCTATTGAGAGGATTTAGACGTACCTCGCTATACTCTAGTCTAACAAACTTACAACACTACACTTACGACTTTAGCACTTTACACTCACACTTACATTTATGGAAGTCTCAATGTGCTTTTCGCTTTAAAATAACAAAACTAAATAAATAAATGTATACCGAAAAATCTATTTAAAACAAATTTACAATAGGATAAGAGATATTGTCAAAATTAATTTGCAATATTACAAGTAATAATTCTAAAATAGATTGTGTTTTATATACTTTGATGTAGCACAGGCCTTTGACAAGGTGTGGCATAGTGGTCTGATGTGGAAACTGGAGATATATTTTCCGAAACAATATTTCGAAATACTACAGTCTTATATGACTGATAGGCATTTTAGGGTTAAAAATGAAGGAGAATATTCAAAACTGAAAAAGATATCAGCTGGTGTCCCGCAAGGTAGCGTGTTGGGACCGATATTATATTTGCTGTACACTAGAGATCTCCCTAATGTCGAAGATGTAACAGTTGCCACATTTGCAGACGATACTGCAATACTAGCCACCGGGAAGAAAATTGAGGAAGCTGCAGGCAAACTTCAGAGGGCCTCAGATGCTATTAGCAGATGGACAAAGAAGTGGCGCATTGGCCTCAATGAGGCAAAGTCAGTTAATGTTAACTTTTCAAATTTGAAGATTGATCATCATATACCAATTACAATCAATTCATTACAAGTTCCCTATGCTAATACAGCAAAGTATTTAGATATGACACTGGATGCAAAACTGAAGTGGAAGGAACACGTTAAAAAGAAAACAGAGGAGTTAAAATTAAAATTCAGAAGTATGTATTGGCTTTTGGGAAGAAAATCCCAATTATCAATCCATAAAAAGCTGCTGATATATAGGCAAGTCTTGAAACCCGTGTGGACCTACGGAATACAGCTCTGGGGCTGTACAAAGAAGACAAATGTAAAAATGATACAAACCTTTCAAAATAAGGTGCTGCGATGCATCGTAGATGCACCATGGTACATAAACAACGACAACCTCCATAGGGATTTGAAAATAGATATGGTCAGTGAGGAAATAAAAAAGTATGCAAAGAAGCACGGACAAAGCATCTCTCAACACGAGCATCCGGAGATACGCGGATT
>CM040189.1:10615865-10618365 GCA_022606455.1 Callitettix versicolor
GCCACCAGTCTGAAATCTTTCACTTTCACGTCTTGTTCGTAACGCATTTGCAGATCTTGCATTTCGATGCTGCGTTTCTTCAAGTCTGCCTTGTCTCGGTCCCTCAAACCGGTCAGCTTCTTGATAACTACCTCCCTGTAAATAAAACACCGTGACCATTTTAGGCGATTATTTTTTTTTAAATCAAAATTCTTTAAACACACAGAAAAGTTTTCTCCAAATTCGTAAAGTTTTTTTATTATGTTGTATTTCAGGTACATATTTGAAGTAGAAGTTAAACGGTGTACAAAGTTTTAAATTCAGTTGACTCATTTTACTTTATTAGCCAAAACAATACTGTTTTTCGACAGTATTGTTACAACAAACATTATCGATTAAAACAAAACAAACAAACGATAAAAATCTAAAGAACAATGACTATGGTCACACGTTATTATTCCCTTTGATTTTCTTGCGAACTATAAATTCCTTTCTGTGATTGATTTGGGTTAAGAATCTTCATTTGTAATCAAAATTTGAGCAAAATCTGATGATTGGTTTTACGATAAGGCCGATTTTTTTAAATACTTATTATCAATATTTCCTTAATAGTCGGGAATTTTTGGATCGCGATTCATGCCACATTAAACTTTTCTTTTTTTTTTGCTTAAGCCTTTTTTGCTTAAGTCTTTTTTGCTTCTGTATTTTCATAGATCTTGATCCATATTCTCTCTCTCCCTCTTCCTCTCCCCTCTCCTCCTCTCCCTCCCCCTCTTTCTCTATTTCTGTCTCTCTTTCTGTCTGTCTGTCTGTCTGTCTCTCTCTCTCTCTCTCTCTCTCTCTCTCTCTCTCTCTCTCTCTCTCTCTCTCTCTCTCTCTCTCTCTCTCTATCTATCTATCTATCTATCTATCTCTCTCTCTCTCTCTCTCTCTATCTATCTATCTATCTATCTATCTATCTATCTATCTATCTATCTATCTATCTATCTATCTATCTATCTATCTATCTATCTATCTATCTATCTATCTATCTATCTATCTATCTATCTATCTATCTATCTATCTATCTATCTATCTATCTATCTATCTATCTATCTATCTATCTATCTATCCATCCATCCATCCATCCATCCATCCATCCATCCATCCATCCGTCCGTCCGTCCGTCCGTCCGTCCGTCCGTCCGTCCGTCCGTCCGTCCGTCCGTCCGTCCGTCCGTGCGTCCGTCCATCCATCCATCCATCTCTATATCTATCTCTCTATCTCCATATCTCTATCTCTATATTTATATTTATATCTATACTATATCTATTTCTATATCTATCTCTATCTCTATCTCTCTCTCTCTCTCTCTCTCTCTCTCTCTCTCTCTCTCTCTCTCTCTCTCTCTCTCTCTCTCTCTCTCTCTCATCTCCATCCATCCATCCATCCATCCATCCATCCATCCATCCATCCATCCGTCCGTCCGTCCATCCATCCATCCATCCGTCCGTCCATCCATCCATCCATCCGTCCATCCATCCGTCCAACCGTCCGTCCGTGCGTCCGCCCCTACGTCCGTCCATCCAACCATCCATCTCTATATCTATCTCTCTATCTCTATCTCTATATTTATCTCTATATCTATTTCTATATCTATCTCTATCTCTCTCTCTCTCTCTCTCTCTCTCTCTCTCTCTCTCTCTCTCTCTCTCTCTCTCTATATATATATATATATATATATATATATATATATATATATATATATATCTATATATATATATATATATATATATATATATATATATATATATATATATATATATATATATATATATATAATCTATTTCTCTATCTCTATGTCTATCTCGCTCGCTCTCTCTCTCTCTCACTCTTCAACTAAGTCTCGGTCTCTCTTTTTCTGCCACCATGTGGTTTCCATTTTAAAATCTATTTGGGAAGTCGTTTTTACATCCTTTGAACACGGCCAAACCATCGAAGTTGCTTTATACTGATGTCGTCTACAGTGCTCACTTCGCATCCACGATTTCAAGCATTCTGACATTTATTTATCTATTCAGTCTACATGCGGCTCTTCGCCAATAGTCTATTTATGTGCCTTCAAAACGTTTTTCTGTTTTTTTTGTTTCAGTGACCATATAAGATAATACTTTTTATATGCTACGTTTATTTATTTTCGATATCTGTTGATCCCATACTTTGCTGTTCAGAACCCTTCCCAAGGTATTTCTTTCTTTTATCGCTGTGTTCAAGAGTCCATCCAATTCTCCCACTCTTTGATTTGTGTGTCGTGTTCCAATAGAAGATTTCTGTTCTGCCCTCCTGTGCACATGTACCCCGTTTTACCTCAAGTCCTCAAATGTAAATTCCTCGTTAATTTCCACTCACATTTGTTTCAGATCCTCATACTCGTCCCGTATTAAATTTTAATATTAGAAAAAATATTTTTAGATACAGCCAAAGTACGTGCATGCCAAAATTGCATTTTAAATTGTTTAATGTTTTAACGATGTGTTAAAAC
>CM040189.1:10628365-10633365 GCA_022606455.1 Callitettix versicolor
GCAAAAAACAGGAAATAAATTGAAAAATGATACGCTCAATATAACAATAAAAATATTGATTTATAACTACAGATTCATTATTTTTTATAATCGTTAAAGATTTCTAGAAGTACCAGCTAAATAGAAACATTCGTAACAAAATGAACAGTAAAATAAAAGAAATAATAAACAATAGGTTAAAAAAGCTGTTTCTTCTATTTGCAATATCAATGCCTGATTGATTACCTTTTTAACAAGCTATATCATAGATAAACCACACCATTACTGGAAAATTAAATAGTGGAGCAGTCATCGGGGTACGCAGACCAAGGACATTAACGTTTAGCTTCGATCTAAACCGATTTTGATCAACGATTAGTTCTTTTATCGTTACTTGTTGGGTTGCAGAGTGTGCCTTTTGCATAAAAACTCCAAAAATAAGTAAGTTTACGATTTTGAGAATGCAAAAAACAGGAAATAAATTGAAAAAATGATACGCTCAATATAACAATAAAAATATTGATTTATAACTACAAATTCATTATTTGTTATAATCGTTAAAGATTTCTAGAAGTACCAGCTAAATAGAAACATACGTAACAAAATAAATAGTAAAATAAAAGAAATAATAAACAATAGGTTAAAAAAGCTGTTTCTTCTATTTGCAATATCAATGCCTGATTGATTACCTTTTTAACAAGCTATATCATAGATAAACCACAACTGGAAAATTAGATAGTGGAGCAGTCATCGGGGTACGCAGACCAAGTACATTAACGTTTAGCTTCGATCTAAACCGATTTTGATCAACGATTGCTGCTTTTATCCGTTCTTGTGTTGCAGGATGTATCTTTTGCATAAAAACTCCAAAAATAAGTAAGTTTACGATTTTGAGAATGCAAAAAACAGGAAATAAATTGAAAAATGATGTGCTCAATATAACAATAAAAATATTGATTTAAACTACAGAAATTATTTTTATAATCGTTAAAGATTTTTACCAGCTAAATAGAACATACGTAACAAAATAAACAGTAAAATAAAATAAATAATAAAATAGGTTAAAAAATAAATTGCAATATCAATGCCTGATTGATTACCTTTTTTAACAAGCTATATCAATAAATAACAATACTGGAAAATTAAATAGTGCAGTCATCGGGGTACGCAGACCAAGGACATAAACGATCTAAAGATTTTTCAACGATTAGTTCTTTTATCGTTACTATAATCGTTCCAAAAATAAGATTTCGATTTTGAGAATGCAAAAACAGGAAATAAATTGAAAAAATGATACGCTCAATATAACAATAAAAATATTGAAACATACAGATTCATTATTTTTATAATCAAAATAAACAGCTAAATAAAACAAAATAAAAGTAAAATAATAAAACAATAGGTTAAAAAAGCTGTTTCTTCTGTTTGCAATATCAATGCCTGATTGATTACCTTTTTAACAAGCTATATCATAGATAAACCACACCATTACTGGAAAATTAGATAGTGGAGCAGTCATCGGGGTACGCAGACCAAGTACATTAACGTTTAGCTTCGATCTAAACCGATTTTGATCAACGATTGCTGCTTTTATCCGTTCTTGTGTTGCAGGATGTATCTTTTGCATAAAAACTCCAAAAACAAGTAAGTTTACGATTGTGAGAATGCAAAAAACAGGAAATAAATTGGAAAATATAAACATTTGTGCATACAGCGTAAACTACTTAACCAATTTTGACTAACGATGGCGTATTTTATTCCTCGTGGTTATAGTATGCGCTTTTTGCGAAAAAGTAAATAAGAAAAATGTTAAAAATTATTAAATTGCAAAAACCGTCAGAGAATTAAAAAAAGGTTAAAGTTTGGAACATTGACTCACATACAGCTTATACTACTGAACCAATTTTCATCAATATCATTTTATTCGGCCTGGTTGCGTATTGCCTTCTGTATAAAAATTCTAAAAATAATTACGTTTACAAATTATAAAATCGCAATAAACTACCAAAACATTTTAAGATTTCGTTATTTTTTAGCTTAATTATCTGAACAGCTGGTGAAGGATGACGTTTTACTAGTTAAGAAAAATTTCAAAAATATCTTTTTAAGTTCCCTACAATCCTAAACAAAATTCAGTTCTTATTGTCTTTGACTGTTATAATCAAATGTAAGTACACATTTTATTTTCTTCAGCCATTAAATAATTTAATTTATATTCATAATCTTCCAAAATATTTGGTATCAGTGACAGTGACATATTGGAACTACTAGGCCTAAAGTTTATTCACATATATATTGGAAGTATTACGTTTAAAGTTTATTCACATCTTGGAACTATTAGATTTAAAGTTTATTCACAGTTATATTGGAACTATTGGGCTTAAAGTTTATTCACAGATATATTGCATTTTTTTTATTTATTAATTTTTATTTTTTGGTGTTTAACGTCCGACTATTGTGCACACTTGGGCTAATGCAGACGATGGGATGATTTATAGCGTATGAAAATGCCATAATCGCCGGGAATCGAACACGGGTCCTCGGGGTGAAAGCCTAGTACGCTATACACTAGACCACCGAGGCGGCAAATATATTGGAACTATTAGGTTAAAAGTGTATTCACAGATATATTGAAACTATTAGGCTTAATGATTATTCACAGATATCCTGGAAGTATTAGGTTTAAAGTTTATTCACAGATATATTGGAACTATTAGGTTAAACGTGTATTCACAGATATATTGAAACTATTAGGCTTAATGATTATTCACAGATATCCTGGAAGTATTAGGTTTAAAGTTTATTCACAGATATATTGGAACTATTAGCTTAAACTTTTATTCACAGATATAATTGAACTATTAGGCTTAACGATTATTCACAGATATCCTGGAAGTATTAGGTTTAAAGTTTATTCACAGATATATTGGAACTATTAGGTTAAACGTTTATTCACAGTTATATTGGAACTATTAGGCTTAATGATTATTCACAGATATCCTGGAAGTATTAGGTTTAAAGTTTATTCACAGATATATTGGAACTATTAGGTTTAAAGTTTATTCACAGATATATTGGAACTATTAGGTACATTGGATCTTGCACAAATAATATTTTCATTGGTCGCTATCTTTACAACTCTCTTGTAATGTATCATTGTTTTCTTAATGAATATCAACTGTTGATCGATATCGTCTTCGGTTGCAATTTCAGGCAACTTTCGCTGACGGCACATTTGCTGGTATAGGTTCCAACACGATGTTCTTACCTGTTGAATATATGTCTTTTTTAAAATATTATTATAGTATTATTATATATAATATATAATATAATATAAAATATTATTATATTATTATTATATTAAATAATACTCGTACTATATAGGCTATTGTTTAATATTAATATTAAACTTATGCGAACTAGGTTTTAAAATAAATATTTTTTCCGTGTAATAATTATTATTCCAGTTTTTGTCATGGAGGCACAAAACGGACCAACAAATATTGACAAATTTTTACTAATTATTTTAATTATTCAATTATTAAAACATTATATTGCCATTTATTAACTAATTTCAGTTTATAAAATGAGCTTTTGGACCTGCCATTCACCGAGATTCAGATCCGGAGGCCTCGAAATGAGCCTACTGATCCCTAAAACACTTTTTAAGGAGTCTTTCAAATTTTAGATACAGTTTGAGTCAAATCGGCATAAAAATACGAATTTTAGAGAACTATACGCTGGAGTCTCGATTAACCGTCACCCTTTTAACCGTCTTGTCAGGTTAATTCTGTTAGCTGACATTTTAAAACAGTTTTCCATATTAAATAATTTCTAATAAATAATAAAAGTAACCTTCTATATAAAATGAAACACTAAGTGGACACGACTTATTTATAGCGTAGGCTATTGCAGCTGCCACTAACTACACTAAGCAACATTGATAATCGAAAAGCAAACGAACCTATCGACTAGCGGAATAAGATAGAAACAATCCAAATAGTGTCAACAAAAACCGAAAGAGTGCGTGGATATCTCTGTTGAAAGATAAACACTCTTGCTTTATTTACGATAAGACCATTCAGCGTATAAGTCGATCACGCATATTTTACGTAAATGCTTGTCAAAAGGTACTGTATAATTTACTATGAATGTACAACTCGTATAACATATAATTAGAGTTAAGTAGACATTTTAAGAGTTCTACTACACTTTCCAAAAAAATAATGTAACACTATGTGCCATAAACAGAGTACAGTATGTTATTTTTATTGATCACCGAAAGTATGGTGGTCTATTTCTGTTATCCGTCAACCCAATGGTCCCGTGATGGCGGTTATCGAATCTCTAGTGTATGTATTTGTATTGTACATACATACAAACTTTATGTACATAAAGTTATGTTTTGTGTCAGTTACACTAATGAGGACGAGTAATTATATATATATATTGTGCACACGACTAATGCAGACTATGGGAAAATTTTTAGCGTATGAAAATGCCAAGCACTGGCCGGGAATCGAACCCGGGTCCTCGGGGTGAAAACCCAGTACGCTATCAACTAGGCTACCGAGGCGGCTAATATATATATATATATATATATATATATATATATATAATTATTATTATTATTATTATTATTTGCGTATAGACCCTGTTGGATCACGCAAAGCACTCCGACTCATGTTTTGTTCCTTCTAATCCTCCACACCTCCCTCATCTTGTCCCCATGGATCCTCTTCCGCTCCTCCGTCCATTTTACTCCTGCTCTCTTTGGGATTTCATTCTCTGGGACCTTCCAACCTAGCATCTTTCTCCTGTATGCGTTCCTGTCTTCAACATCTGTTGAGTCCATTTCTGCGTCATGTAGGTCTATTCTGGCTTGTGCAATCCACGACGTTGTTGATTTGACTCCTTGTATATACTTAAGGATTCTGTTGGCAAGTCTCGTTGTTGGGAGTCTACTGATGTGTCCATAGAACCGAAGCCTCCTTCTTCTGATATTTGCTGCCAGGTTCGAT
>CM040189.1:10638365-10653365 GCA_022606455.1 Callitettix versicolor
CCTTGAAACTTCTCCAAATCTTATTTTATAAAGAAACTACGGCTTGAAAACACTTTCTTTTCAGGGATATAAGAAGATCCCAATGACCCTTGAACTACTTTCATTCATTCATGTTTAGAATTTCGTACACTGATTTGACGTAAAATTAAGCAAAACCTTATAAACCGATTTTGAGGAGTTTTCAATTTTCTTCATCAATAGCTCCTTAAAAGTACTTCTTGAGGAAATAATAAACGTGAGAAATTTTTTTTATGTTCTTCTTTCTGCTAGGATTATTGTCACTATGTTCAGTATAATAATCTGCCTTCTTAGCATCGTCAATTCTACTTTCGTTGACGCGTTTCGAGAACTTCCATCTTCAAAAATATTTCTATAGTATAGAACTGAGTCTATGGAGGTTCTCCGAAACGCATCAACGAAAGAATTGACGAAGCTATGGAAGGCAGATTATAATACTGAACGTAATGAGACATTTGTATAATGCTTTTACACAATTTATTACGTTATATTTCATTTAATTACCTGTAAACGTCTTCCAGGTCACTTCTTGTGTCTACCATGCCTTTAAAGTTGTCTTCCAACTGTTGTTTAAGTTTACACTGTACTTCTACCAAAGTCTCGTATCTGTTTATAATGTCTTGCACTGAATCGAACTGTAGTCCGATTTTTGCTGCAATTTTTTCAAGTTTATTTTCCTTGTTTATTTACGGAGAAAAACTATTTTTATGAAATGTTAAAAGACATAAAGATGTACATTGTAGTGCACGAGGCAACGTTGTCTCGGCCTTCAAAATCGCACTCTGTATTCATTGCCATACGCATGCATGTCTCTGTATGGGCGGACTTCAATTCACTAATTACTCTTGTGAAGATCATGAGTACTAATGAAAATAAAATTAGTGGGATCTCATAGCGCACAAAAAAGCTGATCAAACGGAGCACGACCTCTGCAATAACTACAAAGAATAATTGTAAGGGAATCAGCAGAACAAGCATCTGTAAGCATATCGATTACAAACAGCATGTTACCAGTTAGAAGTGGGAGAGTTGTTACCCACCTTGAAACTTCTCCAAATCTTATTTTATAAAGAAACTACGGCTTGAAAACACTTTCTTTTCAGGGATATAAGAAGATCCCAATGACCCTTGAACTACTTTCATTCATTCATGTTTAGAATTTCGTACACTGATTTGACGTAAAAATTAAGCAAAACCTTATAAACCGATTTTGAGGAGTTTTCAATTTTCTTCATCAATAGCTCCTTAAAAGTACTTCTTGAGGAAATAATAAACGTGAGAAATTTTTTTATGTTCTTCTTTTCTGCTAGGATTATTGTCACTATGTTCAGTATAATAATCTGCCTTCCTTAGCATCGTCAATTCTACTTTCGTTGACGCGTTTCGGAGAACTTCCATCTTCAAAAAATATTTCTATAGTATAGAACTGAGTCTATGGAGGTTCTCCGAAACGCATCAACGAAAGAATTGACGAAGCTATGGAAGGCAGATTATAATACTGAACGTAATGAGACATTTGTATAATGCTTTTACACAATTTATTACGTTATATTTCATTTAATTACCTGTAAAACGTCTTCCAGGTCACTTCTTGTGTCTACCATGCCTTTAAAGTTGTCTTCCAACTGTTGTTTAAGTTTACACTGTACTTCTACCAAAGTCTCGTATCTGTTTATAATGTCTTGCACTGAATCGAACTCTTTGCTCGCTTCCACAACGCATTCCAGGTAATCCTAAAAGTTAAAGGTTGTTAGATCGATCTGGTGACTTTGTGAGGAAGCCAGGAAGGACAACATGCTTATTACAACTAAAGCAAGATCGCCCTTAGGACTGCGTGGTAATTTTTTTTATAATTTACTTAAAAAGACATAAACTTAAAGTAGAAATTAAAACAAAATTATAGGAGCTTTTTCAATTCAAGTATAAAATACATGAAAAAAAATTGTCATCAGTCAGAGAATAAAGGGTGGGTGCAGATTAGGTTAATTAGAAATTATTGAAGAAGATCGTGAGTATTGATGGGCAGAGTAAATTATTCTTTGACTGATTAATAATTTACTTTTTACTTTTTAGTGGATTTTTTACTTGAATTGAAAAAGCGTGTTTTTCAAAATCTTTTTATTTTATTTTCTACTTTTTAGTGCTTTATCTTGTAAACGGCTCGAACTCGCTTCTTCCGACCACTTTCAATGTGAAAATTGTTAGAAGAAACTAACGCCATCTATTGAGAAACGCTAAAACTATTTTTCCGTAGGAAATTTTTGTAATTAGATCAGAATAAAGCAAGGTGCTTTTTAGTGCTTAATCTTGTAATCGGCTCGAACTCGCTTCTTCCGACAACTTTCAATGTGAAAATTGTTAGAAGAAACTTACGCCATCTATTGAGAAACGCTAAAACTATTTTTCCGTAGGAAATTTTAGTTAATTAATTAGATCAGAATAAAGCAAGGTGCTTTTTGTTGCTTAATCTTGTAATCGGTTCGAACTCGCTTCTTCCGACAACTTTCAATGTGAAAATTGTTAGAAGAAACTAACGCCATCTATTGAGAAACGCTAAAACTATTTATTTTAGTTAATTAATTAGATCAGAATAAAGCAAGGTGCTTTTTAGTGCTTAGTCTTGTAATCGGTTCGAACTCGCTTCTTCCGACAACTTTCAATGTGAAAATTGTTAGAAGAAACTTACGCCATCTATTGAGAAACGCTAAAACTATTTTTCCGTAGGAAATTTTAGTTAATTAATTAGATCAGAATAAAGCAAGGTGCTTTTTGTTGCTTAATCTTGTAATCGGCCCGAACTCGCTTCTTCCGACAACTTTCAATGTGAAAATTGTTAGAAGAAACTAACGCCATCTATTGAGAAACGCTAAAACTATTTTTCCGCAGGAAATTTTAGTTAATTAATTAGATCAGAATAAAGCAAGGTGCTTTTTAGTGCTTAATCTTGTAATCGGTTCGAACTCGCTTCTTCCGACAACTTTCAATGTGAAAATTGTTAGAAGAAACTAACGCCATCTATTGAGAAACGCTAAAACTATTTTTCCGTAGGAAATTTTAGTTAATTAATTAGATCAGAATAAACAAGGTGCTTTTTAGTGCTTAATCTTGTAATCGGCTCGAACTCGCTTCTTCCGACAACTTTCAATGTGAAAATTGTTAGAAGAAACTAACGCCATCTATTGAGAAACGCTGAAACTATTTTTCCGTAGGAAATTTTTGTAATTAGATCAGAATAAAGCAAGGTGCTTTTTGGTGCTTAATCTTGTAATCGGCCCGAACTCGCTTCTTCCGACAACTTCCAATGTGAAAATTTCAAGTCTCTAGCTATTATAGTCTCGGCTGTACGTTGATTATTAAATTTGGACTGGGTAAGTAGTTTAATGGCGTTAAAATCAAATTTTTGCAAAATCCTTTCTTGTTGCACCTCAAAATTGTTGTAATGAGGTACTCTGAAAATTTCAAGTCTCTAGCTATTATAGTCTCGGCTGTTCGTTGATTATTAAATTTGGACTGGGTAAGTAGTTTAATGGCGTTAAAATCAAATTTTTGCAAAATCCTTTCTTGTTGCACCTCAAAATTGTTGTAATAAGTTACCCTGAAAATTTCAAGACTCTAGCTGTAATAGTCTCGACTGTACGTTGATTAATAAAGTTGGATTGGGTAAGTAGTTTAATGGCGTTAAAATCGAATTTTTGCAAAATCCTGTCATAGTGCACGGCTATATGGTAACATAAATGTACCCTGAAAATTTCAAGTCGCTAGCTAAAATAGTTTTGGCTCTGCGTTGATTATGAGTCAGTCAGTCAGTCAGTCAGTCAATTTTGTGCAAGTTTCAGTCATTTGTATACTAAATAGACAAACGTTCGGATAAAATAAAGCCTTGTACGCACTCTAAAACATAAACAGATTCTTTTTAAATCTGTACACTTTTTACCACTTATAATTTTTATGTTATTCACTTTTTTATATATATTCAACTACTGTATATAAACATTATGCAAGAACTTCTGCTTAGGTCAAGTATCAACCGTTCCAAAAACATCTCACTTTATTATTTATTAAATTTGGACTGGGTTAGTAGTTTAATGGCGTTAAAATCAAATTTTTACAAAATTCTTTCTCAGTGCATCTCGACATTGATGTACGAAGGTACCCTGAAAATTCCCAAGTCTCTAACTGTAATAGTCTCGACTGTACGTTGATTAATAAAGTTGGATTGGGTAAGTAGTTTAATGGTGTTAAAATCAAATTTTTGCAAAATCCTTTCATAGTGCACGACTATATGGTAACATAAATGTACCCTGAAAATTTCAAGTCGCTAGCTAAAATAGTTTTGGCTCTGTGTTCATTATCAATCAATCAGTCAGTCAATTTTTTGCAAGTTTCAGTCATTTGTATACTAAATAGACAAACGTTCGGATAAAATAAAGCCTTGTACGCACTCTAAAACATAAACAGATTCCTTTTAAATCTGTACACTTTTTACCTCTTATAATTTTTATGTTATTCACTTTTTTATACATATTCAACTACTGTATATAAACACTACGCAAGAACTTCTGCTTAGGTCAAGTATCAACCGTTCCAAAAACATCTCACTTTATTATTTATTAAATTTGGACTGGGTTAGTAGTTTAATGGCGTTAAAATCAAATTTTTGAAAAATCCTTTCTTGTTGCACCTCAAAATTGTTGTAATGAGGTACCCTGAAAATTTCAAGTCGCTAGCTAAAACAGTTTTGGCTATGCGTTGATTATGAATCAGTCAGTCAGGACTTCTCTTACATATTAAGATTAAGCTTCTAAAGAAATATTTTTTAGTCAAACATTTTACCGGAAAAATCTTGTACTGCTGATAGTACGTGTCCATTTTCTCTTTCACTTCTCGAAGTTCCAACACTTCTTCTTGCAGCTTTTCAATTTGTTTTTCCAAATTATCCTCGAGAATCTTTTCGTTAACGTGTCTCGTTTTCGTTCGCTCTTGCTTTTCTTGGCTCTCCTGAATTTACAAATAAGAACAAAAGGTTAGGTTAAGATGACCACTTTACATTTAATCCGTAAACGTCTAAGTTTTCCGTAAACGTCTAAGTTTTTCCGTAAACGTCTAAGTTTTCCGGTAAACGTCTAAGTTTTTCCGTAAACGTCTAAGTTTTCCGTAAACGTTTAAGTTTTCCCGTAAACGTCTAAGTTTTCCCGTAAACGTCTAAATTTTTCCGTAAACGTCTAAGTTTTTCCGTAAACGTCTAAGTTTTTCTGTAAACGTTTAAGTTTTTCCGTAAACGTCTAAGTTTTTCCGTAAACGTCTAAGTTTTCCCGTAAACGTCTAAGTTTTCCCGTAAAAGTCTAAATTTTTCCGTAAACGTCTAAGTTTTTCCGTAAACGTCTAAGTTTTTCCGTAAGCGTCTAAGTTTTTCCTGATTTATCAAACGAAAAAATAAAGTTTTAAAATTTATTATTAATAGTAATTAATTCAAATTATTTGTCGTTATATTTAATTTAGTACTTTTACCATAGTTTTACGAAATTATTATTAGTAAGTATCAACACATTTTAAACTGTGTTCAGTATCTGCCTTCCCTAGCTTCGTCAATTCTGCTTTTGTTGACGCGTTTCGGAGAACCTCCATCTTCAAAAACTCATATTTTTTTGTAGAAATAGGTTTTGAAGATGGAGGTTCTCCGAAACGCGTCAACAACAGTAGAATTGACGGAGCTAGGGAAAACACATTATACTCAACACAGTGTTTAATCCTAGCAGAAAAGAAGAAGGATATAAAAATAATGTATACATTTTAAAGTTATTATCGTTAATCATTTCATTAGACAATAATAAATGCAAACTCAATTTTCATACTGACAAAGATTTCGATATTTTCTCCAAAATAAGGTCCTGAAACTATTTTAAAAAACAGGAAAACTGTTTAATTTTTCCGATTAAATAAAGCTTAAGCTATAACCTGATACTTCAGTTCATGGTTTAAAGAATTCTGCAAATTTGTAGAATGAAATAAAAAAACAGTGGAACAAATCCTGACTGTTGTTGTGTTTTCAAACTGTAATATCAAATTTAATAGAATGAATGCAATTTCGTAATATAACTAAATTTGAGTAAAACTGCTTCAGTTGTTTTCCCTTCCTTCTTATGACGTCAGAACCACATTTTATGGAAATATAGCAATACCCACGTTTTGATGCGGACTTTATGATTTTTCGTGTGTACAATTTCATCATAATCGTTGAAAATTTCTTTTTTTAAATACGTTTTATATACATTGTCTAGTGAGATAATAAAATTTATGGTTTAAAGTACGCGTGAGTTTGCAGGTGAAGGAAGTACAATTTTCACGGAATAAATTTTAAAATATTTAGTTCCAACTGATTACCAAATTTAAGGCTTAACTGCTAACTTACAAGTTTGTCAAACTCTACATGGACAGATCTCAAGTGATCTTTCTTCTCCTTTATTCGTCTCCAGCCGTCGTCCAGCTCTTCTCTTATCTTGTTCGATGTTTCCTTCGTCTCCTTCAACTTTCGTTCATAATGTTGTAGATTTATTTGAGCTCTGATCAAATCTGATATCGACGTGAATCTCGGAACGTCCCAGTCGATCGTAAATCTGTACAGAATTTACAAATTGTAAACAGTATTATTAATTGTGTTTACCGTCCATACCAGTTCGATTAAAGAGAACGGCGATTGGGAAACTTTACAACAGTAACTCCAGTGTCGAACCTACGACCTTGAGGTGCGAAACTCCGAGACGCGGCAGACTGATCCGTTCTTTAACTACCTCTGACACGCCGGTTATTTATGGGATATAATTACAGTAATATCAGGATTTTTCATTTGAAAAATGAGTTGGGAGTAGCTCTCACTGAAAAATCAGACAGTGGACAATGAAATGAGCGGAATTTACGACGTGAAGAACGCACTGTGAAAAATCGTACAAAAGTTACATATTTGTGGTACGCATTTCGCTCAACGGTTTCAAAATGGCGACCATTAAAATCTCAAAAAATGGAAAATCATTTTAAAAACCGATTTCACCATTGTAAACAAGGCTTAATTAGCGTTAATATATGTACTAACGTAATTGTCATGACATTTGTCATGTACTAACGTAATTGTCATGACTAACGTAACGTAAATGTCATTTTCATTAGTCTTTGAAAGTGAGTAGTTTTTGTTTTTATATAGCTTATAAATATTGAGTGATATAGCAAATTTTAATTACTCATTTATAAATTTCGAAAGAATTAAGGAAGGTTTCTCACTGGCATAGTTAATATTAGATCACAATATTGACTATTGCAGTCCTTGTAGTTTATTATGATACATACTACTGGTATAAATTTTACAAAGAAATACCTGATTTTTTGAGTTGCTCCTTTATGTTTTCTTCTTTTCTCCTGGTACCCAGCATTTATTCGAAGGTATAACAAGGACAACATCTTTATCCGATGTTTCATTTCCACGTGCAGCGGCCATTTTTGCTGATAAACAAATCTGTTGCCATGGCAACTACTCAGCGTCTGCTCACACGGGTAATCTTTAAGCGGTTATACGTTTGACGTTTGACGAAAGGAAATTAATCCGGTTTTAGTTATACAAAGTTGTGTTTCTGCTCTCTTATAGGGAATTTCCATTGAAAATTGTGCTATTTAAGCCGCCTTCGTGGTGAAACCCAGACGGAAAATGACCTTTGATCACCTTTTTTAATTTTTTTAAGGCGAAAAGCACATTGAAGGCTATTATCGCCTCCCTAATATTGTGAGCGTAAAGTGTTAAAGTCGTAAGTGTAGTGTTGCAAGTGTAAGTGCGTTACACTTGGGTACCGCGAGGGACGTCTAAATCCTCCCAATAGGTGTAGCTAGTCTGTATCCCCTGCGGGGATGATCACCTTTTCGAAGAGTATGTCGTTTAAATTTGTGGAGAGGCCGCCTCGGTGGTCTAGTGGATAGCGTACTAGGCTTTCATCCCGAGGATCCGGGTTCGATTCCCGGCGAGGGCTTGGCATTTTCATACGCTGTAAATCATCCCACCGTCTGCATTAGCCCAAGTGTGCACAATAGTCGGACGTTAAACACCAAAAAAAAAAAAAAAAAATTTGTGGAGGTGTGTTTTAGAATTCTAAATTTCGTAATTTTGGTCCAATTTGATTCAAACTTGTATCAAAACTTAAATTGTGGTAATAAGCTTGGAGAAGTTCGTTCGGCAAAATCTGTTTAAAATGGTGATTATTTTAAATTTCTAAAAGAAATTACTTTTTTATCTTAATTTTTGAAATGACTACTTCTTATCGCGTGGTATGGGTGTATATTTTGCACGGGGAAAATCACTTTGCCGTCACGGAACGCTCTAACACATCCATACGTTCACTCTAATGAATAATTATTTTTCCAAACATTATTATTACAAACATTTTTTTTTATTTTATACAGCCATCTATTGATTACAATTACATAACTTTCTTCCTTGTTAACCCCTGTTTCCTTCTACGCCAGTACTCCTTCATTCTCTGGCTCATTCTATGACGTTCCGCCTCCTTCCTCTTGGATTCTCTTCAGAGATGTCTTTCAACTTAGCAGCAGCTATCTTCCTCCCATACGTTTCCCTATTTTGTATCTCTTCAGCACTCATTACACATCTAGTCAGATCCCGATGGGCTTCCTTGAGTTTGTGTTTTCCTGTTTTCCTGGAAATTCAGCACTCTTTTCGCTATTCTTTCTACTTTCCTCCTGCTGATGTGCCCATGAAACATCAGTCGCCTCTTCTTCATTGTAATAGTGATTTTTTGAAACCTTTCATAAAGTTTGATCGCATATGGAACTTGAACTCACCATCGCTCACTCTTCTCACTCCCAAAACCTTCTTCAAAAATTTATTACAATACATTTTTTTAGTGATTAATAAAATGCATTTTCGAAGTGAAAACTTGTATGATCGTGGTTGACACATCATGAATATAAACATTTGCTTTCGCGTCACGCTTGATCCGTAATGCATACCTCACAGCATAGTTCGTGTGTATATCTAGACTGGAAGTGACTACTTCTAAACAGCTGATTTCGCACAATAGCTTCAATGTCATTTCAGTTGAGGTTATGTTTACTGTTCTTGTTAATTTTAAAAATGTGTTTTCTAAATTTGTGTAGTTAAATTATTTAGAGTATCTGACCTATACAAATTTTTGAATGCTGGAATCACATATTCTATTTATTATTCTTATACTTAGACAGTATAACTGCCGAAAAAATTAGTCACTTCTGTCGGCCAGTCCCGCACTAAGTTTTTTTGTTTAATCTAAATTTACCATTGTAATCAACGTTGAAATTTATATAAGATCGTGCGACCTTTAAACGTGGCCTAGCAGCGCTAAGCTAAACCGAACGGAATGAAGACGAACGACATCCGCAAACGGAGTTCACCCAGCTTAATGAAATATCTTTCAAAATAAATATTTAGACCTACTGTAATATTCTAGAAAACTGCTATGCTTAAAAACCGTAATGCATCCTAAATAAAGAGAAATTTGGTGGTGTGGTGGGGGTAGCGGAATCATCTTCAAAACCGAACCTAGACAGAGTCGAAGCTACGCGGAGCGGAGTCCAGCGACGCCTGTTCACTCCGTTACGATTTCAATAGCCGCACTTACATTAAAAACAAAAGGTTAGGTTTCGAATGACTAGCCTACGCTCAGAAGTTTGTGGACACGTGGCCTAAATAGTCTGTTTTGAAATTACATTGAAGGTATGAAAATGAACCTGTAGATGGTTCACATTTTCAAAATAAAAGCTATGATATTTTATTTGCAGATGATTTGGCCCTTAATCTACAGGAAGCAAGAGAACAAATAATTAGCCTTGATAGCATTGCGCAGAAGTTAGGCTTAAGAATATCACATGAAAAAACAGAGATCATGGCCATGGACCCGCTATGCGTAAATAAAGTGAACATTAACGGAAACACCATAAAGCTCGTGGAATGTTTCACATATCTAGGAGAAACCATAACATACAATCTGGACGAAAACCCCGTACTACTCAATAGGGTTGCAAAAATTAAAAAAGCCCAGCTACTAACTTGGCCAACGTACAAGAAAAAATGCCACTACAAATCAGCGGTACTACCAGAAACATTATATGCCAGTGAAACCCTCTTCCAAATCAAAAACAATAACAAGACGGACCTGCTGCTTAAGACAGAGAGAAGGATCATCAGAACGTGTCTCAACAAAAGCTACCGGAAAGACAGGACCTGGAGAATAGCCACAAATGAAACAGTATACAAATATATCGACCCAGTTCTCAGTGTAATGAAAAAACGAAGAATTTCCCACTTCTTTCACATATTAAGAATGCCGGAGGACAGAATCCTGGGACAACTGGTAATGAGAAGCATCAACAGGAAAACACAGGGAGTATATATACATCACTCAAGTCCTCAGAGACCTCAGTGAAATAGGACTGAAAATAGACTTAATTATTGCAACATAGCCACCGGACCACATATTCAAATTATTAGGATTATATACCAATTCTTCCCGTCAGTGGTCTATCAACTCACCTCATAAAGGCTACCGCGGTTTCGAAACTCTATCGTGTCATCTTCAGGCCATACAAATTGTTAAATCCCTCTGTCGAGGCCGTCACAAAGTCAAACAAAACATTAAAACATACATCACAAACACTGAGCACAATTACACATTTAAAATATTCATCATAAAATTAGGCTTGGCCAAGCACACACGACTCGTACGTCGTTACTTTCCGGACTGTTTTGTTTGACTTTGTGACGACCTCGACAGAGGGATTTAACAATTTGTATGGCCTGAAGATGAAACTATAAAGTTTCGAAACCGCGGTAGCCTTTGTGATAGACCATTGACAGGAAGAATAGGTATATAATCCTAATCATTTGAAAATGGATGATGCAACAGACAAATGTAAAATAAAAGGCATTCTTAAGACTAATAAATTTAAAGTGGATAAACTGAAGAGACACAAGAAGGTAGTGATCACAGATGCCGTCAGGAAGCAATGATCTGATCGAATGAGGGATTATTGGAGAAAAAAATTACAGCCCAATGTTAGGAAGAACTGAAATTTAGACTAAAGGAGTCCCATGAGGCCAAAAAAATTTAAAAAAATGATATTTTAAGAAACTTGTTTCCAACAAGACAGCGAGGTATACGATAATTATTTCTGCTTTTTCATTGTATTATTTATATAAATAGTGTGTGATTGAAAAAAAAATTCTTGATTTTGATATTAGCGTTTTTAATTTCTCTAAATCTTGATTTACTTCAATGTTTATCCGTCCGTCTCTGTACACATCACTTTGGAAATTAAGTTTAATTTCCAAACTTTTTTTTTGAAAATAAAAATATCTTTGGTAGTAAATCGTGGAAATAAAAATAAACTTTGGCCCATGTGAGTACGTTTTTTCGTTTTTCACTTCCTTTTGAAGAACCGTAAATTTCAAATTGGGCACACTAACTTAAGTGTCTCGAAATACCATCAGCATTTTAATCAAATCACATGAAACTATACATAATTTTAGTGTTTCTCTGATGTTTTTGGGGGAACAAAGAAATACGTTTTACTATGTTCAGTATAATGATCTGCCTTCCCTAGCATCGTCAATTCTATTTTCGTTGACGCGTTTCGGAGAACCTCCATCTTCAAGAACTATATCTATAATCTATATAGTTTTTGAAGATGAAATTGGAAATTCCAGAGAAGGCAGATTATTATACTGAACATAGTGACAATAATCCTCGCAGAAACGCGTCAACGAAAATAAAACTCTGACGAAGCTAAAGAAGGCAGATTATTTCCTATAAGAAGTAATACGTTTTACTATGTTCAATAATCTAGCAGAAAATAAGAAGAATATCAAAAAGAAATACGTTTTACTTCGGTGTTTCAAGATCATTATAGTGACAATAATCCTAGCAGAAAATAAGAAGAATATAAAAAGAAATACGTTTTACTTCGGTGTTTCAAAATATTTCACGTTACAATCTCATAAATAATTTAATTAAATATCAGTGAAATATTTATACTTCGTTCCATTAAACTATTATAAAAATTCAAGGAACGGTTACTGTAAATAAATGTTACACAATTTAATTCTTAAATTAATATTTTATTAACAAAATAAAACACAAATCTAAATCACAGTTTGAAATATCAAAGAATAACACTACATTGTAACATCAAATCTATACTTAACTTAACAATTAATTAACATTTGCGATAGCGTAAAAGTTACGGTTTTGCGAAAATAAGTGATTTTCATATTATTTTTAACGTAATTTAAATAAGTACATAATTTTCTTAATGTTTCACCAGTTCTCGTGAACAAACAATATTCAGTATTTTTTGTAAAAAAATAATGAAAACAATGATAAAATTTTTGACGAAAACGGTTAAGAATTAACAGTTAAAAATTTTTCAGTAGAAAAAATGTACTATTATTAAAACTAATAACTCTTCAATTATAAACTACTAAGCAAATGTCAGATAGAATAAAATTAAATCAATACTACACTACGATATAAATAAACATATTAAATACTAACATAATTATTTACAATTAATTTACAAATTTAGAACTAGATTTAAAGAACATGTAAGATCATTCAAATACGGCAAAAATGATTCGAATTATGCGTCACATTTAATAAAAGAGGGACACATACCTCGAGAAATATAAAACTCCATGAAGGTACTACATATGGCAGAAAAAGGAAGACGTATGAACATTTTAGAGAACTTGGAAATTTTTTAATCTAAATTAAAGGGAGAAAACATAATAAATGAACAGATATCGTCGCAAGCAGATATTACGTTTAAAAATTTAAAAAATTAACAGGAGGGACGACCGTTGAAGAGAAAGTTTGAAAGGAGCCAATCA
Organism: Callitettix versicolor; assembly: GCA_022606455.1. NCBI lineage: Eukaryota > Metazoa > Arthropoda > Insecta > Hemiptera > Cercopidae > Callitettix > Callitettix versicolor. The sequence goes on from CM040189.1 coordinate 10,651,303, forward strand.
GAAGCGAGCGAAAACGTATTATTTTGAAGAGCCAATCAGAAGCGAGCACGTCAGGTTTAATGTACACGTGTTGAATAGAGGAGGGGTACGAGGTGAAGATAGAAAATTATAAATAGGACGGGCCATAATATTGTTGACCAGTATAGATATGGTTTTTGAAGATGGAGGTTCTCCGAAACGCTTCAACGAAAGAAGAATTGACGAAGCTAGGAAGGTAGATCATTATACTGAACATATTGAACATAGGGGTAAGTTACCCCATTCGATTACCTAACTTGTCTATTGTATATTCTGCACTGATCGATCAGATTGTACGAGAGTATACTCACTACATTCCATTCCACATTACTTGAAAGTGATTTTTTTTTTAACTTTCGATTATTGTGCACATTTGGGCTAATGCAGACGATGGGATGATTTATAGCGTATGAAAATGCCAAGCCCTGGCCGGGAATCGAACCCGGGTCCTCGGGGTAAAAGCCCAGTACGCTATCAACTAGGCCACCGAGGCGGCTTCTCTTGAAAGTGATAATAAACACAGATAAGGGACATGCGGCGAACACGTTTGACCTCTACCAAGAACTATTCGAGTTTACTAGTCTCGGATTTTGAAAAAAATATTTTCACTTTTATATTTAGTCATCAGCGACTAAAAAAACGTACAATATTATATTTGACTCGGCTCTCGCTAAAATGAAGATCGATCTTTTGATTCACCATCATCAACTACGTAATTTGGAATGGACTGTAGGCATGCTGTGCAACTGGTATGAGTCCGCACTTCCGATGGTTGGTAAGTAAGAAAGGTTACTTCCTTTTTTTACAGATTAAGAGATAAAACTATAGCTAACCTAACATAGTTTTGTGTGGACAGCAACCTTATTTATTCTCTGTGCAGTTTCGAGTGATTAAAATGCTGTTTTATTTGAAGAAGGGCAAAAAATGATTTTAGTGCCTTCATGTTAGTTGCACAGTATGCTTAGACTTGGTGTAATTTAACGCGTGAAAAGCCACTAAAGGTATTAAATAACAGTTTCCAATCAGGCAACATGTGTACTTTTAAGTACCTAATCACCGATTAAGCTTTTATTTAAAAAAAAACAGAACCACTTAGCATTCATTAACTGTTAAAGGCTTTTTACATTTTTTTTGCAGATTAATAGATAAAACTGTAGCTAACCTAACATAGTTTTGTGTGGACAGCAACCTTATTTATTCTCTGTGCAGTTTCGAGTGATTAAAATGCTGCTTTATTTGAAGAAGGGCAAAAAATGATTGCTAGTGCTTTCATGTTAGTTGCACAGTATGCTTAGACTTGGTGTAATTTAACGCGTGAAAAGCCACTAAAGGTTTCACTCAACACTAAAGCCAATAACAGTTTCCAATCAGGCAACACGTGTACTTTTAGTGGACTTTTAAGTACCTAATCACCGTACTTAAAAAAACAGAACAGAACCACTTAGCATTCATTAACTGTAAAAGGCTTTTTACATTTTTTTTACAGATTAATAGATAAAACTATAGCTAACCTAACATAGTTTTGTGTGGACAGGAACCGTATTTATTCTCTGTGCAGTTTCGAGTGATTAAAATGCTGTTTTATTTGAAGAAGGACAAAACTGATTGCCAGTGCCTTCATGTTAGTTGCACAGTATGCTTAGACTTGGTGTAATTTAACGCGTGAAAAGCCACTAAAGGTATTAAATAAAGTTTCCAATCAGGCAACACGTGTACTTTTAGTGGACCTGTTTTAAGTACCTAATCACAGATTTAGTTTTTAATTTTTTAAAAAAACAGAACCACCATTAATCGTAAAAGGTTTTTTAAATTTTATTTCAAGTAGAAATACATCGATGAATCAAAACAAACGAAAATACGGTGTTTTATATAAACTTTATTGCTAAAACTAATTAATAATCGTAAATTTATGATTATCGTAGCGAAAAGCTTCCTCGTTTAAAGTTACAGCACCGGAAGGAAAAGCTTTGCTCGATATTTCTCGCTACTGCCTTTTTGCCAATGTCCTATTTGACTATGCCTACTTGATAAATGCTAAACATATA
>CM040189.1:10663365-10703365 GCA_022606455.1 Callitettix versicolor
GATACAGAGGCCTTTTTCTGTATCTTAGTGGGGGAGCAGGATCTGTCACAATGGCGGACAGATGCGCATGCGTGGAGGTTTCTGCTCGCGAAACTAGATTTTTGGTATATAAACTATGAAATACAATTAAACTATGCATGTCCTATTATTATTATTATTTTTTTTTTTTTAACGTCCGACTATTGTGCACGCTTGGGCTAATGCAGACGATGGGATGATTTATAGCGTATGAAAATGCCAAGCCCTGACCGGGAATCGAACCCGGGTCCTCGGGGTGAAAGCCCAGTACGCTATCAACTAGGCCACCGAGGCGGCTTTATAAACTACGAAATACAATTGAACTAAGCATGTCGAATTAAACACGTGGCAAACACTTTCCTTATTGGTAGATGATAGAAAAGGAAAACGTGTTTTTTATAAAAACGCTGTTCATAATTGAACGTAAAAACCATGGATTCTGTAAATGTAATCATTAAAATAATACCATTAGCTGGTATTAAATTACTACATTACAATAATCTATAATTAAGTACTGGTTTTTTTAACATGACTATACAAATCGTCATAAATAATTTGTTGCAAAACCATGTAGGGTTATTATTTCTTGTCAATATGAACTGCTATTAAAATACACGTTATAGCTATATTTAATAGTTGCACAACAAGTTAATAAAGCAATGTCATTCATTATATTTAATTTATTTAATACAATAGGCCTTACATTGTTCTACTTTCGTCTTTAAAAATATAACCTATAAAATGAATGACTGAATTCTAACATCGCATCTTATTGAGGTATTTACAAATAAAATATACTATAACCGTATTTTATATTACATACCTAAATGAAACTACTGTATTTACTGTTTACTAAAAGCAGAATATTTTATTTAAAAATATTTACATATTAGGGCTGGCTTAGATTGTCTTACCGATTCTACTTTCAAAACTGATTCGGTCAATAATTATTTAAATCTTGGCTACAGTAATAATTTAAATATTACTTCCAACAATTTTGAAGTACACACAATTATTAATTCAACAATGTTTTTTAGCAATCATCTGCTTTGGTACACACACAATTATTTCTTTCACATATGCCTGTATTGTGCTGCACTCTCACGGGGACGCTTTATACTGCTCCTGAAATTTTGATTACAAACCTTTTATCGGCTTTAAGTCGGTTTTATTTTATTTTAAAGCCATAAAATGGAAAGTTACGAGGCGTGAGGGTTCACTGGTGTTCTGAAGAGCATGTAGGTACCTTATTATGTAGTTTCGATAACGGAGGTCCTTATTTTTCAATTATTAATTCAACAATGTTTTTTAGCAATCATCTGCTTTGGTACACACACAATTATTTCTTTCACGTATGCCTGTATTGTGCTGCACTCACACGGGGACGCTTTATACTGCTCCTGAAATTTTGATTACAAACCTTTTATCGGCTTTAAGTCGGTTTTATTTTATTTTAAAGCCATAAAATGGAAAGTTACGAGGCGTGAGGGTTCCCTGGTGTTCTGACGAGCATGTAGGTACCTTATTATGTAGTTTCGATAACGGAGGTCCTTATTTTTCAATTATTAATTCAACAATGTTTTTTAGCAATCATCTGCTTTGGTACACACACAATTATTTCTGTCACATATGCCTGTATTGTGCTGCACTCTCACGGGGACACTTTATACTGCTCCTGAAATTTTGATTACAAACCTTTTATCGGCTTTAAGTCGGTTTTATTTTATTTTAAAGCCATAAAATGGAAAGTTACGAGGCGTGAGGGTTCACTGGTGTTCTGAAGAGCATGTAGGTACCTTATTATGTAGTTTCGATAACGGAGGTTTTTATTTTTTCAATTATTAATTCAACAATGTTTTTTAGCAATCATCTGCTTTGGTACACACACAATTATTTCTTTCACATATGCCTATATTGTGCTGCACTCTCACGGGGACACTTTATACTGCTCCTGAAATTTTGATTACAAACCTTTTATCGGCTTTAAGTCGGTTTTATTTTATTTTAAAGCCATAAAATGGAAAGTTACGAGGCGTGAGGGTTCCCTGGTGTTCTGAAGAGCATGTACCTTATTATGTAGTTTCCGTAACGGAGGTCCTTATATTTGGTGCACAACTGATCGGAATGATAAGCTTAATAATATATGAAAGATTATTGCATAATTCTCTCTATACAACGCTGTGTTATTGTAAGTTGAAAAAACAGTCCCTTGTTTTTAAAAATCTAATAATATGGAGGTTATCGGAAATCTTGTGAAATTCTTTTTATATTCTTCTTCTTTTCTGCTAGAATTATTGTCACTATGTTCAGTATTATGATCTGCCTTCCCTAGCTTCGTCAATTCTACTTTCATTTACGCGTTTCGGAGAACCTCCATCTTCAAAAACTATATCTATACTCTATAGTATAAATATAGACATAGTTTTTGAAGATGGAGGTTCTCCGAAACGCGTCAACGAAAGTAGAATTGACGAAGCTAGGGAAGGCAGATACTGAACATAGTAAATCTTGTGAAGTGTTACCACTAATAATCTATAATTATAAATATAACACGCTAATACTAAGCAATAATAAAATAAACTATAAAATAAAACAAACAAAATATAAAATGTAACAAAATTAATAATAAACCAGGAGGCCCGTGCGAAATTTTGCACTATGAAAGTTTTAAATAAACACAGTCTTTTTAATAAGAGTAGTCGGGGTGAGGGGGTAGTTTGGAAGGAAGGGAAACATGTTTATAAAATAAATCGAAAACCGTTCGATTAACAATAGATAAATGCACGATGAAGGAGAAATCACAAATATATTTGTGTAAAAACAGTGTCAAAAACATGTGTTTGGTATTCGAAATGCTTGTCCGGCTTGTACGACGGGCAGGGATAGGGGACTGTCAGTAGGGCCACATAATCTAGAAGTTTAATGGCTTTTAAGTAAACACTGAAATTGTTCTGGGCACGTTATGCAAAAAAGTGGCGTTTGTAAGTTGTCTATTCGTGATTAATAAGTTATCTTCGTAAAATATATTGTCTTATTTGTGATACCGCGCATGCACATCCACGATGCCGTTTTGCCTATGAAAATTAAAAGTGTCTTTATGTTAAAATTTTCCACAAACAGTAAGTTTTAGCACACAATCGTTTTGTAATGTCAGAAGCCGGTTAAAAAATCTTTCTGAAGACACCTCATTTATGTCTGTACGAATAGTGTGTACTGAGAAAAAGGGATGTTGACTCGAAAAATAATATATACGAGGTGTGTTCAGAAAGTAATAAGAATTTTTAAATTTCGCGGGCTTGGAGAGTCCGATTGTCAAACATTTTTTCATTATGTTGCTACACATGCCCTTGAAGTATGATAAAACTTTCAGCTGTTTTCATTGCTGACTTTGTCTGTGACAGCCACTAAGGTTAGACGTGTTTTTATGAGCTCGGCGATTTTCGTTTGTTAAAAGAAAGGGATCAAAGAATGTGTATCAAATTTTGCGTAAAAATGGAATAAATTGTAACAAAGTGTGTGAAATGTTAACAAAGGCCTATGGTGAGTCTTCTATGAGTAAGGCAAGAGTTTACGAGTGGAATAAACGTTTCCAAGAAGGCCGTGAAGACGTTGAAGGTGACGAACGCCCTGGACGCCCCAGCACATCAACAACCGATGAAAACGTGGAAAAGTGAAAGAAATGGTTATGAAAAATCGCCGAATCACAATTAGAGAGGTCGCTGTTGACGTTGGCATATCGATTGGGTCATGTCATGACATTGTTTCCAATTTTTTGTGTATGAAACACATGGCAGCAAAATTCGTTCCAAAATTGTTGAGTTTTGTACAAAAACAGCGGCGAATGGAAGTCAACGACGATGCAGAATTACTGAAACGTATTATAACAGGTGACGAACCATGGGTTTACGGATATGACGTCGAAACTAAGGCTCAATCATCCCAATGGAGGCATTCTGGCTCGACAAGACCGAAAAAGGCTCGACAAGTGCGGTCGAACGTATTTAAATTTCTCTCATAAAGTGTACAGTTCTTTGTTTTAAAGTTCATGCTGCAGATCCATAATTAAGATTGAATAAATCTCGTCTATTGTATATTACCAATAAATATTCCTACACACTCTTACCTGACAGGTATTTCCAATCGCCTTTGCGTATCGCAGCGTAAACCTCACCGACATCGTCTATGTTGTAAACGAATTCCGTTCTCGGAGATTCCGTGTTCTCTACTAGAGTGCTCCACATGTCGATGCCGTCGATTTCGCCGAGATCCTTGACATCCATACCTGCAAAATTCGATTTTGTAATAAATAGTGCAAAAAACTGCACACACTTTCTCACATACAGTTATTTCTACAAAATAAAACCGTGTACAAAAAAGCGGGAAAAATATATTTTTTAAAACCGTTTCATTGGATATATTCAGCAGTATACAAGATTAAAATAAAACGAATTTACAATCTGAAAATAAATTTAAAAATCGACGATGGTTATATTTTATTTGTTTTTTTCTATTTACTGTCGAATTGTAAAATACCATCATTTCAAATTTATATATCTGCTGTCATAAATGTTCGTTTACGACCGAAGTTTGATTAACTGACTTTTTTAATTCAAAAATTGTAATAAAAGAAATATTTACTGAAATAAATGTACTGTGCTTGACATTTCTTATTGGGGGGAGGGGGTGCTTGTTAAAAACAGATATTTTCTGAACGAACGTCATACCTGCATCCCACCTATAAAGAATAACTTATATGTCTACCCAATAATACATTATGGCATTGGCCCAAATAGAAATATAATTTTTTTTATTATAAACATCTTAGTTACGTAGACAAAGTTTGATTTAAAATTTGCATAACGAATTCTTATATTTGCCTTAATTTTTTTTTAGGTTAGGAAACCAAATATATCAAAGTAAATATTTTATTGCTTGTAACAGTTTTAAAATTAAAATTTAAAATATTGGTACATTTCAGGCTTAATATATTTTTTAAAACTTGTGGACCCGTGTGACCTTTCGCAGTTAATGGGAAAAAACAAATAATATAAAACAATGTCCAGGAAGACGTTCTTAGTTATTTTGAAGCAATTCATTATACGAGGTGTGTTCAGAAAGTAACGAGAATTTTTATTTTTTGAACAAAATATTTATTTATTCTTCTACATTGATGTTATCGCCTTCAAAATTGTCCCCATTGAAGATTATGCACTTGTGCCAGCGTTTCTTCCAATCCTCGAAACACTTCTCAAACTCGATCTTTGAGATAGCCTTTAGTTCTTTCAGTGATGCGCTTTTAATGTCATCTACAGCTGTAAAACGACGGCCCTTTAAGGTTCTCTTTATTTTTGGAAATAGGAAATAGTTACACGGAGCCATGTCTGGCGAATATGGAGGCTGGTGCATCGTTACAGTACTGTTTTTGGCAAAAAATTCACGAACAAGCGATGAAGTGTGAGCTGGTGCATTATCGTGGTGCAAAAGCCATGAATTGTTTTTCCACAGATCCGGGCGTTATTTTTCGGATTGCTTCACGCAAACGGCGTTGAACTTGTAGGTAGTACTCTTATTGACCGTTTCACCTGGTGGCAGGAATTCATGATGCACTATGCCATTAATATCGAAGAACACAGTGAGCATAACCTTCACGTTCGACCACACTTATCGAGCTTTTTTCGGTCTTGGCGAGCCAGAATGCCTCCATTGGGATGATTGAGCCTTAATTTCGACATCATATCCGTAAACCCATGTTTCGTCACCTGTTATAATACGTTTCAGTAAATCTGCATCGTCGTTGACTTCATTTAGTGACTCACCATAGGCCTTTATTAACATTTCACACACTTTGTTACACTTTATTCCATTTTTTACGCAAAAGTAGATACAAATTCTTTGATCCATTTCTTTTAACAAACGAAAATCGCGAGCTCATAAAAACACGGCTAACCTTAGTGGCTGTCACAGACAAAGTCAACAATGAAAACAGCTGAAAGTTTTATCATACTTCAAGGGTATGTATACCAACATAAAAAAAAATCTTTGACAATCAAACTCTCCAAGCCCGCGAAATTCAAAAATTCTCGTTACTTTCTGAACACACCTCGTATTTAGCTTATTCAGCACAATAGAACTTATTTTGTTCTACTTTCGTATTTATAACTATAACATATAAAATTAACGACTGAATCCTATTATACCTTATTTAAATATTTCCAAGATACTTACTATAACCGTATTTCATTTTACATACCTAAATTATGCTAAATTATTTACTGTTTATTAAAAGCAAAGTCTACACATTAAAACTGCCTACATTGTCTTATCGATTATAGTTTCAAAACTTATTCGGTCAATAATTATTTAAGTCTTCGATACAGTAATAGTTTCAGTATTACATTCAACAATGTTTTTTTTTAGCAATCATCTGTTTTGGTGCACACACAATTATTTCCGTCACGTATGCCTGCACTGTGCTGCACTCTTACGGAGAAACTTTCTAATGCTAATGGAATTTTGTTTACAGACGTTTTATCAGCTTTAAGTTGGTTTTATTTTATTCTAAACCTAAAATGAGGCACTTAAGTTCCCTGGTGGTCTGTAGGTAGCCCTACGCAGGTACGTATTTTTTGTACAATACCGATCGGAAAACCTAACCTATTAATATATAAAAAAAAAACTAAAAAAAATTGTTACTAATCGAATAAAAAAATTGTCCGTCCGTTTCAAAATGACGACCACCATTATTACAATTTGAAGGCAATGTTTTAAAATATCAGTTATGTTTTTGTTATTTTAAAAATCTGATTCTGCCAATAAGTAAATGTACGTAATAATGAAAATATATTTTCTTCGTACGTCTCTTCGCTACCGAGAATAGAAATTAGAAATTTCACCGAAATAAAATGTAAATTGTGATCTGTAATAATGACAAACAAAACTAAGGACTCTGCCCTGTAGGGCCATCGGCAACCGACCTCCCGTTGCTAAACAATTTCAATCTCAAATCGTGTCAGTAACATTCGATGTGACAAGTAATACAACAATATTAAAACAAAAATAATTACTTATACAAATAAAAATAAAAAAGTAAATAAATTATAAATCAGGTTAAATTGAATTTAACAATTAAATCTATTTAGTATCAACAACATGCTATTCTATATTCTGAAAAAAATACTTCTTTCTGACTTCACCTTCAGGTAAAATTACTTTGCTACGATCTGAACAAAGATGTTGTATTAACAACATTTAATTATTAATTGTTGGGAAAAATTAATTGTTCTTATTAATTGAGTCTTAACCCTTAAGTGGGAGCGCTAGCAGCAAATTGGCCGCAATCTTTTATTTTCGCATCTTACGGTAGGTATCGATGGAGAAATGTTTTCAGGGCTTTGAGTATTTGTCAAGACCACATTGAGGGACACGAACTGTATAAAAATAATACCACCTTATCTTCAGTCCGTCTGGAAATAAGGCAAGAAAGCGAGATAGTTACGTCTGCGGCCAAGTTGTTGTGGCGCACCCAATTGTGTAACTGCTTTCGTAGTGTTATTCTCACTATATTTGTGCATAGTAACTTTTACCCTTCTTTTTTTGTGTTTAGTGTTTTTTAGTTTAGTATTTTTTACCGTGTTTCTATTCTATTGACCAAGATTCCAAAAAGTCTATTGTAAATTCGGATTATAACGCTACAAAATGTAGCGCTGATACTGTCGATCAAATGTGTGCCAGTTACTCGACATCCCGAAGCACGAGACGTTGGACAATGGCCCTTTTTTATCGGCATTTAGACATTGCCGGAATAAATGCAAATATAATTGACAAATTCAACCATCTGGATGACAGTGAGCGAAGACGAAACTTTTTGAAAAAATTGGCACTCAGTTTCATGAGTGGACACTTGGAAGCTGAGCGACAATCCTAACTCTTCCAAAAGATCTTCAGGTTTTTTTGGGGCGAATATAAGTTATTGGAAAATCAACAGGCTCTAGTACCAACACGTAGAGCTATTTGTCATATTTGCGGAACACACAATTAACAGAACCAAAATTGTCTGCAAAGAATATTTTAAGAATCACAGCCAGATGACCGCTGTTTGCACGAAGCTGAAGACGTTGATTCAGATTAAATTTGTAAATATTAATTTTTAAATTTTTGTTTATAAATTTAGTTTTCTGACCACTAAGAATTTCGTAATATTTGTCACGTTTCTTGTATAAAATGAAATCCTTTTTCAGACAAGTGCTTGTATTCATTAACAATTATTGTCTATGTTTCAAATATTAAATCTGTTTTATTAAAAAACTGAAAATTAAAATAAATCAATTAGGAACAAAATATAATAAAAAATAATGCAATGTGTCCACTTAAAATTAGTTTACATGGGTACAAAAGCGGAATTAGGCATTGCCGCGGCGCGCCCGGTTGTGTGATACACTTTGGCGCGCCCAGCGAAGGGTTAAACAAATCATAATAATGTAACTCTTATTATGTGTTATTATTATGTGTTATGTGTTATTACGTTTGAATCAGAAACCAACTAATTACAATAACCAATTATTGCTTGTTTGCAAATGTCTAAACAGACAAATATTTCATATTAGGAATTAAAATACAACAAAAAATGATTAATTATTATTTATGTCAGCTGTTACATACCTCTGTTGAAATAATATTGTCGAAGGAACAGCTGTTAGGTGAACGTGAACCGCCACTATACCTCCACAGCATAACAAATTTTCTATTGCATATTATATCTTATGTTTTTAATATTCATAGATAGGTTTTTTAAATTATCAATCAGGCTACCTGACTAATACCCTTTATAAGGCGTTACTGTTTGCTGTTTTCAAAAGTTTTTTGAAGTGAATACTCTTATGGGGGTATGGATGTATGTTTTGCACGGGAAAAAAATTCAGTTTGTCGTCACGCATCACGCTCTTATATATATTTTTGTTTTAAAATGTATTTTTGAAGTGAAAACTTGTATGTTCGCGCCATTATATTACTTATCCAGTCCAACTTAATTATTTAGTTTTATGACAGGTGTTAACTGTGTAACAGTGACGTTTTATACGTTATTATATATTGGTAGGTGTGAATAATAATTATTTAAATGCCATTATACTACTTACCCAGTGCAACTGAATTATTTAGTATTCAGTTGTGTGATATGTGTTAACTGTAGGCTACAACAGTGACGTTTTAATAATATTTTCTTTTTTAATATAATATTTTAATTTGAAAGTTTATATTTGTGTTTTTGTTTGTTATTCAATCACACATTAACTACTGGACCGATTGAGATGAAATTTAAAATGAACATGGTTTAGGTACCTGAGATGGACATAGATGTATTCCCGTTTTAAAAATCTGAATCCCTGTTATTATTTATTATAAAATTATTGTTTATAAGCTTACATTTGCAATGATTTTAATTAAAACAATCTTATAATTCCAAACAACCTGCCTTACCAAATTAAAATATTGCAGTTTCCATTGAAGTTGGCATTTACAATGACAATAAGTCACAGGGTCAGATATTAAGAGTAGCAGGAATATTTTGGACTCCGTGCTTCTCCCGTGGTCAGTTATAGCCTATTCTAGTGTCGAGTAACAAAAATCTGTCTTAACAAAAAACCATAAAATCATATTTTATTGTATTTAGAAATATATTAAACTGAAATGAACGTACTCATGATTTTGAAAATCGACTATAAATTTGATTTTGTGGTGACAAATATATAGCCATAACCCGTGATAAGAAGTATTCATGCCACTGCCACCTTTTTTTTCGTCGTATCATCATGGTTAGATTTTAGAACATTGTAGTTTTAGATTTTGACACTAGAGTAAACATACCAGCTGCTGAATAGAAAGTAGGAAGCCAGTCAGTCATATACATCAGCTGATTTGACACTTGTTGCCGATGTTTCAGTAGAGGACTCCATATTGCAGCCACTCCGCGAACTCCGCCCTCCCATGGGCTCTCCTTTATCTGCAACAATATCAGTTGAGGGTATTACCTTAATTAGGATCATTAATAATTATAAAAATATTTTAAATTTTTCGTTTTCCGTTAGATCGTCTTTGTTTATATCTATTGAAACAGATCAATTTACTTTATTTCTTCCACTATAAGAGAGCGTGTGGTTTAAGAATAAGAGCAAAATTCATATTTAAAAACAGTTCACTACACTAATATTTGTTGAAATGTTGACCATACGAAGTGTGTTCAGAAAGTAACGAGAATTTTTAAATTTCGCGGGCTTGAAAAGTCCGATTGTCAAACATTTTTTTGTTATGTTGGTATACATGCCCTTGAAGTATGACAAAACTTTCAGCTGTTTTCATTGTTGACTTTGTCTGTGACAACCACTAAGGTTAGACGTGTTTTTATGATCTCGGCGATTTTCGCTTGTTAAAAGAAACGGATCAAAGAATTTGTATCAAATTTTTGTAACAAAGTGTGTGAAATGTTGACAAAGGCCTTTGAGGAGTCTGCTATGAGTAAAGCAAGAGTTTACGAGCGGTATAAGCGTTTCCAAGAAGGCCGTGAAGACGTTGAAGATGACGAACGCCCTAGACGCCCCAGCACATCAACAACCGATGAAAACGTGGAAAAATGGAAAGAAATGGTTATAAAAAATCGCCGAATCACAATTAGAGAGGTCGCTGTTGATGTTGGCATATCGATTGGATCATGTCATGACACTGTTTCCAATGTTTTGTGTATGAAACGCGTGACAGCAAAATTCGTTCTAAAATTGTTAAATTTTGAACAAAAACAGCGACGAATGGAAGTTGCTCAGGAGTCACTAAATGAAGTCAACGGCGATGCAGAATTACTGAAACGTATTATAACAGGTGATGAAACATGGGTTTACCGATATGACTATGAAACTAAGGCTCAATCATCCCAGTGGAGGCATTCTGGCTCGCCAAGACCGAAAAAGGCTCGACAAGTGCAGTCGAACGTGAAGGTTATGCTCACTGTGTTCTTCGATATTAATGGCGTAGTGCATCATGAATTCCTGCCACCAGGTGAAACGGTCAATAAGGAATACTACCTACAAGTTCAACGCCGTTTGCGTGAAGCAATCCGAAAAAAAAGCCCGGATCTGTGGAAAAACAATTAATGGCTTTTGCACTACGATAATGCACCAGCTCACACTTCATTGCTTGTTCGTGAATTTTTGGCCAAAAACAGTACTGTAACGATGCCCCAGCCTCCATATTCGCCAGACATGGCTCTGTGTGACTATTTCCTATTTCCAAAAATGAAGAGAACCTAAAGGGCCGTCGTTTTACAGCATTAGATGACATTAAAAACGCATCGCTGAAAGAACTAAAGGCTATATGAAAGATCGAGTTTGAGAAGTGTTTCGAGGATTGGAAGAAGCGCTGGCATAAGTGCATAATCTCCAACGGGGATTATTTTGAAGGCGACAACATCAATGTAGAAGAATAAATAAATATTTTGTTCAAAAAATTAAAATTCTCGTTACTTTCTGAACACACCCCGTACATTCGTCAAATTTCTTTAATCAGCTGACGTTTCAATTACATATGTTTTATTGTTATGTTTACTTAAGTGCAGTAGTGTGGTGGATCGTATAATGTTGACTTCTTGTACGCTGTATTAAACTATCATGCTATGGCGGTACTAAATAAAAAAAATGAAAAAAAATAGTTTGTGTCTGACCATGGATACAAAGGAGAAATATACTAGGTATAAGTAACACTATTATTAAAGAATTGCATTTGAAAGTGATTCAAATAGACTATTTTTAAGAATGGATGAATTTTAAATGTAGTTTTTTTTGTAAATATTAGTGTAGATATCCCACACTCTTCTTTTAGAATTATAGAATAAATGCTTTTACTGCTTCAAAAATCCATGATAATTTCACCATCAATTTGAACTGTACGCAACGAAAGGAACAAGAGAAATAACGTGACGCAAACAGGGAATGACAAAATTTTGAGGTTATACCAACGTATTTTGAGGTTATACCGACTTAATTTTGAGGTTATACTAAAGTAACTTTGAGGTTATACCGACTTAATTTTGAGGTAATACTAAAGTAATTATGAGGTTATACCAACGTATTTTGAGGTTATATCAACGTAATTTTGAGGTTATACCGACTTAATTTTGACATTATACTAAAGTAATTTTGAGGTTATACCAACGTAATTTTGATGTTATACCAACGTATTTTGAGGTTATACCGACGTAATTTTGAGGTTATACCGACTTAATTTTGAAGTTATACTAAAGTAATTTTGAGGTTATACCGACTTAATTTTGAGGTAATACTAAAGTAATTCTGAGGTTATACCAACGTATTTTGAGGTTATATCAACGTAATTTTGAGGTTATAGCTACGTATTTTGAGGTTATACAACGTATTTCGAGTTATACCGACTTAATTTTGAGGTTATACTTAAGTAATTTTGAGGTTATACCAACGTATTTTGAGGTTATACCAACGTGATTTTGAGGACATACCGATGTAATTTTGAGGCTATACTAACATAATTTTGAGGTTATACCAACGTATTTTTAAGTTATACCAACGTAATTTTGAGGTTATACCGACGTAATTTTGAGGTTATACCAACGTAATTTTGAGGTTATACCGACGTCATTTTGAGGTTATACCAACGTAATTTTGAGGTTATAAGAACGTAATTTTTGTCACCAATTCATCGAGGTTTTTTATTCAAAGGGCAAAAGAAATTTGACGATGTAAGAAAGTCGGCAATGGGTTAACTTATTCTCAAATTTAATTTAAATGGTTTTGATGAATTTTTACCACTCATTCATTAAACCAAGTAATAAATAAAAAGAAATCGTAAATCATAAACAAATCCGAAAGAACTTATTTATAACTACTAACTTATAAATAACCACATTACTAAATAAGACAAACTTATATTGAGTTTGTTTTATTTCCTTACTATAAAAAATATCACTGTGTTCAGTATAATGATCTACCTTTCCTAGCTTCGTCAATTCTACTTTCGTTGACGCGTTTCGGAGAACCTCCATCTTCAAAAACTATATCTATACTCTATATAGTTTTTGAAGATGGAGGTTCTCCGAAACGCGTCAACGAAAGTAGAATTGACGAAGTTAGGGAAGGCGGATCATTATACTGAACACAGTGATAATAATCCCAGCAGAAAAGAAGAAGAATATAAAAATAATAAAAAATATTATGATTTGTTAGCATTCCTTCTCGTAACTAAGTGTTAGTTAATTAAAACGGAACTTTTTAATTTTGGTTATCTTTTATAAATCGAACGTAAAATCTGAACAAATTGAATTTCGTATTTTAAAAATCTTTGCCAAAAATTCATCAACGTTTGATCAAAAATTTGATAAAAATTTTTAGTTAATCAAAGATCTTTGACAACGCAAGGAAATCGGCAATTCGATAAATTATTCTCAAATTAAGTTCAAACGATTTCGTGAATTTCTATCATGCACGCATTAAATAATATATTGAATAAAAACATAATTTATAAATATAAACGAAGGATATAAATAACCACAGTAAAATAAACCAATATAAACCTTTTATATCTTCTCACTAAAAGAGGTATAAAGAGATTATCATGATAGTGAACCAAATCTGACTTGTTCTGGATTAAAAGTTTCCTTATTTCAAAAATTTCGATTTCTCTGTACATTTGCATAAACGAATATACCGATTTCGGTGAAATTTCAAAAATTGTTTCAAATAGTTTAGTTTAGATTAAGACATAGAAACGTAAATCAATTTAATATTTCACTTTCTGTACCGTACATTTACATTTATCGACACCCAATGTCCATCTTCAGAGATCCAAATCGTCACCTCTAGACGCTCATATTGAGAGAAGGTGTTTGTTTGAAGTGACACTCTCGGATGTTCTTACAAAATACGAAGAACATAGAGCCGCCTCGGTGGCCTAGTGGATAGCGTACTGGGCTTTCACCCCGAGGACCCGGGTTCGATTCCCGGCCGGGGCTTGGCATTTTCATACGCTATAAATCATCCCATCGTTTGCATTAGCCCAAGTGTGCACAATAGTCGGACGTTAAAAAAAAAAAAAAATGAACAACTCTCATCCTTTTTTGGAGGCAGAGATAACTGCTGCCTTTTCTCTGCAGTCGGTGTCTTTGAACTCCTAAAGGACGTTTGACAGCCCTGTTGTCTCCTAGGTCCACCTTTGCAGATCCCCCGGAAACACAACTACCATCGGAAACAGACACAGTAGGACTGCCTGGCAGCCCCATAGTCGGCTCCAATACAACACTGGTGGATTCAACTGGATTGAGTTCAACTCCAGTATCCTCCTTTCCCAAACTCCCATTCCCCAGGTCCACTTCTAAAAGTCCCCCAAGGTGTGTATTAGTTAATTTTGATTGTTGAGTATCCATAAATGGTCCCACGATCAGCTAGGGAAATAGAAGTCCACCCGTGCAGAGCCCCGCATGCATAGGTAAGGCTAATTGAAACTGGAGGTCACCCGGTATCCAGAGTTAGCATACTGAAAGGTAAGCTCCCCCTTAGTCATGCAGCCCTCGGCGTATGCTGTTCCACCTTAGCTTGGGATTCCCTAAATGTAAGTGTGAGTGTAGCCTAAAGTGTTAAAGTTGTAAGTGTAGTGTTGTAACTGTAAGTGTGAGTTAGACTCGGGTACCGCGCGGGACGTCTAAATCCTCTCAATAGGTGTAGCTAGTCTGCACCCCCTGTGGGGCTATCGCTACGTTTTGTCTGATCTTCTGAATCGTCAGGAACCTGATGGTTCACACAAAAACACACAAAAAACAAAGAACATAAAGTAGTTTATCAACAACAATAGTTGTGGTAAAGATCTATTACATTTGAAACACTGCCACGTTATCAACGAACAATAAATCTATGACTGGAGTGTAATGGACTCCTAGCATGCAGGCTCGGTCATGCAGAACTTTTGAGGTGAATTGTGTGGCAGTAACCCTTGGCCTACTTCAATGTAATCACAAGCCTAAGTACACTCGGACAGAAGCTAACCTATTCCGTTCAATTTGTTAGTATTCCTACTCATAATTGAGGCCGGGTTAATTAAATCAAAACGCTGTAGTTGTTTACCTTTTAAAAGTTGAACATAAAATTTGAATTAATTCTGGAAGATTATCGTAGATAAAAGGAATTTTACTGGCCTACTAAAGTTTAGAAACCGTCAATCATTAGAACAATATTTTCTAGGTTATGTGTTCAGTCATATACGAGTACTGTTTTAAAAACCTTATTGAAATTTACACACATATTTTAACAGTTGGGGACAATATTTTAGAAGTCACAGAGAAATTACAGAATGCCACCAATGCAGTAAGTCAATGGACAAAAAAATGGAGAGTAAAGCTTAATGAAGCGAAAACTGTACACATTAATTTTACGAATAGAAAATATGAACCATTACCAATAATATTAAACGAAAGGAGTATAACATATGCAAACAGTGCTAAATATCTAGGAATGACACTCGATGGAAGGTGCATGTAAAAAAGAAAAAAGAGGAGCTACAGCTCAAATTCAATAAAATATTTTGGCTTATTGTAAGAAATTCAGAACTTTCGATAGACAACAAGATACTGCTATACAAGCAAGTTCTAAGACCAATATGGACCTATGGTGCACCACTCTGGGGATGTACAAGAAAAAGCAATAGTAAAATTATTCAAGCTTTTCAAAATAAAGTATTGAGAACGATCGTCAACGCCCCTTGGTATGTGAGAAATGAAAACATACATAAGGACCTAGGTGTTGAATCTGTTCAGGAAGTCATTAAAAAGCTCTCGGTTAAGCATTATTGCAGGTTAGAACAGCATAATAATACAGAGATTGTCCAACTACTATGCCGCAGTGACAACATCACAAGAAGGCTGAAGAGGACCAAGCCAATTGACCTCTCCAGGCCGTAAACACATTGGGACCAGCGTCGGACTGCACCCCAGCACACAGTGAACACAATGATAAAGAAAAATTACTAGATGGGGCATGTCTCAGTTGTAATTAATAAAATAAAATTAAAAAAAAAAAAAATTACACACATTAAATTAGTTCGACACAAAACAGGTTCGAAAGACATAAAAACAACTTGGAATGTCGGATTAATTTCTTAAAATCAGTTTATCACTGCTTAAATTTTAGTTTAATATATTTATAACTCACATCAGTAGAACAAATTTGAAAACAAAAAACATTTACGTTTTTTCGTTTTGCTCCAGAACCGTACAATGTTTTAGTTCAAATTTGTTAACTGACTTCAGTCAGTACCGGCCTTTTGAACAGGTCGGGAAAAATGTACTGTGGCGCCTGCGTAATGGACGCGTTTTTAAGATATCTAATAAAAATGGGTATACACTTTTGAAATAAATTTGAAAATCATTTATCGATTATTGTGATAATGATTATTATTGTAAAAATAACATTTATTTAAATGTAATACTATAATTTATTATAATATTATTGTAAATTATTGATAACTTTAAAAACATATCGGGCGCCGCCCGACTTCGCCCCCCCAAAGGCCGGTGTAACAGGTTTTTCTTATCCCCAGGCAAAGTGTACCCCGGTACAAAAAGCCTAGGCGATTTGTACCCCTGGTAAGAAAAGCCTAGGCATAGTGAACCCCGGTACAAAACGCCTAGTCCTTATGTAACGGGGGTAAAAAAACCCTGAAAATCAGGTTTAGAGTACCGGGGGTACACTGTGCCTAGGTTATTCTTACCCCCCGAGATCTACTACATATCGGCATATTAAAACGTCAAAGGGGGGGTAAACTGTGCCTAGGTTTTTCTTACCCCCATGAGATCTACTATTTGTCGGCATATTAAAACGTCAAAGGGGGTACACGGTGCCTAGGTTTTTCTTACCTCCCATGAGATCTACTATTTGTCGGCATATTAAAACGTCAAAGGGGGTACACGGTGCCTAGGTTTTTCTTACCCCCCATGAGATCTACTATTTGTCGGCATATTAAAACGTCAAAGGGGGTACACTATGCCTAGGCTTTTCTTACCGGGGGTACAATTCGCCTAGGCGTTTTGTACCGTGGGGGGTACACTTTGGCTGGGGGTAAAGTTTGCCTATGACACCGGCACTGACTTCAGTTGTAAATCATCAAATATGACCGAAATTTGGACAAAAACATTTTATGATGTACTTTTTTTAAAAAAACTCGTAAACGAAACTTTCCGGGGATATAACGATCCGTGTGTTTTTTTAAGGTACTTATAGATCACAATGAAGGAGAAATTGATCAAAACCGATAAGCTGATTTTTGTTAATTTTAAAAAGCTAAAATGGTTTCTATGTATGGTCAAACTATAAGTACATGCGATTTGAAGGGAAACCAGAGGCTTTCACCCCGAGGATCCGGGTTCGATTCCGGCGAGGGCTTGGCATTTTCATACGCTATAAATCATCCCACCGTCTGCATTAGCCCAAGTGTGCACAATAGTCGGACGTTAAAAATAAAAAAATAAGTACATGCGAAGTTTTACTGAAATCGGTCTATTCTTTTAGTCTAGGCTCCTTCAGATTTATTACAGAATAACATTTCTTCTTATTTAACATTTAGCACAACGCTTGGACTTAAAATTCTTCAAGTATGATACAAAATTTCCAGAACTGAATTTGAGGTTAGGTTAATACTGACGAATTCCCAAAACTCTTGTCTCAAAACCTTTAGTTTGCCGTTAAAAACCTGGCAAAATCCAACAAAGTCCAGTTGTTGTTGGTCCCAGGGCATCAGGGCATAATTGGGAATGAATAGGCGGATCAGTGTGTCAGTGGAGACCTGCATGTGGAATATCTTATACTCTAGTGCGCAAGCATGTCTCTCAGTGGGTTTCTAGGAAACACCAAGAGTCTTGGGAGAGAACTGATGGTCTTGTACTGTCAAAGAGGATGCTTGAAGGTCGAATTAAATCCCTTACAGGACTTAGGTTGAATCGAACGGGTCTGAAGAGATTCACGGGATTTCTGACGGATTTACGGACGTTTCGCAGTCATCTACACAAAATAGGTTTTCACATGAAAAATTTTTTGTATAGGACATATGGAACAGCTGAGGAAACGGCTCAGCGTATAATTTTTAACCGTTCAAAAACGATTTGAATCCCTAGGCACTCTTTGGAGTGGGAAGCAGACGAAACAAGGCAACATCATCCGAAGGATCTCATGGTTATCTAAGACCTGAGATTGGATTGAGAAGGTTGAATTTGTAGGTGATAATAACCTACTTAGCTGAGTGGAAAAACCAGGATCATGGAAGTCCTGACCGTCTATTGGAAAAAACTTTTAGACCACGTGGTTTTATGGTCTGCCCTTCAAACAGCTCATTTTTATACAGATACGAAAGCATTTACTGTCAATCGAGCAAACATATTCTTCGTCCAAATGAAGAAGTCAATATTCGTTGTAAATTCTAATAATTATTTATTACGTAAAATTATACTCGATCGACTGTAGAGAAAAAACAAAAATCCAAACTTAGGATTGGCGAAATATCACCATTTTTGACGTTTAGTTCGAAATACCAATAATACGATACTGTAAAATAACACAACCCCTTCAAATAAGAAAGTTACAGTACACTCACCCCTCGAAGAGGGTAGTTGGATCCTCGGTTGGCATGAATACCAAAAGTCGGAGCTCCGTTGTCCGTCATGAATAGAATAATGGAGTTCTCCAGCATTCCTCTAGCGCTAAGAGCTGACACTACTTCTCCCACAGACTGATCCAATTTGGAAATCATTGCTGGAATTAAAGAATTATTGTATTAGCTACGTCAATTATAGTGAATTGTGATCATCATAATTCATTGTTTATTTGGACAATTTGTTTCATTTATTTATTTATTACAATCTTAATTTTACAGATTAATTTTAATTTTTTAATTTTTTTTTTTTAACGTCCGACTATTGTGCACACTTGGGCTAATGCAGACGATGGGATGATTTATAGCTTATGAAAATGCCAAGCCCTGACCGGGAATCGAACCCAGGTCCTCGGGGTGAAAGCCCAGTACGCTATTAAATGAGTAATACATATAATTGATCTAACATGTATTGGACTTAGTGAACTAAATCATGCGGCTTTTGACGCTTAAGTCGTCTGTTGTCCAATTCCACATCTAAGAGTTGGATCGACGTTCAAATGTTGATGTCTTTTCTCTTGCCGAGAGGCGCAGTCTACTTCAAGTCTAGGTCTGCATGAAGGTCATCATTCCTCTGGTATCATCTTGCATTTGTCATTGCACGAATAATAAGATTTTGTACTCGCTGGATAATCTGTTGCTTTGAGGGTTTTGTACACCGCCAAAGTTCAGCACCATATATTCATAGGCCTAATTACTGATATGTACAATAATCTCTTGCGGTACAAGGCCAACTGAGATTTTCGTCCCATCAGCCAATACAAATCACGCAGTTTTTGTTTGATGCTCTGCTTTCTTACATACCTGATGCTTCCACGTAAGGCGTTTAAGATTCATTCCAAGATGTTTAGCAGATTTACTCTGTGGAATTCGTTTATTATTAAGGTACACCCTGTAACTTGGATCTATGTACCGCAATGAAAATGTCACTTGAGTAGACTTTAGTTCGTTGACTTTAATTTTTCAGTCCACTGTGTTACGTGGTTTAATTCTGACCGTAGATTTGCTGTCGCTTCAGCTTGGGATTTACTTACAGTCATTATCACAGTATAATCGGCAAATGTAGGTTTTATTTGAAGTTGGGATATCCGCTGTGAATACCAGATAAATAATAGGTCCCAGAACACTACCTTGTGGAACTCCTGCTTTTATTGAGCTGATTCAGATTCTTCGGCCTTTACTCTAAATTTCCTGTTTGTAAGGTATGATTGAAGTAGTCTACAATAATTCCCCGGAAACATCCTGCTAAGTTTGAAAACAAGCGTCGTGCCATACTTTATCAAAAGCCTGTTGAAAATCTATAAAGGCTGCACAAGTAAATTTCTTTTCTTCAAATCCCCTTTCAGTTACAGTAGTAACTCTATGAACCTGGTCTATGGTTGAGTGCTAGTTTTGGACAATTGCCATTATTTGTTTATAGAAATAATACGTGACGTTTTGAAAGTATAGATCAATTCTCGCTTTTAAATAAACACACAACATTAATATGAAAAAAACTAAAAACAAACAAGAAATTAAAAAACGGCTTATGGTACGTGTTGTATCTTTGAGCAGTGAGTGAATTATCTGAATGAATTTTAAGGGTTAATACACGGCCACTTTCGTAATCTATTTCTATATTTCCGATATGAATAGTTACAGCATCTTCTCCAGCCCTAATCGCTTCATGAAGACCTGAATTCAGAAAGGATTCAAGGTAGGCAACTGCTTTGTTTCTAATTGGTAGTTTCCCAGAATTTTAGCAGTCCTTGTAGCTTACAGTCTAGCAGGTGGTGAGTGATTTCCTCTTCCTTCCCGCCGTGTCTGCTGGTTGAATCTTTTGTAAAGCAAAGATTTCTAAAATTTTATAAAAATTGTGTGGTTTTTTCTAACAGTTTTGACGAATAAAATGGCTTCAATAAAACAAATTAAGAAATAAACTCGAGGTATGAACGTGCACGAAAAATTTCATTAAAATCGGTCAATTAGTTTAGTCTCTAACAATGTGTCTGCACAGACACAGGCGGAACGTTTTTGCTTAACGCCTATACTTTATGCCATCTAGATTAAAGGACTATGCCAATCAGGATGGTGGATCGGCGTTAACGACAATGGGAATCTTAACTCCAATTTCGGGTATGCGACCGTGAGGTACGCAAGTTCGGAGATTTAGCAAACTGACTTCATCACTTCGGACACGCCAGCCCTCATTATATAACACAGCACTTGAAACTAGGTATTATAAGGCGGTCAAGGTTCTTATATTACAGATTGGTCCATATGGATTGTAATATGTTGTTCTATTGCAGTGATCTTTCAATATCTTAAACAAGGTGTAAGAACATTTACCTGCGTACACCCTCCTCTCCGGATCTTGGATGTGAGAGAATTTAGCGATCTCTTCGTCTGGCGCTTGGAAAGGTTCCCTCATGTTTCCTGTGTGAGGAGCGAGGTGCGCCAAGTACAAGAACAACGGCGAGGTCTGTTTGTGTTCATTGATGATCTTGACGGCTTCGTCCGTGAAGAGGTCGGTGGAATATTTTCCTTTTGCTGACCAATCGACTTCCAAGTTCCTGCGCATGTCGTACCCGTCGTAACGGTCGAACTGAAAAACATAAAAGGATTAATTTGGTGGTAATTTATGACCTCCAGTGAAACCGACTTCCGGGTTAAAAAAGAAGTACTTTGAAATTATTTTTATATTCTTCTTCTATTCTGCTAGGATTATTATCACTATGTTCAGTATAAAGATATGCCTTCCCTACCTCCGTCAATTCTACTTTCGTTGACGCGTTTCGGAGAACCTCCATCTTCAAAAACTATATCTATACTCCATAGATATAGTTATAGATATAGATAACTACATCTATTTTTAAGATTTCAGATTTTAATCTATATAAATATAGATATACTCCTTGAGTACAGATATAGTTTTTGAAGATGGAGGTTCTCCGAAACGCGTCAACGAAAGTAGAATTGACGAAGGTAAGAAATACTTTTGTAAGGGGATCGGCAATGGGAGTTGAATGGACTAATAGCAAATTTTCATGGAAAAATAAGCCGCCTCGGTGGCCTAGTTGATAGCGTACTGGGCTTTCACCCCGAGGATCCGGGTTCGATTCTTGGCCAGGGCTTGGCATTTTCATACGCCCAATCATCATCGTCTGCATTAGCCCAAGTGTGCACAATAGTCGGACGTTAAAAAAAAATGCATGGAAAAATTAGCGATTGCACAGGCCGTCTAGATATAATCGAACCCCAGAATCATATAATCGAGAACACGTTAAGAGGTTTTAATACAGGGTGTGAGAGTTGAAATTTCGTTACGGACTTGACACGAAAAAACGATTTTAGTAATTAATCGTTTGAATAAGTTTGTTTCCTAGGAAAACCCTTTCGTGTATTTTAAAATAGCTGACATTACAATATCCGTTTGAAGAAATATAAAACGTTTTTAGCTCGTACTTCTTTGAAGATCTGTTTTCCCCATCTGTACAAATTACCAATCATTAACTGATTTAAGAAATAGTTATGTAATTGAGGTGAAAATGCAGTGTAGCCTGTTCTGCCTTTTTCGATATTTTTTTACTGAAACGCTTTAGTACATGCCCAAAAGCAATCCAAAATATAAAAGCGCGGAAACCACGAGAAGTACAATAAAAATCGAAATAAAAGTGACCAACATAACCTCAAAATTGCTACCGCGCGAAAGTCGCTCACGTGTTGTAGATCGGTAAAACGATACAAAATACATCTAAAACGGGTTTTGCGTGATAGAAGAACGGAAACCACGTTAAGTACAATAAAAATCGAAAATAAAAGTGACCAACATAACCTCAAAATTGCTACCACGCGAAAGTCGCTCACGTGTTGCAGATCGGTAAAACGATAAAAAATACATCTAAAACGGGTTTTGCGTGATAGAAGAACGGAAACCACGTTAAGTACAATAAAAAACGAAAATAAAAATGACCAACATAACCTCAAAATTGCCAGCGACTTTCGCGCGGTAGCAATTTTGAGGTTATGTTGGTCATTTTTATTTTCGATTTTTATCGTACTTCTCGTGGTTTCTTCGCTTTTATATTTTGGATTGCTTTTGGGTATGTAATAAAGCGTTTTAGTAAATAAAATATCGAAAATGCAGAACAGGCTGCAATAATTTTCCGTAATTGAAAATAATAACGGTAGAGCTTTTTGTTTGTTTGCATATTTTACGATAACATTTTGAAAATAATTCGTACTGGTGTTTTTTTTTTACACCGGTGTTTGAGAAATGTTAGCGCTTTAGGGAAACAATGATGAGACAAAATTAGTACTCCTTTAAATGACGTCAAAGGAACTAAATGTAGATTGCAAAATAAGATAGGCCTAATAGTACGGTTTGAAAGTAAATTGAAATCGAACACAAAACGTCGTTCTTTTATTTTACCCTTGCGTCGTAAATTTCTTCCAAATTTTGAATATTGACTAATGTATTAACTGAAGCAAAAACTGATGAACAAATTTTGAAAAAAATAGGTCGATTATTCGGTTTCAATCGTGGCTCCCAAATTGATTTTTGTAAATAGCGATCTAACTTTTGGTTGAGGTACTTAAGTATAGCCGCCACATGAAATTTTAGGTCCGGTACCCAAATCTGAAGCGGGCACCTTATTATGGTCATGTTTTTTTTTTTATTAAGAGGAAAAACTGTTCACCCTACGCCTAGAATAGGTTTTATTCTGTTGGTTGGTTTTATCGTCTGCTAAACATAATTTTTACAGTTAAAAAATTATTTTTTTTACATACCCCAAAAAAAGTCACCCCGGGACCCCTCAGGTGTTCTTGGATCCCCTTTGCGGGGGCCAAGTGCTTAAGAACTACATCTAAGAAAAATATGATCGTTAGACTGATTTTGAGGAAACATATTTTTGTTTATTTTTTTTGACAAAAATTTCATCGGAATCTGTGAATTCGTCTAGTAGTGCGCAGACTCGTCCACGGAAAGACATTCAATAAAAAAATCACATTTTTATTATAACGCCAACAATTTGTTTACTTATTACTGCGTCCGTCAAGTTGAAATATTGTCTTTAAAACATAAAATTTTCAAAAATAAACCTGGCACTCAGCTGTCTCGTTGACGTGATGGAATAGATTTTCCAAAAGTATATTTTTTTTAACCTTAGGCCTACACTTTTTTAATATCTGATTTCCCCATCAAAATCAGCATTAAAACCAGCATATATTAGCATTTCACAAGAGTTAATAACTTTTAATTGCAACACAAATTAAACCTAACGTCCACCATATTAATGTCCCTAATTGCAATGGATTATAAACAATTTAAATGCTAATTTATTTCGATATTTTCGCTAATCACGACAGTAAAATCAGATTTTTTAAGTGTAATATAAAAAATTACGAATTTCTATGGTTTGAAATGGCATCCATTTTGAACGGATTTTTATTGGTAACGAACTTGTTCAACCAAAAACTCGGTGGCCTAGTTGATAGCGTACTGGGCTTTCACCCCGAGGACCCTGGTACGATTCCCGGCCGGGGCTTGTCATTTTCATACGCTATAAATCGTTCCATCGTCTGCAATAGCCCAAGTGTGCACAATAGTCGGACGTTAAACACCAAAAAAAAACAAAAAACACACACACACAAACCATTACCGCCATTGATTTTTGTGCTAAATTTTAATCGAATCCGACCAAAATAGGGAATGCAAAAGCGCTAACATCTCAAAAATTTTTTTTTAATTTTCTGAAGAATAAATCTCATGCAATATTTTACGGTTAGAAAATTTTCTGAACTTACAGTGGCCTTGACAGAATGATTGTAGTAATCTTGGAACCCTTGATAATAACCAAAGTGAGTGTCGAAACCTCTGTACAGCGGTGTGTATTCTTTGCGGAAGAATCCAAGATGCCATTTGCCGATCGCGTGCGTTGCGTAACCGGCTTTCTTCATGTATTGCGGAAGGATACGTTCTTGTAGCGGCAGACCCCAGGGTTCGGCCTCCAATATAACCAGATGTTGCATTCCTGTAAAATTAATTGTTTTATTTATAAGTTGTTTTGTCGCTTTAATATAACTGAGTTTTAAATTCTAATCACACGTCTATTTTAACAGTTTGAAAATATCAGCCATTTTAAATTCTAATCGCTCGTCTATTTTAACAGTTTGAAAATATCAGCCATTTTAAATTCTAATCGCTCGTCTATTTTAACAGTTTGAAAATATCAGCCATTTTAAATTCTAATCGCTCGTCTATTTTAACAGTTTGAAAATATCAGCCATTTTAAATTCTAATCGCTCGTCTATTTTAACAGTTTGAAAATATCAGCCATTTTAAATTTTAATCGCTCATCTATTTTAACAGTTTGAAAATATCAGCCATTTTAAATTCTAATCGCTCGTCTATTTTAACAGTTTGAAAATATCAGCCATTTTAAATTTTTTAAAAAAACTTTAAATGTTGGAATTTCAAAATTCATTACAATTAAACACTGAATTTGACGGTGGTCAGGGTTCGTTTTCATATTTTTAACGTAATTCGGAAATTTAATACGCTAATTAACTACGATGTTGCTCAAACGGCGCAAAAATCGATTTCTTTAAAAACGTTGACAAGTCGTTACCCGGCAAAGTCCGCTCAACAGTTTCAAAATGGCAGTAGCCGCCTCGGTGGCCTTGTTCAGGGATCTCCAAACTTTCCAGCCTTAGGGCCATACTGATTACTCCAGTTCCGAGGGCCAAAACCATATTATCATTGTTGCCGGTGGTAAAAAGTGAAATAGTCCACTGATGAAAAAAAAAGTCCGAAAAAGTACGCAACGTTTAAAAAAGGCTGCAAATCGGACTAAAGTCCGCAAAACGGCAACACTGCATATTATTAATTTTCCTGTCATTTTCTGTAATTTCTAGATTAGTCGTAGAGTACGAGCCATAAGGGTAACGTGACACGACATCTGGTGGACACAAGCGGAAATACCTTCTATCGCTAACAGATGGCGCTAATAGCACGTACAGAATAATCTCGTTGGTTCGAGAAAGTTCTGGTGTCTTCCAGATTACTTCTAGATGGCAGTAATTGGAATATATAAGAAGGCTAGTGGCGCAACCACAAGTCAGTTCCTATGACACTGTTGTGAAATAAAATAGTGCTTACCTCCTTAAAACGTGTTTGTGCGTGTTTAAGTTTAAGACATCTTTGTAACAGTATTTTGATTTGAATTGTTGCTTTTGTGTGTGATTTAGTAGTATGGAAAAGAAGCGAAAAATTAGCCCATGACCATATCAATGTAGATGTCATATTAATAATTATTCAACATAAAATTAGAATACTTAAGTAAATTAAATTTAATTTACTATGAAAAATATGTTCTCTAAAAGGAGTTTTCAAGTATGCTAGCTCTCCGCGGGCCGGACAAAATCTGTCCGCGGGCCGGATGTGGCCCTCGGGCCGTAGTTTGGAAACCCCTGGCCTAGTTGATAGCGTACTAGGCTTTCACCCCGAGGACCCGGGTTCGATTCCCGGCCAGGGCTTGACATTTTCATACGCTATAAATCATCCCATCGTCTGCATTAGCCCAAGTGTGCACAATAGTCGGACGTTAAACACAAAAAAAAAACAACAAATCAAAATGGCAGTGATTTCAAATCTGAAAAAAATCACATTTTTTCGGACCCCCATCATTGTAATCGGCTTTAAAATCAGCAACGTTTTTGAATTTTTAATATAATTTCAATCTCAAAATATTAATTTATGCAAATATTAACGCAAATTACGATGTTGAAATGGTATTCTTAAGAGCGTGTGATTAACTGTCAGCGAGATTGCGTCCATTTTTGTTTTTTCTTCGCGTTAATGTTACCATTGTTGCAGTATTGTTGCCGTACCAAGAACACGAATTACTGATAATTTTTAGGTTAGGTTATGAAATCATTGACACGCTTGGCGCACGAAAACCAGTTTCCCAAATTGGTTTCCGAATTATTCATCATTAGGTATATTTAATGGTGTTTATCGCATATCCCTCCTTGACCTGGTCACATTGTGCAACACTACGGCGAACACAAGCTGGATAGTTTGGGAATAGTTATATAAAAACACGCCTTACGGTTATAATCCTTCCGTTATAACAAAATTTTTGTTTGTTTTTTCCCAACTTAATAAACATAGCGAACAAACAGCTTCATTAATTGTTAACAAACGAATATTTATACAGTTAAAAGTCCTTGTAACTGTCCTTCCTAATTTTAAATTAGTTTTTATAGTTCTTAAGAAATCACAATTGACAATTGAACATACATTCTGTTGCCAGAATATTTAACTTATGGACGAGGTTAAATTACCTTTTACTGTCGACACAGTCTTTATATTTGCTTCATTTTGGGTATTTTAAGGCTAAAAATTCTTTCTTCCTTAAATTTAGGTAAAGAAATTCCCAATTTGCAGTTTATATTGAGAGGTTTTCGGACAATCGGGTTTCGGATTAACCGGGTTTCCTCTAATCCGGGTTAAATTACCTAACATACAATCATGAAATACTCCTAATGTACTAGCGGTTTTTCTATTGTGCTCACCCCGCAGGGAGATACAGCCTAGCTGCACCTATTGAGAGGATTTAGGCGTCCCTCGCGGTACCCGAGTCTAACACACACTTACACCTTTAACACTTTACATTCACACTTACATTTAGGGAAGCGATAATAGCCTCAATGTGCTTTTCGCCTTAAAATTAAAAAAAAATCTATTGTGTTCATGGACATTCTGATGTTAAAATAACAGTATTTCATATAATTTTAAAATATGCAAGAATTGAAAAAAATAAGTTAAAAACATGTATACCGTGTAATGTTAGTCCGTACTGGTTGATTTTATCATATTTCTTCCATACATTGTCCATAGAACTGATATTTTAACTTCACTGATCGAATGATGATGGCAGACTGTCGAAACAGGTAAACTGTTGGGACAGTTTAAGGATTTTATCGCCTGTAATATAAGGTAATTTAATCTAAACTATTATGTTAACAATAAACGTACGGCGATACTCGTTAATCCGAACATTCCCTTAATCGAAACTAAAAATTAGAAACATCGACACTGAAGACTACGTAAAAGAAAGAATTTGCAGTCCTTAAAGGTTGGGCCTTTAATGCTTTAATGTATTGGTCGTTTTCGTCCCGAAGGATTTAGGTTTGGATTTAATTTTTCTAAAACCCGTAATTTGCTTTTATTTCGAATTTGCACAGTGATTTTAGTAATGCCTTTATGATCGAAATTTGTCGACCAAATTTCACATTAAACTAAACCTATATATTTTTTTAATATACGTATGTTATTTAAAAGAATTTGTATATTTGAAATTATCGTACAGTTTTACACCGGTTTCAATTCAGGTTTAATTTCAAATAAATAATATTTTATATTTGCGTAGTTACAAAAAAAAGTCAAATTTTGTTTATTTTCAATAACGTAGGTGAAAAAAGTGCATGCTTGATTGAATGCAGTGTTTAAATAATCATTTCGCAACTATTAAATTTTGTAACTTAGCCGATCAGCTGTTTTTAATTGTTGTATGAAAAATAAGCACAGTAAAAGGCAGTGGATTGAACTTAAAACTGGATGAACCACAGATGTTTAAGATTGACCATAGATAAATGAGAGGCTTTACTTGTTACCGACAGAATAGCCTTTAGGAAACCTAAAATTTAAGTAAGGCAATACCACGTACTTAACATAGCTAGTTGTGATAATACAGTAAATAAATTAATAGTCGATCCACATACAAACCGGCAACAAAAGGAAAAAAGAAGTTGGCTCCTGGACATAGATATACGACCTTGAGTATTATTTTGCTGTGTCAGGAGGTGGATCTCTGCTTTTGGCTAGTATCCCCATCCTTACAGTTAATAATATTTGAAAAAATGTTTATTTAATTTACAGATGATTAACAAAGAATATTTGATCAATGTATTAATATTTTGATCAATGCATTTTACCAGTACTGACAAACGGAACTGAAAATTGAGCCCTAAACAATATATATTATTATTTGCGTATAGACCCTGTTGGATCACGCACAGCACTCCGACTCATGTCTTGTTCCTTCTAATCCTCCACACCTCCCTCATCCTGTCCCCATGGATCCTCTTCCTCTCCTCCGTCCATTTTACCCCTGCTCTCTTTGGGATTCCATTCTCTGGGATCTTCCAACCGAGCATCTTTCTCCTGTATGCGTTCCTGTCTTCAGTGTCTGTTGAGTCTATTTCTGCGTCATGTAGGTCTATTCTGACTTGTGCGATCCACGACGTTGTTGATTTGACTCCTTGTATATACTTAAGGGTTCTGTTGGCAAGTCTCGTTGTTGGAGTCTACTGATGTGTCCATAGAACCGAAGCCTCGTTCTTCTGATATCAACAATATATATATATATATATATATATATATATATATATATATATATATACCGCAGGGGATGCAGACTAGCTACCAAATAGGTCATATCGCTACAGCTAAAATATTGAGAGGATTTAGACGTCCCTCGCGGTACCCGAGTCTAACACACACTTACACTTACAACAACACATTTACGACTTTAACACTTTACACTCACACTTACATTTAGTTAGGCGATAATAGCCTCAATGTGCTTTTCGCCTTAAAATAACAATATGTACATATCGCCTGCAAATAGACAAAGAGCGATGGAAACGAAAATTTTCGAAGTATCACCTGAAAACAAAGATATTCGAAGACTTAACAAGTGTTCGGAAGAATAATTAAACGGAAATGGAACTAGGCGGGTCATATCGCTAAAATCTGACGACCGATAGACCCATGGAATAATCAAATGGAAACCATGAACAGAGAAAATAAAGCGATCATGGTTTTCAAAATCGATCAAGGGAGTCGCCAAAGGCGGAGCGCAGTCAGCTGAACAGAATTGAACGGCAAGAAGCGTGCTTAAAGAACGTGTTTGTATTTTTTTAAATCTTAATATTTAGGTCTACCCTAACGGATTCTAGGTACTATTATGTTTAAAAACCGCAACCTAGGCATCGGAAACCTAAATAACGAGAAATAAGTTTAGAGGCGTGGTCAGCGTGGTGGGGGGAAGCTAACCAAAACCGAGCCTAGACAAAGTCGAAGCTGCGCGGAGTGACGCCGCTTAGCTCCGTTACGCTTTCAGTGGCTGTACTTATATTTGAAACAATAGGTCAGGTTTTGAATACGTAGTGCATTCAGTTCAGCGTTTAGTTACCGACCTGAAAGAAGGCTCATGTCCAACGGAGGACTACTTAGCTGAAAACGATGAATGAATGAAGAAGGAAAATGTCTAAGTAAAAGACAGTAAAAACGATCAACAGACAAACTTCTTGTCAGTTGACAGAAATAGTGGAACGCGTAATCAAAAGGAAGGTACAAATTTGAACTATACCTCATATAATAACGTGAATTGAAAGGAAATTTGACAAAATAATTATCTACTAGCAGGCTTGTAATGTATCTTCACAGGTAAGATTAACAGGTAAAGTAGAATGCATGTAAGCCGACCAAAGGTTAATTGGGTGCAATGAGTGGTAGCAAAAAAGGTGAGAATTTAAATCTGAAAGTCGAAATATTTTTTTTTTTATTTTAAGGCGAAAAGCACATTGAGGCTATTATCGCCTCCCTAAATATAAGTGTGAGTGTAAAGTCGTAAGTGTAGTGTTGTAAGTGTAAGTGAGTGTTAGACTCGGGTAACGCGAGGGACGTCTAAATCCTCTCAATAGTCAGAAATTTGAAATAGATGTAACATTTAAGGATGCAATACAAGCACAGAAAATTAACGGAATATGGTAGGCGTTAAACACTTTTAAGATAAAAAATAATAATCTAAGAACTCAGTAAACAAAAACGAAGAACTGCTGTTAACTTTTTGAAGTAATCTCTTCGAAAGAGGAGTAAAAAGAAAGTTGAATAAAATGATGGTAGTTTTAATCCAGTTACGTTTGGGCTGTCTTGTTCATGCTGCGGTGACTGTAAAGGATTTCTGCATCATCTCGTAAATAATATCGGGGGGTATGTTTGTATTGTGGAATATTTGTTCGATTCATAGACAAAAGTCAGAATTAAGTCTACTTGGATTAAAATAATTTCGTGGCACAAATGTTCGCCATCCTATTCTCCAGCGATAGTCATTGTGAAACTTAATTGTTGTAAAATTTCATAATTTACTTGTTGAACTGGTATCGCTACGTCTTGTATGTAATTAGAGCAGCTGTTGGTAGCTACCACTTCTGAGAGTACTTCCGGTATTATACCAGAACGGATAGAGGAATCTGTTTCGTAACAACAGCTGTCCTGAATGGCCCCTTCATCTTAAATTTGACGCCTTTCGTATTTTATTTAATCGAATAATGTGAATGGACATTTCCGCACACGTTATAACGTCTGATTTACTGGATGTCACTCTGTACCAAACGGCATACATTATTATAGTTTATGGTATTTAATTCATCAACTGTCCAAGTTTAGCTCACGTAAATGTGAGAATTCAGTTCCTGCAGCGGGCAGGCCTGCGTGACCTTGAGAATAACGGCGACATATAACGTCTGTGAATCCAATTTACTGGATGTCACTCTGTACCAAGCAGCATACACTATTATAGTTTATGGTATTTAATTCATCAACTGTCCAAGTTTAGCTCACGTAAATGTGAGAATTCAGTTTCTGCAGCTGGCAGGCCTGCGTGACCTTGAGAATAACGGCGACATATAACGTCTGTGTATCCAATTTACTGGATGCCACTCTGTACCAAGCGGTATACACTATTATAGTTTATGGTATTTAATTCATCAACTGTCCAAGTTTAGTTCACGTAAATGTGAGAATTCAGTTCCTGCAGCTGGCAGGCCTGCGTGACCTTGAAAATAACGGCGACATATAACGTCTGTGAATCCAATTTACTGGATGTCACTCTGTACCAAGCGGCTAAAGTATTTCAAGGAAACCGGCAGTAATTTAAAAGCTAAGTCGCCAGGTAGACAGAGAACTTCTGAAGCTATTGTTGAACAGATCCTCGTTTCGTGCGTTCCAAGTCATTGGCCAGACGTAGTCTACATTAGGAGTAGAGGTGGGCGTTTCTGCTATTTTTACAAAACGTTAACAAACTGTTTGTTGAGGAAAAAAAGCTGCTTTTTAAAACAGTTGAAAAAAACAGGTTTAGAAAACTGAAACTCAAAGTTGTATTAGGAGCTAAAACATAAAGTACATACGTTCAGTTTTCTAAGACTACTTTTTCATTTCCACTGCCACCATGTCCTTGGGTATAAAGCATTTAGAAAGGATAAAAATAATCCTTATAAGTGTAGTAATAATTAAATTACATTCTCAAAACGTAATAATTATGTATGCCATTTTATATTTACAAAATGAAATGAATTTCTAATAGAAACATTCTTTATTTTACTTAAAAATTAAATAGTCCTTTGCATATTTACCAAAATGCAAACGATTTTGAATATTTTTAATTGATTAAAAAATATTGATGATTGATATTACATATAAAAAATATGTTTAAATGAAATTAGGCTCTGTATCTACAAAATGTGAGAGGTTGTTACTACAACTCGCAACAAAATAAAGATAAACGTTGATATTGAACAAACAGTTTTTACTTCACTACAAGCAACAAGCAACTTTGAAATAAATGGGAAAAGCATAAAAACAGGTAAAAGAAAAGCAGTTAGCAGGAAAACAGTTTTAGCGCTTGCGGCAACGTTCGAATAGAACGTGGGTGTGGTAGTGGGGAAAGTCCGTTCCTTGTTTAACAAATCATAAACCAGTCCAAATTAAACTGCTTATTCCGTTTGAAAAAGCAGCTTATTTGTCCTTCATAGAAAAGCAGTTTCTTTTAACAGTTTGGTATTTTCTGCCCCACCACTAATTAGGAGTGCCTAATGGTACTTCGTACGATGTGGTTACGTAAAAGACTTCATTAAAAATCACAACTGTTATATGAAATTAAACCAGCTGATAAAAACAAAAGATTGCAGTTTGCTGTTAAATTTCTAGATAGAATTAACGAAAGTAACATTTTTTTGAAAAATTTTTTGTTTTCTGATGAGGCATCATTTCATGTGAGTGGAACAGTTAATCGTCATAACTGCAGAATTTGGTGGGCAGAGTCACCACAAGTCGTTATTCAACGCGACTCTCCAAAACTTAATATTTGGTGCGGTTTGATGGAAGATCGAGTCCTTCATTGTTCCTTCATTTATGGTCCTTTAATTTTGTTTACAAAGGACAATAAACGGGCTTTAAACTGTGACATGTTGACAGAGTATGTCTTTCCCAAAGTGGAAGATATTGAGCTGGAAAAAGGGCTTCTATTTTTCCAAGAAGATAGTGCCCTCATTTCAGTAACCGTGTGCGAGCGGCTCTTGACTCTCGCTTTCCGGAAGGCAAGGCTGGCCCACTTTCTTGGCCACCACGAAGCCCGGACTTATCCCCACTTGACTTTTTCTTTTGGGGACACATAAAACTGTTGTGTACGCTGAAAATATCCGTGAGCTACGATTTACGGGAATTATCGCGGCGGTTGAGACAGTTACATCTGTTATGTTGGTGAATACCTGGCGAGAAGTGGGATATCGTCTCGACGTGTAACAATAAATGGATCCCACGTTGAAGTTTACTAACGTTTAAAAAAACTTAAAGGTATTCGCTTTCACTGCGTGTACTCGTTGATGTAGTTTTTCATTAATTTCACCATTAAATTTACACATAAAAGTAGGTTCTTTTTCAAACATCCCATATATATTATTATTATTATTTGCGTATAGACCCTGTTGGATCACGCAAAGCACTCCGACTCATGTCTTGTTTCTTCTAATCCTTCACACCTCCCTCATCCTGTCCCCATGGATCCTCTTCCGCTCCTCCGTCCATTTTACCCTTGCTCTCTTTGGGATTTCATTCTCTGGGATCTTCCAACCGAGCATCTTTCTCCTGTATGCGTTCCTGTCTTCAACGTCTGTTGAGTCTATTTCTGCGTCATCTAGGTCTATTCTGACTTGTGCGATCCACGACGTGTTGATTTGACTCCTTGTGTATACTTAAGGATTCTGTTGGCAAGTCTCGTTGTTGGGAGTCTACTGAAGTGTCCATAGAACCGAAGCCTCCTTCTTCTGATATCTGCTGCCAGGTTCAATACTTCTCTGTGGTCTTCCGGGAGTGCAACCTGTATCCATCTTCTGTTTGTATATGTATATAGGATATATATATATATATATATATATATATATATATATATATATATAGAGAGAGAGAGAGAGAGAGAGAGAGAGAGAGAGAGAGAGAGAGAGAGAGAGGTTTTTTGAAAAGTTCTTTAAAAAGAGATCTTGGAATCATGATTGGACCCATTCCGTGTGTGGATCTTACACAATGGTCGCTCCTATTAAAATTCGCTAATTAAGTAAATCCTAAGAATCTTAAGATTTTGTTTATTGAAAGTTAGAATCAGACAAAGTTTTTGTTTATTGCAAGTTAGAAGCCTAACTGCTGAAGTATTTCTCTTTCCCTTAGAACCCTGAAAATATGTTTAGCTTACCTGTGTGTATGGGGTATTTGCCGGTCATAAGGGCAGAGCGTGATGGCGTGCAGAGCGCTGGGACATAATGGTTGTTGAGGATGATCCCATTGTAGGCCAAGGCATCGATGTTAGGAGTCGGGATTTGATCGGAGCCATGGAAACTGACATCGTTCCATCCCTGGAAAAAGAAACGGAAATATCAACTTTAAATGAATAAATGGCGCTGTTGGGTTATCAGTATTTCATCTCGGTGGCCTAGTTGATTGCGTACTGGGCTTTCACCCCGAGGACCCGGGTTCGATTCCCGGCCAGGGCTTGGCATTTTCATACGCTATAAATCATCCCATCTGCACTAGCCCAAGTGTGCTCAATAGTCGGACGTTAAACATTAAAAAAATCTTGTATTTCATATTTTCCCAAAATAAACTTATCGGGATGATAAAGTCCGATTTAAAAAAATGGTTATTTATGCAGTGTAGGTTGTTTTTTTCAAATAGCGATTTTTGAATATTTTTTTGTTTCATTTTATATCCTACTAGCATTACCCGTCGCGGCTTCGCCCACGAAACTTAAACTGTTTCATTAATGACATAATTTAGAAACAAAAAAAAAAAAAACAAAAACAAAAAACATAGAGCGAGATCATCTAAACTCGTGATTATTTTACAGTGAATATGAAAAAATATTATAACCTGAATATGTTGTTTTATTGTCTTCAAACGTGTTCCATTCGAATTTAAGAAAAAATCTGATAAACAATATTTTTCTCCAATACAAACATTTATACATTTTTATATTTTTGTGTTCTTTTAGAGGATGAATTCGGAAGGGTGGGAGAGAATGCTGAATTACGTGCATCATAATTTGTGTTTTAAAATATTTTGTTTACTTTTAAGAAAAGCCGTTAAAAATATTTCCTCCAATGCAAAACACTCTTTTTCTATAATTATACCTCTTTTTTCCTTTAGGGAATGAATTCGAAAAAATGTTGAAATATGTGTTTCATAGCATATTTCTAAAATATACGGATCCAAAACAAATATTTCTTCAATATGAAAATTGTATACACCTTTTTTAAACTTTCTACCCCCTTTTAATCTCTTCAGGGGATGAATTTTGGGAAATGGTGATAAACATATTTCATTACTTATATTTAAGAGTGACTATGTTACGTTTTAAGAAGGTCAGACGAAAAACATATTTTTTCAATAAAAATTGTTGTACCTCATTTTTACCTCTTTAGGGCTTGAATACTGGAAAGTTAGTGCACCCCTACATGTGGTAGTAACCCTGAAAATTTCAAATCTTTAGCTATTATAATTTCTGCTATACGTTGATTATTAAAGTTGGACTGGGTAAGTAATTTATGGCGTTAAAATTAAAATTTTTGCAAAATCCTTTTTATGTACAGCTTGACATTGTTGTAAGAAGGTACCCTGAAAATTTCAAGTCTAGCTATAATACGAGTATTATAGCTCGTAGTATTGGTTGTACGTTGATTATTAAATTTGGACTGGGTAAGTAGTTTAATGGCGTTAAAATCAATTTTTTTCAAAATGCTTTCTTAGTGCACGCCTATATGGTAACATAAATGTACCCTGAAAATTTCAAGTCGCTAGCTAAAATAGTTTTGGCTCTGTGTTGATTATGAATCAGTCAGTCAGTCAGTCAGTCAATTTTGTCATTCAATTCAGTCAGTCATTTGTATACTAAATAGACAAACGTTCGGATAATATAAAGTCTTGTACGCACTCTAAAACATAAACAGATTCCTTTTAAATCTGTACAATTTTTACCACTTACAATTTTTATATTATTTACTTTTTTATACATATTCAACTACTGTAAATAAACACTATGCAAGAACTTCTGCTTAGGTCAAGTATCAACCGTTCCAAAAACATCTCACTTTATTATTTATTAAATTTGGACTGGGTTAGTAGTTTAATGGCGTTAAAATCAAATTTTTGCAAAATCTTTTCTTGTTGCACCTCAAAATTGTTGTAATGAGGTACCCTGAAAATTTCAAGTCGCTAGCTAAAATAGTTTTGGCTCTGCGTTGATTATGAATCAGTCAGTCAGTCAGGACTTCTTCTTTTATATATTAAGATTATCTAACACGTGTTAACTAACATATATTCACCTTTTTTTAAATATTTTTTTAAAGATCACTTACTGTTTTTAGGCCGTTTTTACGGAACTATATTGTGACGTCATTGCTCTTTACATTGTATTAAACATATTAAATTTCATGCGCGGACTAACCGGTCATGTGCGTTATTATTACTTACATGTACTTACCGCTCATGCGCTTTACACATTCTGTCAGCCATTACTAAATGTTAGGGTTTATTGCTTTTTCCGTGGTTCGTTCTTGTAACGAAAACATTGTAAAATGGTCGATTATTTTTAGTAAAGGTGTTTTTATCAACCAACAACCGTGTATGTTAGGTTATTGAGTACTTTTTAAATAACAATAAAGGTTTGTTTTATCGTTTTAGCGATCTAAAACACGTTACTTTCGCGCGGTAGGAATTTTGAGGTTATGCGCGACAACTTTATTTTCGATGTATCGTACTTCTCGTTCTCTCCGCTCTTTTGTGTTTTGGATTTTTGCTTTTGGGCGTTTAATAAAGCGTTTTATTTACCGAGAAATCGAAAACAACCTAAACTACATATTTACCAAAAAAAAGTATAAAAATTTATTTTTTTTAAGAATTGAAACGGATAAATGATTTTTATTCTACAAAACAGCTGATTTCTATTTAAAAGATAAAATATACTCAATTTTTTAATATAATATAGCTTACTATATAGTTTCTAAGATAACCTGTGTGTAATTCTAAAAAAAAACCGCCAATTTTCAACGAAGCAAAACAATTGAAATATATTTCTGTTACAATATTAAAAAAATAAATAAATAAAACAACGCTGCCTAGCTTCAGGAATTTCACTTACCAAATCGTCCGCTAATATAACTACTATATTCGGCGCCTGTTGACTGCAAGATACTAAGGAACCAAGGCAAACCAAGGATGTGACGGCTAACACAACACTGAGTCCATCGGCCATAGTATCCTGCCTCTACTGACCTGCAAGAAGTGCACACATCGGTTATAACCTCAAAACTGAAGCGAACAGTTTGTGTCCGTCAAGTATTTAGTAATGTCACGTGTTCGTCCTTCATTTTGAATATATTTTTAAAATGCAAATTACATTACAAAACGTCTTCTAATATTTTGCATCGATATTATATTGATAAAGTTTCATTTTAAACGGTTAACAATATATATTTGATAAAAATATTTTTAAAATGCAAATTACATTACAAAACGTCTTATGGTATTTTGCATCGATATTATAGTTTAAATGATTAACAATATATATTTGATAAAAATATTTTAAAAATGCAAATTACATAACAAAACGTCTTATGGTATTTTGCATCGATATTACAGTTTAAATGGTTAACAATATATATTTGATAAAAATATTTTTAAAATGCAAATTACATTACAAAACGTCTTATAGTATTTTGCATCGATATTATAGTTTAAATGGTTAACAATATATATTTGATAAAATATTTTTAAATGCAAATTACATTACAAAACGTCTTATGGTATTTTGCATCGATATTATAGTTTAAATGGTTAACAATATATATTTGATAAAAATATTTTTAAAATGCAAATTACATTACAAAACGTCTTATGGTATTTTGCATCGATATTATAGTTTAAATGGTTAACAATATATATTTGATAAAAATATTTTTAAAATGCAAATTACATTACAAAACGTCTTATGGTATTTTGCATCGATATTATAGTTTAAATGGTTAACAATATATATTTGATAAAATATTTTTAAAATGCAAATTACATAGTTTAAACGTCTTATGGTACGCATCGATATTATAGTTTAAATGGTTAACAATATATATTTGATAAAAATATTTGCATCGATATTATCGATATTATAGTTTAAATGGTTAACAATATATATTTGATAAAAATATTTTTAAAATGGTTAACAATATAGTTTAAATTGTTAACAATATATATTTGATAAAAATATTTTTAAAATGCAAATTCCATTCGTCTTATAATATTTTGCATCGATATTATAGTTTAAATGGTTAACAATATATATTTGATAAAAATATTTTTAAAATGCAAATTCCATTCGTCTTATAATATTTTGCATCGATATTATAGTTAAATGGTTAACAATATATATTTGATAAAAATATTTTTAAAATGCAAATTACATTACAAAACGTCTTATGGTATTTTGCATCGATATTATAGTTTAAATGGTTAACAATATATATTTGATAAAAAATATTTTTAAAATGCTTATAAAATTACATTACAATAAAACGTCTTATAGTATTTTGCATCGATATTATAGTTTAAATGGTTAACAATATATATTTGATAAAAATATTTTTAAAATGCAAATTACATTACAAAACGTCTTATAGTATTTTGCATCGATATTATAGTTTAAATGGTTAACAATATATATTTGATAAAAATATTTTTAAAATGCAAATTACATTACAAAACGTCTTATAATATTTTGCATCGATATTATAGTTTAAATGGTTTATATATTTGATAAAATATTTTTATATATTCGTGATAAAATATTTTTAAAATATTTTTAAAAAATTACATTACAAAACGTCTTATAGTATTTTGCATCGATATTCGATATTATAGTTTAAATGGTTAACAATATATATTTGATAAAAATATTTTTAAAATGCAAATTACATTACAAAACGTCTTATGGTATTTTGCATCGATATTATAGTTTAAATGGTTAACAATATATATTTGATAAAAATATTTTTAAAATGCAAATTACATTACAAAACGTCTTATAGTATTTTGCATCGATATTATAGTTTAAATGGTTAACAATATATATTTGATAAAAATATTTTTAAAATGCAAATTACATTACAAAACGTCTTATAATATTTTGCATCGATATTATAGTTTAAATGTTTAACAGTATATATTTGATAAAAATATTTTAAAAATTCAAATTACATTACAAAACGTCTTATAATATTTTGCATCGATATTATAGTTTAAATGGTTAACAGTATATATTTGCTAAATAGATTTTTAAATGGCTGCGAAAACAGGTTCCTTGCTAGCGTGTTAGAAGCGAATTTGTGTATCTTATTAAAAAAACATACTTTTTTAAAACATTATTTCACCATTACATTCAACGTTAAAATTTGTATTTTAAAATAGCCGCCTCGGTGGCCTAGTTGATAGCGTACTGGGCTTTCACCCCGAGGACCCGGATTCGATTCCCGGCCAGGGCTTGGCATTTAGATACGCTATAAATCAACCCACCGTTTGTATTAGCCCAAGTGTGCACAATAGTCGGACGTTAAACACCAAAAAAAAATGTACTTTAAAATTTCAAATTTTATTGAAAATGAACCTGTAAATATTGTATTTTTAAAATGATTTAAAATGCTAGTTAATGAAGATTTTAAAACTAAT
Source organism: Callitettix versicolor (assembly GCA_022606455.1). Lineage (NCBI taxonomy): Eukaryota > Metazoa > Arthropoda > Insecta > Hemiptera > Cercopidae > Callitettix > Callitettix versicolor. The sequence goes on from CM040189.1 coordinate 10,703,177, forward strand.
TACAATTACGAAGATTTACAAAGATGCGTAAGTTAAATGTTGTGATTCTTTTAAGTTTTGTAATAGCCGCCATTTTGAAACTGTTTTATTGAAACGTACTTGCCCAAGCTATTACCAATATCGATTTTTGTGTCAAGCTTGAACCAAAGTTTGAAACGAATCAGAGCAAAATAGCTGACGCTAAAATGA
>CM040189.1:10708365-10788365 GCA_022606455.1 Callitettix versicolor
AAACGATCTCTATTGGAACAGCCATCATGGTGAGACCTAGAAGCAAGGCTATGAAATGAGCACCAATCCTGACATCTAGATCACGTTATTAGGATTCATTAAAATTATATATATATATATATATATATATATATATATATATATATATATATATCCCGCAGGGGGTGCAGACTAGGTGCACCTATTGAGAGGACTTAGACGTTCCTCGCGGTACCCGATTCTAACACACACTTACACTTACAACACTACACTTACGACTTCAACACTTTACACTCACGCTTACATTTAGGGAGGCGATAATGGCCTTAATGTGCTTTTCGCTTTAAAATAATATATATTTATGTGTGTATGTGTGTGTGTTTGTTTTTTTGTGTGTATGTGTGCATGTATGTGTGTGTGTGTGTGTGTGTGTGTGTGTGTGTGTGTGTGTATGTGTGTGTGTGTGTGTGTGTGTGTGTGTGTGTGTGTGTGTGTGTGTGTGTGTGTGTGTGTGTGTGTGTGTGTGTGTGTGTGTGTGTGTGTGTGTGTGTGTGTGTGTGTGTGTGTGTGTGTGTTTGTGTGTGTATGTGTGTATGTATGTGTGTGTATGTGTGCGTGTATATATATATATATGTATGTGTGTGTGTGTGTGTGTGTGTGTGTGTGTGTGTGTGTGTGTGTGTGTGTGTGTGTGTGTGTGTGTGTGTGTGTGTGTGTGTGTGTGTGTGTGTGTGTGTGTGTGTGTGTGTGTGTGTGTGTGTGTGTGTGTGTGTGTGTGTGTGTGTGTGTATCGATCTCAACAGCGATTTTATCGAAAAATAGAAAAAAAGTGTAAGCTTTCAAAAAATGTATGAAAAATAAACATGTTTTTCATTGTGAAAAATTATTGGGAACCTTATTTTACGGACAAGCCTCGTATAATTATTTAAACAAAGCACAGTTTAAATTGTTTTGAAATCGACTGAGTAATTCTATGACGATGTGCACGTATACAAACACTCCGAGATAAAAAAAAACACTTTTTTTAATTCATTGGAACTGATACTTTTTTCACTTTCTTAGATCAATAAAAAAAATGCAAGATCGATATTTTTACTTTGTAAACAAAAGATATAAAAATAAATCGATCTATCATTAAATCGATCTATTATCAATATGTAAAGTATTAGTCTATTATTATAAATAACCTATATTATGTAAATTCATTAATAATTGATGCACGTGTTGTCTGGTTGAAGTGTTTGAAGAAACTTACTGAATTTCCCTTGGGAAATGAACTATTTAAGTGGCCATGGTAACACCCAGTCCTGTAACCTTGAAGTGAGCACCGATCCTGAATTCCAGATCACTTTTTCAGGTGTAATTAAATTTATACATTAGGCATATATATCACACTTACAGTTTTGTCCGATTTCATTCAAACTTGACACAAATATCGATTTGATAATAGCTTGGCCAAGTTAATCAGGCGACAAAATTAGTTCAACACTTTCAAAATGGCGGTCATTTCAAATCTGTAAACGCTAATTGGTCCTGAGTATTTTTGAAAATGTGATTTCACCACCGTAATCATAGCGTTAAAACTGCTTTTAAAATTTTCAAAATCCGTTGATCTTAAGAAAATTAATTGTCAGGGTTCATTATTGTATTTTCAATGCAATTTGAAAATTAAAAATGCTAATATATACAGATTTTAATGCTGATTATGAAGGTAAAATCAGAGTTATAAAAGGGCAATAAGTAATACAGAAAATTACTCCTGGAAATTCGCTTCTATCACGTCAGCGAGACAATTGTGAACAGCTATTATCTATTGTACAATCATTTAAATAATCACATTTTACCATGATAATCAGTATTAAAAATCTGCATTAATTAGCCTTTTAAATTAACATTTAAAATAAAAAAATTACCACTGGTCACTGTCAGATTCATTGTCTTAGTTTCAACTGATTTTTAAAAAAATGTAAAATGCCAATTTTTCCTGATTTTAACGCTGTTCGCAACGGACAGATTTACAAAATCCGTGTAAGATAAATGTTTCGATTTTTCATATTTCAAATGGCTGCCATTTTGAAACGGATTTTTTTTCGGGCAACTAATGTGTCCAAGTTTTTTATCAAAATCGAAATTTGTGCCAAATTTGAATCAGATTGGACCGAAATTATGAACGCGAGAGCTATAAATATGAAAGGACTAGAAGCGAGAAGTACAGCTATCATTATAAAAATTTGGCTGAAGTCCAAGTAATTGGTCTATTTGCCGCTACGAACGTTGCAAGCTGTAAGGGTAGAGGAAAGACTTTTTAGAAAATAGACAGTACTATTATCTATTTAACACTCTGCCGTAAAATGCCTTAAAATCTGCCGTAAAAATCAGAGAGTACTCACATATCTCTCATAAGGGTTATCATTCTAGTACGTTTATACCCAGTGTTGAGAGTGCTAAATACAACAACACAACTAATAAAATGTTTAATTACCTTCAAAAATTAATGTTGGGGGTCACGATTGGCGCTCATTTCATGGCAGTGAGTCTGGGTCTTACCATGATTGCCCAGTAACTGACTTCCTAATGGAAATTTGCAAACGATAATAACTCGAAATTTTTACCTTAATGACTTCGATGATATACAAAACACATGTATTTTAAAACGCCTATAATGGTTTAACAAATTTGTTTTTCATTATTTTAAGGCGGAAAGCACATTTAGGCTATTATCGCCTTCCTAAATGTAAGTGTGAGTGTAAAGTGTTAAAGTCGTAAGTGTGTGTAGGACTCGGGTACCGCGAGGGACGTCTAAATCCCCTCAATAGGTGCAGCTAATCTGCACCGCCTGCGGGGGATTTATCAAATCAATTTGAAAACAACAAAGTAATAATGAATAAATTGCCACTATTTGTAATGTAAATAAGTCTTGTATTGCATCATTATTACTTTGTTTATAGGCGAAACAGCCTCATTAAAACTACTTTCTAAGTTAGCGAATACTTCAAGGTCAGATTACACGGTCAATGTTACAAAAGGCATCTTGCTTTTTTTCCTTTCGGCGCCTTGTCACTTCGATAAACTGCTTTTTGTGCCAACGCTACTTAAATCGCCACGCGCAACTGTCTCGCTTACGTGTTGGTAACGAATTTACAACGATATTATCGTTTTTGAACATGCTGTTTCACTATAATAAAAAAAAAATATTAAAATGCACATAAATTAGTTAAACTTTCAAAATACAGAAAACATGAACCTCGACAGCCTTTAGATAAATTTTCATATTTCCTATAGAAACTGTTGGACGGATTTCGCCGGTTAACGAAATTGTCCGAACTACTACAAAAAGAGTTTTGATGCCAAGTTTCAAAATTAAAAACGGTAATTAGTACAGATTTTAACTCTGTTTGCGTCAACGAAATCAATTTTTTTTAATTTCTAAAAAAACAATTAATTTTTTTAAATTTCGAATTACCACCATTTTGAAACCCTTTAACGTATTTTGTAAGTTAACGAAATTTTCTTTTTTAAATATGAAAAATCCACATAATAATTCGTTTCAAATGGTGTACACTGAAAAATTCTAAAATGATCCGTGACCACCGTCGAGTTCTGTTTTGATATTTCTGTATATTTTAATATATATATATATATATATATATATATATATATATATATATATATATATATATATATATACACGAGGTTTGTTCAGAAAGTAAAAAATTTTAATTTTTTGAACAAAATATTTATTTATTCTTCTACACTGATGTTGTCGCCTTCAAAATAGTCCCCATTGGAGATTATGCATTTGTGCCAGCGCTTCTTCCAATCCTCGAAACACTTCTCAAACTCGATCCTTGAGATAGCCTTTAGTTCTTTCAGCGATGCGCTTTTAATGTCATCGATGGCTGTAAAACGACGGCCCTTTAAGGTTCTCTTTATTTTTGGAAATAGGAAAAATTCACACGGTGTCATGGTTGGCGAATACGGAGGCTGGGGCATCGTTACAGTACTGTTTTGGCCAAAAATTCACGAACAAACAATGAAGTGTGATCTGGTGCATTATTGTTGTGCAAAAGCCATTAATTGTTTTTCCACAGATCCGGGCGTTTTTTTCGGATTGCTTCACGCAAACGGCGTTGAACTTGTAAGTAGTACTCCTTATTGACCGTTTCACCTGGTGGCAGGAATTCATGATGCACTATGCCATTAATATCGAAGAACACAGTGAGCATAACCTTCACGTTCGACCGCACTTGTCGAGCCTTTTTCGGTCTTGGCGAGCCAGAATGCCTCCACTGGGATGATTGAGCCATAGTTTCGACGTCTTATCCGTAAACCCATGTTTCGTCACCTGTTATAATACGTTTCAGTAATTCTGCATCGTCGTTGACTTCATTTAGTGACTCCTGAGCGACTTCCATTCGCCGCTGTTTTTGTTCAAAACTCAACAATTTTGGAACGAATTTTGCTGCCACGCGTTTCATACACAAAACACTGGGAACGATGTCATGACATGATCCAATGGATATGCCAACATCATCAGCGACCTCTCTAATTTGGCGATTGTTCATAACCATTTCTTTCACTTTTTCCACGTTTTCATCGGTTGTTGATGTGCTGGGGCGTCCAGGGCGTTCATCTTCAACGTCTTCACGGCCTTCTTAAAAACGCTTATACCACTCGTAAACTCTTGCTTTACTCATAGCAGACTCACCATAGGCCTTTGTTAACATTTCACACATTTTGTTACACTTTATTCCATTTTTTACACAAAATTTTATACAAATTCTTTGATCCATTTCTTTTAACAAACACGTCTAACCTTAGTGGCTGTCTCAGACAAAGTCAACAATGAAAACAGCTGAAAGTTTTATCATACTTCAAGGGCATGTAGCCTATACCAACATAATAAAACAAAATGTTTGACAATCGGACTTTCTAAGCCCGCGAAATTTAAAAATTCTCGTTACTTTCTGAACACACCTCGTGTATATATATATATATATATATATATATATATATATATATATATATATATATATATATATGTGTGTGTGTGTGTGTGTGTGTGTGTGTGTGTGTGTGTGTGTGTGTGTGTGTCTGTGTGTGTCTGTGTGTATCACGTTCGCAATTTTGCTATCCAAACTTTCTCAAAATATGATTTGTTTAACGATAGTTTTAGCAAGTTCGTTTTTAAAATATTCCGCTTCAAAAATTTCAAAATGGCGGCCTTCTCAAATTTTAAAGAAATCAAGTTATATTTTACAACGTTAAAATTGGTATTTAAAAATTTTTAAATCACCGAAATTACGATAAGTAATTGTTACGTTCGAGTAATTGTTTTTCTTTTCAATATCTAAAGTTAAAAATGCTAATTTAAGCACATTTTAATGCTGGTCATATGAATAAATTAGATTTTAAAATGATTAAAAAGCAATGTTAGAATTCGCTTCCATCACGTCAACAATACAGCGGCGTGCTCCGGTTACTGTATTCACCTGATTGTTCCAGTTGACCCACCCTCGCCCGTGAATGGAGGAAGGCTACAGAACATTATTGAAATTTGACAAATTTCCTTCCTGCTTTTACAAAGTATAGACAAGGTCATTAGGAAAGTTATATATCTAGCCTCGAACAAGGTCTAGGTCAGTGGACTTAATGGGTTCCTTAAAATATTGGCCCGCAAGTGTTATATTGGCCTGGTGTCTTTCTGCCAATAAAGCAGAGCACTTCCTTGTTCCTGGATCTATTGAATGTAGCAAAAATAGTAGCTGAAGTTAAACTGTGTTAGTGAATTTCAATTGGAAAACAAGCTAAACCCTAACCTGTACACAACAGATGGAAAATTTCGAGAAAAAACTATAATAAATATTATTTCATCATTAAATATCAGTTTAAAAGAAATAATAATTCAATTTAGTACAAAATTTGAATTGTGGCATTTATAATTCGAGTTCGGTTGCTTTGTACTAGGGTTGTCCGTAAAATAAGGTTCCCAATAATTTTTCACAATGCAAAACATGTTTATTTGCATTGAATAATACATTTTTGGAAAGCTTACACTTTTTTTTCTATTTTTCGACATAATCGCCGTTGAGATCGATGCATTTTTGCATACGGTGAACCATCTTTTGTGTGCCTGAGTCGGGGAACTCTCCCGCCGCGCAGCGAAGGTAGCTTCTCTCCGGTACTGAAATGCGTCCCACCTACGTGTTTCTTCAAATTAGTGAAGAGATGGTAGTCACATGGGGTTAAGTTCGGGCTGTAGGGCGGATGTGTGACAGTATCCCGTCCAAATTGGTTGATCAGATCGGTTGTTACACGGTAGGTGTGCGGACGAGCGTTGGTCTTGATGGAAACAAACTCCCTTCGTGAGCATGTTTCTCTTGTTTTGAATCGCGTGGCGAAGGTTCTTTAACGTCTCACAGTAACGATCAGCATTGATTGTTGTGCCGGTATCCATGAATTCGCACAATAACCCCTTTCTGTCCCAAAACACGCTCGCCATGACTTTGCAGGCAGACAGTGTTTGTTTGAACTTCCGCGGCTTCGGCGACTCTGGATGTTTCCAATGACGTGATTTCGTGATATCTTTCGTTCCCAATATCGTATAATGTACCCAGGTCTCGTCCCCAGTGACAATAGAGTCCAAGAATTTCTTGCCATCGGTTTCGTAGGCGTGAAGAAATTTGAGAACCGCATCAATCCGTTGCTGTTTGTGGTCTGCTTGGGACCCATTTTGCACAAATCTTGCTATACCCTAAAGGGTCTGACAAAATTTTATCAATACAGGTCTTGCTGACATCAGGGATCATCTCGGAGAGCTCCCGAACAGTCACCCTTCAAACGTTCAGCATTGCTTCTTCCACTTTCGCAATCGTTTCGTCCGAAACGCTTTTCATCATGAACGTCTGAATTCTCTGCACCATTTGCGCACGTGTTGTATGCTCATACATTTTTCTCCGTAGACTTTACATAGTTGGATATGAATGTCCACCGGCGCAGTGTTTTTTTGCACACAAAAAACGAACCACAGAGACAAAAGAAACAATTCCATTATTAACGGCTACCAAGCCAAGATTGAGCGTCGCAGAGCGCTCGCGGAGTGGGTATTGGGAGTGGAGGAACCAAGCTGCAAGCCAAGGTCACCGGATCCCGCGTAACAACGTTCGCAGCGGCTATAGCCCCTTGGAAACTATACGTTACGGACAACCCTAGTAGTTTCGAGTTATTTGAATGATGTGTGGGCTAGGGGAAGGAACAGAGATAAGGTAATATATGATGCAAAATTCAAGAATATCTTACACAATTGCTCATTATAAATTTAGTATAAAAATGAACAAAGAATGTAACAAAGGAATGACAGTAAGTCTAAACTAGTATCAACTTTCTTGGATACGCTGAAAATCTGTCTAAAAACAATGTTTTCAATACGATCTTAGTTTTGTTTTATGAACTGTCTATGTACACTCATTAAACCCAGTCAGCCTCTCTTCCGCCATTGTGCTTCTCAGCCACGTCTTCACTCTTCGAAACTGCGTGCTACCGTGGCTGTAGTAGACGGAAGAGTTCGCAGGCTGGATAAGCCTCGTCTTCTTGCAAGGTGGAAGATGTTTATTTCTTTGTACAGGTCCTACTACTCAAAGCTTGGTTAAGTTTTCTTCCGTTAGATATTTTGTCTTGCACAGACGATCCCAGAGATGCAGCTCAGCCTTTATATCATCAAACCCACAGGACTCTGTAAAAGACTTATATATTTCTTTAACATCCGTGATGCTCATTTTTAGCATCAATAGATGGAGTTGCGTTACGCCAAAGGCTGGCATTTTTTTTATTGAGAATCGAAGCTTTAGGGGTGAGTCTAAGTAGGGTATGATCAAAGACTGCTTCCAGTACTCATTGAAAGAGTCTGCTGGAGGAATACTCCTGCGTTTTTGTTTCATAGGCTGATGTGGTATAAAGATTTCTACATTTTTGCCACTAACTGCCATTTTATGAATCATTTAGTGAACCATCTATATCTTCGGCTTTCTTAAGCAGCTCTTTGTCTATTCGTTCCACGTCTTCGCGGTCCTTTTGGAGGACAGTCAGGATTTGGCTTATGTGATTTCTCACCATGATATGGTCCTTGCTTTTTGCTTTGAAAACAGCTAAATATTTAGCGATAATCATTAATGCTACAACACATGATGGCTTTGTTATAACCGTGTGTAGTCGGACAGGTTTTCTCGTACAGCAAATACCAATTTCAGGCAGTTTTTCTGAAACTTTGACAAATTTATGGGGAAATGTTGAGAAACTTTATGAAACTTTTATATCTTTCAGACCATCTAGTCTCACAAAGTCTTGTTAGGTGTGGTTTTATCTTGAAACAAACTTAGGTATTAAGTTTGTCTTGAAAGAGATCCTCGTCTAGGGGGGCGCAGCTGCCCCAGCCCTTTGCTGGGTACACCCTTGTTTGGTTACCCGATTTTTTAAAAATTGGTGTCTCATACGTATGAGATTACATAATTATTGAACAATTTTTTCGGGAAAATTGAGAAATATGTCTGAAATATAGGCAGACCTATCTTACACGCTAAGTTTCATTAAAATCACTCAATTTGTTTAGTCTCCTGTGATTTGCGCGCGCACATCCACGCAACCCCTACACACAAACACACACACACACACACACACACACACACACACACACACACACACACACACACACACACACACACACACACACATACACTCACTCACTCACTCACACACACACACACACACACACACACACACCCAGCAATTGTTGAATTTTGAAGAAAAACAGCGGCGAATGGAAGTTGCTCAGGAGTCACTAAATGAAGTCAACGACGATGCAGAATTACTGAAACGTATTATAACAGATGACGAAACATGGGTTTACGGATATGACGTCGAAACTAAGGCTCAATCATCCCAGTGGAGGCATTCTGGCTCGCTAAGACCGAAAAAAGCTCGACAAGTGCGGTCGAACGTGAAGGTTATGCTCACTATGTTCTTCGATATTAATGGAATAGTGCATCATGAATTCCTACCACCAGGTGAAACGGTCAATAAGGTTACGTTTGAAAACTACTACCTACGAGTTCAACGCCGTTTGCGTGAAGCAATCCGAAAAAAACTCCCAGATCTGTGTAAAAACAATTAATGGCTTTTGCACCACGATAATGCACCAGATCACACTTCATTGCTTGTTCGTGAATTTTTGGCCAAAAACAGTACTCTAACGATGCCCCAGCCTCTATATTCGCCAAACATAGCTCCGTGTGACTTTTTCCTATTTCCAAAAATAAAGAGAACCTTAAAGGGCCGTCGTTTTACAGCCGTAGATGACATTAAAAGCGCATCGCTGAAAGAACTAAAGGCTATCTCAAAGATCGAGTTTGAGAAGTGTTTCGAGGATTGGAAGAAGTGCCCACAAGTGCATAATCTCCAATGGGGACTATTTTAAAGGCGACAACATCAATGTAGAAGAATAAATAAATATTTTGTTCAAAAAATTAAAATTCTCTTTACTTTCTAAACACACCTCGTAGGTCATAATGCTAATTACTTAAATATGTGGTCCGGTGGTTACGTTGTAATAATGAAATTTTATTGTCGCGTTAGTTTTCCCAAGTCAGCGAATATTTAAAATTTGATCACGTGCAAACATTCTTAAACGTGCCGTTAGTTGAATTTTCAGTTAAGCCTGCAAAGCCATAAAAATACCTGCCTGTCCTCCGGTTTTCCTCAAATTGTTTACGAATTCCATTGAAAATATTAAAATAAATCCGACGGCTGTCAGGGTTTATTTTTTGGTATTTTAAATGTATCCTGGACGTTTTTAAATGCCTACTTTACAATGCTATAGTAAATTAGTTTAAATGTGGCTTACTATATGCAGATTCAAACGATTGTCATAATACAGTAAGCCGCCTCGGTGGTCTAGTGGATAGCGTACTAGGCTTTCACCCCGAGGATCCGGGTTCGATTCCCGGCGAGGGCTTGGCATTTTCATACGCTATAAATCATCCCACCGTCTGCATTTGCCCAAGTGTGCACAATAGTCGGACGTTAAACAAAAAAAAAAAAAAAAAAAAAAAAAAAGGAATACAGTAGTGAAATATTGTCAAATAAAATGTAACTTTTTTTAAAAATCGCTTCCATCATATCAGAAGACGTTCGATTACGTTTCCACAACGAGACTAAATGTAAGATTTGCACGATTAAGTTGAAACTGAAAACATTGCAATCACAATTTATTGGTCGCCGCCCTGTGATTTAATCCAATAAAATTAAAAGTGTTCTTTGAAAAGCAGACGACCTTGAGCGGATTTATCAATTAGTAAACTAAGAACAAGAAACGTGCTTCGGTTGGTTTCACCACGGCGTAAGCTTCCACCGGCCTGTCATGCACCAAGCACGCCCACTTCTGATCACTACGTTTAACGGCGAACTGGTTTTTGCAGAGCTGGTTTTTACTCGCTGTATATGTGAATTATAACAACAGATCTAAGAGATAAAACAATTATAAGTGCTTCAAATGAGGCTCGAGAAGAACCTACAATTACAATGACAAATGCGGTTACTGACATGAATTTATTAGCACAATTTCATTGGCCGTTTTAGCCGCCTCGGTGGTCTAGTTGATAGCGTACTGGGCTTTCGACCCGTGGACCCGGGGTTCGATCCCCGGCCAGGGCTTGGCATTTCATACGAAGTAATCATCCCATCATCTGCATTAGCCCAAGTGTGCACAATAGTCGGACGTTAAAAAAAAAAAAAAAAAAAAAAAAAAAAATGCATTGACCGTTTGGGTAAGCTCTAGATTTTCGTGACCTTGAAGACTGATCACGGAACACGTTTTCAGTGAACGTTATTTTTTATAAGTGTGTGTGTGTGTGTGTGTGTGTGTGTGTGTGTGTGTGTGTGTGTGTGTGTGTGTGTAAAGGACGTTTAAAGTAGCACATCTTAAACCCAAATAATATAGTTTAACATATCTTAAACACAAATCATATAGATTAACACGTCTTGAACTCAAGAAGTTTAAAATAACACACCTTGAAACATATATAAAATATATATATATATATATATATATATATATATATATATATATATATATATATATATAACACACCTTGAATTCAAGACGTTTAAAGTAACACATCTTAAACCCAAATCATATAGAATAACACATCTTGAACTTAAAACGTTTAAATTAACACATATTAAACCCAAATCATGTAGATTAACACGTCTTGAACTGAAGAAGTTTAAAGTAACACATCTTGAACCCAAATCATATAGAATAACACGTCTTGAACTTAAAACGTTTAAAGTAACACATCTTAAACCCAAATCATATAGAATAACACATCTCGAACTTAAAACGTTTAAATTAACACATATTAAACCCAAATCATATAGATTAACACATCTTGAACTCAAGAAGTTTAAAGTAACACATCTTGAACCCAAATCATATAGAATAACACATCATGAACTTAAAACGTTTAAAGTAACACATCTTAAACCCAAATCATATAGAATAACACATCTCGAACTTAAAACGTTTAAATTAACACATATTAAACCCAAATCATATAGATTAACACATCTTGAACTGAAGAAGTTTAAAGTAACACATCTTGAACCCAAATCATATAGAATAACACACCTTGATCGCAATACGTTTAGAGTAACATACTTTGAATCCTAATCATACAGAATAATACATTTTTACGTTTAGAGTACACATTTTTACGTTAACACTCAATGCGTTTAGAGCATATGTTTTAAACCCAAATCAAATAGAACACACATCCTGAACACAAGACTTTTATAAATTCATCTAGAACCGAAATCGTGCAGAAAATCACATCTTGAACTCAAGACGTTTAGAGTAATCTTAAACGAAATCATCAAACTGAACACCTTGAAACACCTTGAAATGAAGACGTAACACATCTTAAACTGAAATCATCCTGAACACAAGACTTTTATACATTCATGTAGAACCGAAATCGTGTAGAAAATCACATCTTGAACTCAAGACGTTTACAGTAATCTTAAACGAAATCATCTAACTGAACACCTTGAAACACCTTGAAATGAAGACGTAACACATCTTAAACCTAAATCATATAGAATAACACATATTGAACTTAAAACGTTTAAATTAACACATATTAAACCCAAATCATATAGATTAACACGTCTTGAACTTAAGAAGTTTAAAGTAACACATCTTGAACCCAAATCATATAGAATAGCACATCATGAACTTAAAACGTTTAAAGTAACACATCTTAAACCCAAATCATATAGAATAACACATCTCGAACTTAAAACGTTTAAATTAACACATATTAAACCCAAATCATATAGATAAACACATCTTGAACTGAAGAAGTTTAAAGTAACACATCTTGAACCAAATCATATAGAATAACACACCTTGATCGCAATACGTTTAGAGTAACATACTTTGAATCCTAATCATACAGAATAATACATTTTTACGTTTAGAGTACACATTTTTACGTTAACACTCAATGCGTTTAGAGCATATGTTTTAAACCCAAATCAAATAGAACACACATCCTGAACACAAGACTTTTATAAATTCATCTAGAACCGAAATCGTGTAGAAAATCACATCTTGAACTCAAGACGTTTAGAGTAATCTTAAACGAAATCATCAAACTGAACACCTTGAAACACCTTGAAATGAAGACGTAACACATCTTAAACTGAAATCATCCTGAACACAAGACTTTTATACATTCATGTAGAACCGAAATCGTGTAGAAAATCACATCTTGAACTCAAGACGTTTACAGTAATCTTAAACGAAATCATCTAACTGAACACCTTGAAACACCTTGAAATGAAGACGTAACACATCTTAAACCTAAATCATATAGAATAACACATATTGAACTTAAAACGTTTAAATTAACACATATTAAACCCAAATCATATAGATTAACACGTCTTGAACTTAAGAAGTTTAAAGTAACACATCTTGAACCCAAATCATATAGAATAGCACATCATGAACTTAAAACGTTTAAAGTAACACATCTTAAACCCAAATCATATAGAATAACACATCTCGAACTTAAAACGTTTAAATTAACACATATTAAACCCAAATCATATAGATTAACACATCTTGAACTGAAGAAGTTTAAAGTAACACATCTTGAACTCAAGACGTTTAGAGTAATCTTAAACGAAATCATCAAACTGAACACCTTGAAACACCTTGAAATGAAGACGTAACACATCTTAAACTTAAATCATCTTGAACACAAGACTTTTATACATTCATGTAGAACCGAAATTGTGTAGAAAATCACATCTTGAACTCAAGACGTTTAGAGTAATCTTAAACGAAATCATCTAACTGAACACCTTGAAACACCTTGAAATGAAGACGTAACACATCTTAAACTTAAATCATCCTGAACACAAGACTTTTATACATTCATGTAGAACCGAAATCGTGTAGAAAATCACATCTTGAACTCAAGACGTTTAGAGTAATCTGAAACGAAATCATCTAACTGAACAGCTTGAAACACCTTGAACTGAAGACGTAACACATCTTAAACCTAAATCATATAGAATAACACATATTGAACACTAGACTTTTAGAATAACACATTTTGATCCCAAGACATCTTAATCTTAAGATATGATCAAGAAGACATTTCAAGATATTTTTATTCTACACGACTTGGGTTCAAAATGTATTGTTCCGCGTGGTTTAAGCCCTATCTTAAACCAAAAATTGTAGATATCGCAGAACTAAGGCATGTAGAGTATCACGAAATTAAACCAAAGGAACGCAAAACGTAACACATAAACGCGCGATTTGTTAAGTAATACGTTTTGGGTCTCAAAATACCATGGTCTCAAAATTTACGTTGCACTAAAACACATCCGAAGTTTCAAAGCTAGTTAGCAAGAATTATTGTCGCACAATTATCGACGCAAAAAATCTGTTTCATATGGAAGACATTAATATTTATTCAAGGGAAAAGGAAGTGCATGATTGACAAAGTAAAAACAAAATATTCGAACCATCGAAGGCCTCCGTATCCTGTGACCCGTGAAGAAAGGTGTAACTAATATTTGCAACATTAATTATACCAGCAAGATGTTATGTAATGTCTTGCTTCGATTAACTGAACAGAAGACGACGTTCATAATGAGTGAACACGAGATAATTATTCGCAATTAGTAAAATAGTTTGGTTTTAATCTTGACTTTGTTAGGTAACCTGCGTTGGTCACCTTCATTGTGCTCGACACCGGAAAAACTAACAGATTAGTTTCTGGGCATACGTAACCCTACTCCTTTGTTTAGACAAATATCAAATAGGGATATTTATATTAATATAATATAAATATAATAATATAAATAAATCTGTTTGCATGATTTATTTAGAGCTAAGTACCTAGAAAGTATGGATTTTTTTATGGATAAGTTCTTTTTTTCAAATCTTCTCGGTCCAAAAATGTAGGACTCATTTTATTTATTTGTTGATTTTTTTTTTAACGTCCGACTATTGTGCACACTTGGGCTGATGCAGACGATGGGATGATTTATAGCGTATGAAAATGCCAAGCCCTGGCCGGGAATCGAACCCGGGTCCTAGGGGTGAAAGCACGCATTAAAATTGTTATAGGTTTAACATTAAAACTTCAGTGCTTTAATGTTAACCATAGTTTTAATGTGTTTTAGTACTCTTTTTGGTCAAAAACCATTTGAAAATTATTTTTCTCAAAATCGAGCCTAATGATTTTGATCAAATATTGTTTAAATGTATTTCTTCAAAATATAAATTCTATTTTGATACGGTATTTGCCAGTTATTTTATAACATATGCTTAGTAATTAAACCTATGGTCAGATGTAAATCGTAGTTTTTATTTTTAACCGCTCAGGTTATCAGTTTTGAGGTTATGTTATTACTTTTTTAGTATTTTAATATAGGTTAGACTTTTAGGCCTATTTTCAGTTGCTGTTTATGTTTTATATTAGGCATTTGAGAACGAGAATCGATCCATACTCTCAAAACGGCGTGTGCTGTTATTATATTCACAAATGATGTCCAAAAACAATAACAATAACATGAGTATTAAGTATAACAACATCATTAATTAAAAGTTTAACGATGTAATTAATATATTTTCTTCTAGTTGTTTACGTAATTTATTCGACAGTTTTTGAATGTTTAATTCAATGTTTTTGTATCTGTTACCATTTTTCATATTTGAATTAGTAATTTTTGAAGTTGGTTTACGATATCATAAATTCTATTAGCTATACCTTATTACAATCACGTAATTGTTTTGAATTTTCACCAACAACTACATTTGTACAAAGTAGTGTAGCCAACCTTAGAAAAATAACTTTGCAGATCGCAAAACAGCTGTTTATTAGAATCGGGGTAAATTTCGCTTTGTTCTGAACAAACGTGTAGCAGTGATTGTAGCACATGTGATAGCAGACTCGTGACTGGTTTTCATAAAGCTAGTTCGACGGAACGGAACGGCACATGTGATTTCATCGAAAGTTTCAAGTAAGCCTTGGTATGTCAACGCCTTCCAGATTTATTGCAAAGTTTAACAAAAAAAAGTTTCCTAGCAAGGACAAAAGAAATGTTCCAGTCGTTGCGACACTGACCATCACATACTTGGCAAACTGGACAGACTAACAAGGTCGGTTTGTTAAGGGGACTTGATTTCAGAGCTTAACGCAAAGGTTAATAATCGCACTCGAATGTTTCGCTTACGTGATGGAAACGAATTTCGAAAAAATAACGCACAAAACGTTTCAGCTTACGATTTTAAAATCTAATTTCGCTATCATAAGTAGCGTTAAAAATGCATATATTAGCATTTTTAATTAATAAATACAAACATGAACTTCTGAATTTTGTTTCATTAATTTTCAAAGAATACATTCAAGCTAATATCAAAATCGATTTGAATTCCAAATTTTGAATCAAAATTACAAATGGTAGAGAGCCAAAAAGCAAGTACTTACGAGGTGCGTTCTGAAAGTAACGGGAATTTTTAAATTTCGTGGGCTTGGAGAGTCCGATTGTCAAACATTTTTTTTGTTATGTTGGTATCATGCCCTTGAAGTATGATAAAACTTTCAGCTGTTTTCATTGTTGACTTTGTCTGAGACAGCCACTAAGGTTAGACGTGTTTTTATGAGCTCAGCGATTTTCGTTTGTTAAAAGAAATGGATCAAAGAATTTGTATAAAATTTTGCGTAAAAAATGGAATAAAGTGGTAACAAAGTGTGTGAAATGTTAACAAAGGCCTATGGTGAGTCTGCTATGAGTAAAGCAAGAGTTTACGAGTGGTATAAGCGTTTCCAAGAAGGCTGTGAAGACGGTGAAGATGACGAACGTCCTGGACGCCCCAGCACATCAACAACTGATGAAAAAGTGGAAAAAGTGAAAGAAATGGTTATGAACAATCGCCGAATCACAATTAGGGAGGTCGCAGATGATGTTGGCATATCGACTGGATCATGTCATGACATTGTTTCCAGTGTTTTGTGTATGAAACGCTGGCAGCAAAATTCGTTCCAAAACTGATGAATTTTGAACAAAAACAGCGGCGAATGGAAGTTGCTCAGGACTCACTAAATGAAGTCAACGACGATACAGAATTACTGAAACGTATTATAACAGGTGACGAAACACAGGTTTACAGATATGACGTCGAAACTAAGGCTCAATCATCCCAGTGGAGGCATTCTGGCTCGCCAAGACCGAAAAAGACTCGACAAGTGCGGTTGAACGTGAAGGTTATGCTCACTGTGTTCTTCGATATTAATGGCATAGTGCATCATGAATTCCTGCCACCAGGTGAAACGGTCAATAAGGAGTACTACCTACAAGTTCAACGCCGTTTGCGTGAATCAATCCGAAAAAAAACGCCCGGATCTGTGGAAAAACAATTCATGGCTTTTGCACCACGATAATGCACCAGCTCACACTTCATTGCTTGTTCATGTATTTTTGAACAGTACTGTAACGATACCCCAGCCTCCATATTCGCCAAACATGGCTCCATGTGACCTTTTCCTATTTCCAAAAATATACAGAACCTTAAAGGGCCGTCGTTTTACAGCCGTAGATGACATTAAAAGCGCATCGCTGAAAGAACTAAAGGCTATCTCAAAGATCGAGTTTGAGAAGTGTTTCGAGGATTGGAAGAAGCGCTGGCACAAGTGCATAATCTCTAATGGAGACTATTTTGAAGGCGAGAACATCAATGTAGAAGAATAAATAAATTTGTTGTTCAAAAAATTAAAATTCTCGTTACTTTCTGAACACACCTTGTAAATAGTATTTATTCATTTCATTATCGCTTAAAATTTATAGAGAGGTTAGGATCAGCACTCATTTCAAAATCTCTGGCCAGGGTCTTACTATAATGGCCGCTCTATAGCAGCTTACTTTCCGTTATAATCGAATATTAGTCTCCAGCGAAATGAACACATAAATAATCTAATATTGCACGAGCACTAAACATTTGCATGTACTTCGTAAATCATATGAAGCAAAAGTTTACTCTATCCTTGCCGATGAGCCACAGATGAAACTATTAAGACGTTTATCTCGCAACCACAGATTCAGAATATTACTGTGTAATCGTCTCTGCCCGCGGCCATAAATTACCGTATTGTAGCTGATACTTTCTCCTTTCACTTTTCTTTTGGAAGACTTGCCATATCAAATCATGACACAGAAAATGGCGTACTCGTGTTACGTAACACACCAGGAGTTTTATAAGAAACTCATCTGTAAACAGTGCAATGACCTTTAGCCTAGTAGACTATACTTCGATCACTTTGAAAGTACATATAAGCGTTTAAATATTTTGAAATAACTTTTAAGTATCTCTGAACATTCACTTTCTAAAATAATACATGATTTTACGTTCACTATCTTTTAATAAGTAAATAATGCAAAATCACTGCCATAAACTTTCTTACATTCAGATATTTTTTTTAAACAAGTCTCAAACGAAGCACTTATAAAGTTTGTTTCCACTAATTCTCAAACAAAGCACTTATAAAATTTGTGTTCACTATTTTCCAAACGGAGCACTTACAAAGTTTGTCTCCACTATTTCCCAAACGAAACACTTACAAAGTTTGTTTCCACTATTGCCCAAACGAAACACTTACAAACTTTGTTCCACTATTTCCCAAACGAAACACTTACAAAGTTTGTTTCCACTATTTCCCAAACGAAACACTTACAAAGTTCGTTTCCACTATTTCCCAAAACGAAACACTTATAAAGTTTGTTTCCACTATTTCCCAAACGAAACACTTACAAAGTTTGTTTCCACTATTTCCCAAACGAAACACTTACAAAGTTTGTTTCCACTATTTCCCAAACGAAACACTTACAAAGTTTGTTTCCACTATTTCCCAAACGAAACATTTACAAAGTTTGTTTCCACTACTTTCCAAACGAAACACCTACAAAGTTTGTTTCCACTATTTCCCAAACGAAACACTTACAAAGTTTGTTTCCACTATTTCCAAAACGAAACACTGACAAAGTTTGTTACCATTATTTCCCAAACGAAACACTGACAAAGTTTGTTTCCACTATTTCCCAAACGAAACACTTACAAAGTTTGTTTCCACTATTTCCAAAACGAAACACTGACAAAGTTTGTTTCCACTATTTCCCAAACGAAACACTTACAAAGTTTGTTTCCACTATTTCCCAAACGAAACACTTACAAAGTTTGTTTCCAGTATTTCCCAAACGAAACACTGACAAAGTTTGTTTCCACTATTTCCCAAACGAAACACTTACAATTGTTTCCACTATTTCCCAAACAAAACACTTACAAAGTTTGTTTCCACTATTTCCAAAACGAAACACTGACAAAGTTTGTTTCCATTATTTCCCAAACGAAACACTGACAAAGTTTGTTTCCACTATTTCCCAAACAAAACACTTACAAAGTTTGTTTCCACTATTTCCCAAACGAAACACTTACAAAGTTCGTTTCCATTATTTCTAAAAAAGTTTGTGAATAATCGGCATATAACGAAAATCTGAACACGGTTATTGTTTTTTTTTTAGTTCCCAATCCGGATTTCCAATTAGATAGCGACCCAAAGACTTTGTATGAATTCTTGAGTTTGAATTATTGTATGAATTTGAATGTTACACTAAATTAATGAATATCATTGAAGTAACTTAGCGTTTTGTTAATTTTTTTAACGTTTTAATCCAAAACAAGAAATTGAAATTATATTGTTTTTTAAATAAATAAATGGTTCCGAGATAAGGGTAAAATAAATTCAGGGGAACTGGAAAAAGTGGATCTGCGAAGTGAAAATCGAATGAAAGTGGAGGAAACTAGGAACCTCACAGCAACCACGAGTATCAGACATGAAGTTATGCAATCTGCAGCGGAAGAAGTAAGAGATGGAGTCGGACATGAAATCAGTAAGGTCGTCTATACAAATGTCTATCGTGAAAAATACACCCTTATAGGATCACAGAAACCGTATTCCAAGGCTATATCAATTAAAAATACAGTTTTGTTGGAGTTAGCTGCTGATTCGATTACAATTCAACTATACAACACAAAAACAACTTCTGAAGCAACGTGGATAGTCAAAAAAAAAAAAAAAAAAAAAAAAAAAAAAAAAAAATAGACTCGCTCCCAACGGCCATAGTTTACTGTCTATACTCCATTCCTTTTACTGTACTCAAGTTTGCTTAACTAATGACGAAAAGCTTCAACTAGATTCTAGCCCAGTAAGATTTGAACATGTTGAAAGATTCAAAACTGTTTTCCGTTACTTGATCTAACGAAAGGTTATTTCGTATGATATCCGTGGATTACATGTCAACAACAGGTAAGATGGGACAACCTTCATGGGCATTCCCATAGTAAACTTCTCTTAAGCAAAGTTCCTTCTGGAGGAATCAAAGGAGCAGCAGATGTCGTGGGCAGTGCAAAACTCAGGAGGATCATGGGGCTCATAACAGGGCACTGTGGTCTGAGGGTGCACATGAACAGGATAGGTGTGTACCACGGAGAAACAGTGCGTAGATTGTGTAGGAAGGAGGAGAAAACGGCAGGTCACATAATTTATGATTGTGAGGCTCTTGCTAGTCGGAGGCTAGGGGTTTTTTGTTTCCAAGACCGTAGGGATCTTCAGCAGAGTGTGCTAGTCAGTGGGTTCTTGGAACTTATTAGGGGCATCAATCTGCTGAACTAGGTATTTTATGAATTATCCCTTCCTCTAATAACAATCTTATGATATGCGTACGTTACCAAAGTTACATTTTTGAAGCCCCTAATGTATGCACAAAGGATTGTAGAACTTATATAGTTTTTTTTAAGTAACGGCATCCTGCAGTTAAGTGTTATACCCTGCCGCTCCTTTGTTTCTTTAATTGAAAAATTCTTTTTCATTTCGAACTTCCGAACTGTCAAATTATTTTTCTACATGTTGGTCACGTCAGTATGTTCACATGTGTGTCTGTTAGTCTGTATAAAGAATGTCACACAAACATTTAGTCAGTCATATATTGATACTAGTATATTGTATGTTGTACCGCTCTTCAAATGAAGAATTTTTACCAGCTGTAAAGTATTTCTTCCCGGAGATTACATCGGGTAATTCAAAAAAATATTCTGTTAAAAGATGGTGGAACGCCATTGTAAAACTACAAAAACAATTGGATAAGAAACAGTCAATACTGCAATAACGTTGACCTTGGGCATACCTTTGTCTGGCCTTATTGAGATAGGTAGAAAACGCCCTAATTTTTACTACCAGGAACTGGTTTTCCAACTATACTGCGCTTTACTGAATGGGGGCCTTGGTGTAACAGGTATTTCCTGACGAGACTTGTTGCCTAAATCACAGCTGACTAGGTTCCAGCTGGTCTCCACATTGATGGGAATAGCTCCGCAGTCAATGTCACGTGGCTCATCGGTGATGACGTCACAGTTTTAACGGATTTTCCGAGACCAGGTATCGGTGATTAAGTCGGGTCAAAGAAAATATCGCAGCACGGCTGGCGTGATGAAAGCAAATTTCCCAAAACTAACCAATATGGCGGCAATTAAATTTTTTAAAGAATTATTACTTTTCTACCTTATGTAGATTTTAATACTAATTACAATGATTGACACTAACCACCATCGCTAACAGTGTAAAGTCTACATAAATTAATAACATGTTGTTTTATATATATATATATATATATATATATATATATATATATATATATATATATATATACATACATACATACATAGTGTGTTCAGAAAGTAACGAGAATTTTAATTTTTTGAACAAAATATTTATTTAGTCTTCTACATTGATGTTGTCACCTTCAAAATAGTCCCGATTGGAGATTATGCACTTGTGCCAGCGCTTCTTCCAATCCTCGAAACACTTCTCAAACTCGATCTTTAAGATAACCTTTAGTTCTTTCTGCGATGCGCCTTTAATGTCATCTACGGCTGTAAAACGACGGCCCTTCAAGGTTCTCTTTATTTTTGGAAATAGGAAAAAGTCACACGGAGCCATTTCTGGCGAATATGGAGGCTGGGGCATCGTTACAGTACTGTTTTTGGCAAAAAATTCACGAACAAGCGATGAAGTGTGAGCTGGTGCATTATCGTGGTGCAAAAACCATGAATTGTTTTTCCACAGATCTGGGCGTTTTTTTCGGATTGCATCACGTAAACGGCGTTGAACTTGTAGGTAGTACTCCTTATTGACCGTTTCACCTGGTGGCAGGAATCCATGATGCACTATGCCATTAATATCGAAGAACACAGTGAGCATAACCTTCATTCGATTGCACTTGTCGAGCCTTTTTCGAATGCCTCCACTGGCATTGAAGCCTTAGTTTCGACGTCATATCCGTAAACCCATGTTTCGTTACCTGTTATAACACGTTTCAGTAATTCTGCATCGTCGTTGACATTATTTAGTGACTCCTGAGCAATTTTCATTCGCCGCTGTTTTTGTTCAAAGTTCAACAGTTTTAGAACGAATTTTGCTGCCACGCGTTTCATACACAAAACATTGGAAACAATGTCATGACATGATCCAATCGATATGCCAACATCATCAGCGACCTCTCTAATTGTAATTCGGTGATTGTGCATAACCATTTCTTTCACTTTTTCCACGTTTTCATCGGTTGTTGATGTGCTGGGGCGTCCAGGGCGTTCGTCATCTACAACGTCTTCACGGTCTTCTTGGAAACGCTTATACCACTCGTAAACTCTTGCTTTACTCATAGCAGACTCACCATAGGACTTTGTTAACATTTCACACACTTTGTTATATTTTATTCCATTTTTGACGCAAAATTTGATACAAATTCTTTGATCCATTTCTTTTAACAAACGAAAATCGCCGAGGTCATAAAAACACGTCTAATCTTAGTGGCTGTCACAGACAAAGTCAACAATGAAAACAGCTGAAAGTCTTATATACTTCAAGGGCATGTATACCAACATAATAAAAAAAAATGTTTGACAATCGGAATCTCCAAGCCCGCGAAATTTAAAAATTCTCTTTACTGTCTGAACACACTTCGTATATATATAAGCAGCATTTAGCTAAATAGTTTGGCAGGTAAAAAGTTTGAAATCAGAAAGAATTTGTCAGTTACAAGAAAACAAAGGAACAGTAACACTTTACTGCAAAAGGTCGTTACTTTAAAGAAAAAACGATATAAATTTTACAATCCATTGTATCTGGGTTAAATGCTTTAAAAATGTAACTTTGATCACGCACGCTTATTATAAAAAATAACCTTCAAAGTAACGGACAACAATTTTGAATTTTTGGAATTCAAATCTCGTTGGCCTAAAATCTAGTTGTAAATTTTCGTTATTGGTTGAGCAAATGGAGTATTCAACAGTAAACTAGCGCTGTTGGGGGAGAGTTGTTTACAGTTGTTTACAGTTGTTTAACAACAAGACATTGTTGTTTTTATGTTAGAATAATTGAATTGTAGTCAGGTAATTAGTTGCTCCCAACATGATCAAGTATTTTTTCTGTTGATGTAGCAGGTGGAGCCTGTAATATATTGTTAGTTTTGTTTTTATAATCTTTACTCAATAATAAAATATAACCTAGAGTTATATAAAGTGTTTACATTAAGTGGTACGACGGTAAAAAAATTGCTAGTGTGATTTTTTTTTAATTTGAAGTAATTAATTCAGTGAACAACATTTGAATAAGTGAAGTAATAATATGTCATAATGAAAGTGAAGTAATAATATGGCACAGCATGGCACAGCGTGGCACAGCGTGGCACAGCGTGGCACAGCGTGGCACAGCGTGGCACATCGTGGCACAGCGTGGCACAACGTGGCACATCGTTTCACAACGTGGCACAGCGAGGCACAGCGTGGCACAGCATTGCACAGCGTGCCACAGCGTGTCAAAGCGTGGCACAGCATGGCACAGCGTGGCACAGAATGGCACGGAATAATCCATTTTCGACCCATCTCTACGATTTTTGACTCCGGGAACTGGAAGGCTATCAAGCAACGTTCTTAGTTTGTATTTGACTTTTTTTTGTGTTTAACGTCCGACTATTGTGCACACTTGGGCTAATGCAGACGATGGGATGATTTATAGCGTATGAAAATGCCAAGCCCTCGCCGGGAATCGAACCCAAGTCCTCGGGGTGAAAGCCTAGTACGCTATCCACTAAGCCACTAGGCTTTGTTCGTATTTGAATTATTAAATGACTGCCCTTATTAACTTGTAACCACCATATTTACGTTAATAATTAAAGTTCTGACATAATAGGACATTGGATACTTTATTTACCCTTAAGTGACGTCCTTAAGTATTAGTTTGTTACGTAGCTGTGTCCGTTCAACAGTTTCAAAATGGCTGCCATTAAAGTCTGCATTTAAATTAGCATTGACATTTTTTTAAAATCCATTCAAAATACGAAAATTAGTCACACTGTTGTCAAGGTTTATCTTCAAGGTAATTTGGAAACATTAAATGCTAATTTATGCAGATTTTACTGCTGATTTGGAACACATTTTTAAAACAATGTAAGATAAAAATAATCGTTGCACGCAGCTGACGTGATAGAAGTGAATTTTCAAATGTATTTTTTTTAACTTATCCTGTTTTTGAAACTGTGATATCACTTTGATAAACAGCTTTGAAATATGCACGATGAAAATTGCACTGAAAGTATACAAACGAACCTTCACCGCCGTCAAAATTAAATTTATTAATTTCAACTGATTTAGTAAATTTAAAATAATAGTTTGTGCAGTTTTTAAACACTTTTTACGACTTTGAAATCAGATTTCAAAATATTTAAAACAAAAAATTATGATTTTTTTAAAATTTGAAATGGTTGCATATATATATATATATATATATATATATATATATATATATATATATATATATATATATATATGTGTGTGTGTGTGTGTGTGTGTGTGTGTGTGTGTGTGTGTGTGTGTGTGTGTGTGTGTGTGTGTGTGTGTGTGTGTGTGTGTGTGTGTGTGTGTGTGTGTGTGTGTGTGTGTGTGTGTGTGTGTGTGTGTGTGTGTGTGTGTGTGTGTGTGTGTGTGTGTGTTGTGTGTGTGTGTGTGTGTGTGTGTGTGTGTGTGTGTGTGTGTGTGTGTGTGTGTGTGTGTGTGTGTGTGTGTGTGTGTGTGTGTGTGTGTGTGTGTGTGTGTGTGTGTGTGTGTGTGTGTGTGTGTGTGTGTGTGTGTGTGTGTGTGTGTGTGTGTGTGTGTGTGTGTGTGTGTGTGTGTGTGTGTGTGTGTGTGTGTGTGTGTGTGTGTGTGTGTGTGTGTGTGTGTGTGTGTGTGTGTGTGTGTGTGTGTGTGTGTGTGTGTGTGTGTGTGTGTGTGTGTGTGTGTGTGTGTGTGTGTGTGTGTGTATCGATACAACACTATGGAAACTATACGGAATCTAGCAATACATATATAACGTGCACGCCATTAAACAATTTTGTCAAAAATTAAAAATACTTTGGTTAAGATTTATATTGCTGTTTATAAAACCAATTTCATACATATGAATAATTTTTCTCTGGTTATTCGCCTATCTGTCTGTCTGTCTTTCTATCTGTTGGTAATGTATTTTTAACGATGCTGTTCTGACAGGGAAAAACTTTTTTTTAAATATCAGTCATCTTTGAACACAGTATTAATGAAACTAATATTTTTGGTGTAATTTTGGAAAATATATTTATTAGGCCTACAAAAAAATGTATCAGTCGTTCATAATTCTACAATCGTTAGATTTATGACATCTTAATTTAACACATAAAAAGTAATTACATGTAGGCTATAAAAAAATTAATCGTCCGAGTAATAACACAGTGCACAATAAAAGATGCAAAAAACATCGTGCAAAATATTCATAAATCCAATTATATTCTCAAAAACTTGGTTTGAAACTATCGACAGAAAAGCGGAAAATCGATCCAGTTTCTCGAAATTTATTCATCAAACGCACTTAGTTAAATTAATGTTTCAAATTTGTTATCCTGTTTTGAGTTAGTTCATGTACAGTATTGGCCTATTACGATACTTAAGTTTTGTGTTGATATTTATGAATCACATTCGAACCAATTCGCTAAACACGATTTAAAAAAACAACCGCAGCGCGCAGTTGGCTCGCTGACGTGATGGAAGCGAATTTCCAAAAGTAATTGTTTTCCTCTGAACCTTTTTTGTAATTAAAAGTACATTGAAAATACGAAAACGAATCTTGATCACCGTCAAATTTAATTTGTTAATTTCAAGATTTTGAAATTATTATTTTTTTTTTTGGGTGTTTAACGTCCGACTATTGTGCACGCTTGGGCTAATGCAGACGATGGGATGATTTATAGCGTATGAAAATGCCAAGCCCTGGCCGGGAATCGAACCCGGGTCCTCGGGGTGAAAGCCCAGTACGCTATCAACTAGGCCACCGAGGCGGCCTAGTTAATTGAAAATTAAAAATACTAAGTATAGTTGCATATATATATATATATATATATATATATATATATATATATATATATATATATATATATATATATATATATATAGATGCAATACTATCGAAACTATACAACGGTGAAATCATTTTTTTAAAAACATTAAAGACAAAAAAGTTATGAATTTAAATGGCCGCCATTTTGAAATTGTTGAACGAATTTTGCTGATTAATGGACTACTAGCAAAATTGATGTTGGAACAGACATGATAGAGGCGATTTTTAAAAAATATCACCTTTTGACCATCTGGGTTTAATTTACTTTCCAGCGATGTATACAGACAAACATTCAGATATTTGAAGTCAAATCTATTTAATAGATTTTTTTAATGATCATCATAAGTTCTTCGTACTTAGTAACAGTTAACAAACGTCTTGGAATTACAACGTACAACATTTGTATATTATTTTATGTTCATTTTTGTCACTAACTATTAATAAAATTGTACTAGGCAATTAAAAACTTAATTATACTTATTAAATTATACATGAACTTTTGAAAATTCAGTAATCAATCGGATTAAAAAAAATTGTAAATTAAAAAAAACATTAAAATTAGCGAACAACTTTCACAACAATGTTAAACACGTAAATGTTTTGAAAAACAAATTTAATTTCGTAGAAAACTGTTTGTGTTCTAATTTAAAATAATAAACAAACTGTTAATTAACATTTTTTTTAAATAAAAATTACGAAATTACGAACTCTTAAAATGCAAATAAAGAACGCTTAGTTGAGGCTCACCTGTTATCCACGGCCTGCTCGATGTAGCACTGCTGCCAACACCACGCTAGCCTCACCTTATGTAGGGAGAGGTCGAGGCTAAGATTTAAAACAGTAATTACGTAAATTTCTTTCAAAGATCAAATATTTAGTAAAAATGAAACGCACTTTAATTAAAATTTTCTTTAATTAAAATTCAAAAACTGATATTTTTTATTTGCTCGACATATTTTTCCCTAGAATTCAGTTCTGTTTGAGTTGGCTTGTACAAATTTCGTAGGGCTCATTTGGTGTTGTTTTCACTCTTGCTTGTTAAGTGTATTTAATTTAAAAAAAAATCAACTATTAACGACAAAAACACGCTATAAAACAACAAACTGATTTATAATGATGACTTAATGATTGAATAATCATGTTATTATCGGTTATTTGCCCCATTTACGTACACAGACGACGTTTTGAGAATATGGATCGTATATTGTTCTCATGTACCTAACCTAAAATGTTCCAGTTTTTAAGTTTTAGATTAGCAACTTGATAAGGAAACATCGAGTACACACAAACAGACAAAAGCACGTTATAAGATAACAAACTGATTTATAATGATGACTTAATGATGGAATAATCATGTTATTATCCGTTTGTTAGGTCATCATTTACGTATACAGACGACGTTTTGAGAATATGGATCGTATATCGTTCTCATGTACCTAACCTAAAATATTCTAGTTTTTAAGTTTTAGATTAGCAACTTGATAAGGAAACATCGAGTACACACAAACAGACAAAAACACGTTAAAGACAACAAACTGATTTATAATGATGACTTAATGATGGAATAATCATGTTATTATCGGTTATTTGGCCATCATTTGCGTATACAGACGACGTTTTGACAATATGGATCTAATATCGTTCTCATGTACCTAACCAAAAATATTCTAGTTTTTAAGTTTTAGATTAGCAACTTGATAAGGAAACATCGAGTACACACAAACAGACAAAATTACGTTATAAGACAACAAACTGATTTATAATGATGACTTAACGATGGAATAATCATGTTATTATCGGTTATTTGGCCATCATTTACGTATACAAACAACGTTTTGACAATATGGATCTAATATCGTTCTCGTGTACCTAACCTAAAATATTCTAGTTTTTAAGTTTTAGATTAGCAACTTGATAAGGAAACATCGAGTACACACAAACAGACAAAATCACGTTATAAGACAACAAACTGATTTATAATGATGACTTAACGATGGAATAATCATGTTATTACTCCAGTTTTTAAGTTTTAGATTAGCAACTTGATAAGGAAACATCGAGTACACACAAACAGACAAAAGCACGTTATAAGACAACAAACTGATTTATAATGATGACTTAATGATGGAATAATCATGTTATTATCAGTTATTTGGCCATCATTTGCGTATACAGACGACGTTTTGACAATAGGGATCTAATATCGTTCTCATGTACCTAACCTAAAATATTCTAGTTTTTAAGTTTTAGATTAGCAACTTGATAAGGAAACATCGAGTACACACAAACAGACAAAAGCACGTTATAAGACAACAAACTGATTTATAATGATGACTTAATGATGGAATAATCATGTTATTATCGGTTATTTGGCCATCATTTGCGTATACAGACGACGTTTTGACAATATGGATCTAATATCGTTCTCATGTACCTAACCTAAAATATTCTAGTTTTTAAGTTTTAGATTAGCAACTTGATAAGGAAACATCGAGTACACACAAACAGACAAAAGCACGTTATAAGACGACAAACTGATTTATAATGATGACTTAATGATGGAATAATCATGTTATTATCAGTTATTTGGCCATCATTTGCGTATACAGACGACGTTTTGACAATAGGGATCTAATATCGTTCTCATGTACCTAACCTAAAATGCTCCAGTTTTTAAGTTTTAGATTAGCAACTTGATAAGGAAACACCGAGTACACACAAATGATGACGAACATCCGGTTTGAAATAAATAATAAAACAAGTTTTAGTTTCTATGAACGATAGCCAAACGGCATTACTGCTATTAAAGTTTTTTTATTTCATTTCTCAATTAAAGAATTACACACTAGTAAACAAATCAATTACAGGTGGTTAAGAGATAGAACGCAGTTTATACCAATCTAGTTAACTCAAATTGTTTAATTTTAAAACACCTATTTGTGTAATATAAAATTTAAAATCTATCAAAATTTGAACTGATCTTAGACTTTTTTTACCCATTTTGCCACTATTTCCCAAACGAAACACTTACAAAGTTTGTTTCCACTATTTCCCAAACGAAACACTTACAACGTTTGTTTCCACTACTTTCCAAACGAAACACTTACAAAGTTTGATTCCACTATTTCCCAAACGAAACACTGACAAAGTTTGTTTCCACTATTTCCCAAACGAAACACTGACAAAGTTTGTTTCCACTATTTCCCAAACGAAACACTTACAAAGTTTGTTTCCATTACTTTCCAAACGAAACACTTACAAAGTTTGTTTCCACTATTTCCCAAACGAAATACTTACAAAGTTTGTTTCCAATATTTCCCAAACAAAACACTTACAAAGTTTGTTTCTACTATTTCCCAACGAAACACTTACAAAGTTTGTTTCCACTATTTCCCAAACGAAACACTTACAAAGTTTGTTTCCACTATTTCCCAAACGAAACACTTACACACGAACGAAACACTACTTTCCAAACGAAACACTTACAAAGTTTGTTTCCACTATTTCCCAAACGAAACACTTACACACGAACGAAACACTACTTTCCAAACGAAACACTTACAAAGTTTGTTTCCACTATTTCCCAAACGAAACACTTACACACGAACGAAACACTACTTTCCAAACAAAACACTTACAAAGTTTGTTTCCACTATTTCCCAAACGAAACACTTACACACGAACGAAACACTATTTTCCAAACGAAACACTTACAAAGTTTGTTTCCACTATTTCCCAAACGAAATACTTACAAAGTTTGTTTCCAATATTTCCCAAACAAAACACTTACAAAGTTTGTTTCCACTATTTCCCAAACGAAACACTTACACACGAACGAAACACTACTTTCCAAACGAAACACTTACAAAGTTTGTTTCCACTATTTCCCAAACGAAACACTTACACACGAACGAAACACTACTTTCCAAACGAAACACTTACAAAGTTTGTTTCCACTATTTCCCAAACGAAATACTTACAAAGTTTGTTTCCACTATTTCCCAAACGAAACACTTACAAAGTTTACAAAGTTTGTTTCCACTATTTCCCAAACGAAACACTTACACACGAACGAAACACTACTTTCCAAACGAAACACTTACAAAGTTTGTTTCCACTATTTCCCAAACGAAATACTTACAAAGTTTGTTTCCAATATTTCCCAAACAAAACACTTACAAAGTTTGTTTCTACTATTTCCCAAACGAAACACTTACAAAGTTTGTTTCCACTATTTCCCAAACGAAACACTTACAAACTTTGTTTCCACTATTTCCCAAACGAAACACTTACAAAGTTTGTTTCCACTACTTTCCAAACGAAACACTTATAAAGTCGTTTCCATTATTTCTAAAAATTTTGTGAATAATTGGCATATAACGAAAATCTTAAAATATTAACTCGTTTTGAAAAGTTTATTACATTTTATGTTACAGCATGTTGGGGGGAGGTTTCACAACGTCCATACTTTTTTCCAGTTATACTAATGAGAACGAAGGATTAAAGCTTACGGTAGTAACTGCAGTCCTGAACCTACGACCTTGAGTTGCGTAGTTTGTTCAGAGAACAGATTGACCGGTGTCCAACCACCTCGGCTGCGGTTTCCAATATTTCCCAAACAAAACACTTACAAAGTTTGTTTCTACTATTTCCCAAACGAAACACTTACAAAGTTTGTTTCCACTATTTCCCAAACGAAACACTTACAAACTTTGTTTCCACTATTTCCCAAACGAAACACTTACAAAGTTTGTTTCCACTACTTTCCAAACGAAACACTTATAAAGTCGTTTCCATTATTTCTAAAAATTTTGTGAATAATTGGCATATAACGAAAATCTTAAAATATTAACTCGTTTTGAAAAGTTTATTACATTTTATGTTACAGCATGTTGGGGGGAGGTTTCACAACGTCCATACTTTTTTCCAGTTATACTAATGAGAACGAAGGATTAAAGCTTACGGTAGTAACTGCAGTCCTGAACCTACGACCTTGAGTTGCGTAGTTTGTTCAGAGAACAGATTGACCGGTGTCCAACCACCTCGGCTGCGGCAACCTTTTTCTTGGTGGATATTTCTTGTAATGAAACTCCTTACTATTGATTCAGCTGATTAATGAAATCATGGGGTTGTCGTATGCCAAAGTTGTTACTCATTTTGTACCACTCTGGGGACATATGCAGCTTAAGTAGTGGTCGGCAAGCCGCGGCTCGCGAGCCGCATGCGGCACTTTGTCTCCTTGGCTGCGGCTCTTCCACGAAATCTTCAGTACAGGCACGGAATATTATTTATTAACTTGCCTTGTAAGAGACGAGTAAACTTTTTGAAACGCAAGTCTACAGGAAATTTTTTTCGATGTTAGAAGTAATTTCATTCGAAAACAAATTGTTGCCTTTTGCCGAAGATTTTGAAAGAGAAACTCCAATACATTTCCATGCCTATTGAAATATTGTCGAGAAAATAAGTCCAATATTGGCATTTGCTATTTCAGAACACTGTTAAATATGAAGGAAGCTTTTCTCGTCAGGTTCAAAGACTTTAAAAACAGTTAGTCTTTGTTAAAAAACCTCTGAACAGAAATAAAGTTTTCGCCCTTTAATATTAATATTGGTAACACTGAATGCAGTTACTGAAAAAAAATAAAGATTTGTGGAGCTCAAAACTCGAACGTCTTTTGCCGAAGATTTTGAAAGAGAAACTCCAATACATTTCCATGCCTATTGAAATATTGTCGAGAAAATAAGTCCAATATTGGCATTTGCTATTTCAGAACACTGTTAAATATGAAGGAAGCTTTTCTCATCAGATTTAAAGACTTTAAAAACAGAAACGCGACGTTAGTCTTTGTTAAAAAACCTCTGAACAGAAATAAAGTTTTCGCCCTTTAATATTAATATTGGTAACATTGAATGCAGTTGCTGAAAAAAAATAAAGATTTGTGGAGCTCAAAATTCGAGCGTCTTTATACCGATTTAGAGACAACATACAAACCTGACACCCTCACTTTCCAAGGAAATGCAAGGCCATTGTTCACATTAGTGGAGTATTTGTAGTTTTTTTAAAGAAAACCTTTTATATTATTTAACTTGTTATATTTTTAAATGAATATTATCTTTATATAAGTATGGTACCAAGTTTTATTTAACGTACCGTTAGTTAAACTAATACATATTTAGCAAAGGCAAGCTCGAGAGTGTACTTTTAATTCAAATTATTTCTACAAAAATGTCTCTACCAAAGCAATGCTTAAGTTTTAAAAAATGGCTCTGAATAAACATCAATTTTGTATTTTTATATTTGATTCTTTTGGATGACAAGTTTGCCGACCACTGAGCTTAAGGATGCGGGCGCTGTTCCTCAAATTAATCATACAAAATATAGATTTCTACATTCGAAGTCGATGTCCTTTTCATTTCTCTCGATTTCTCTCGCCTTTCGCGTCCTTTGCTTTTCACATAAATGTGCTTCTTCGTCTTTAGATGAAGGACAAACCTTTCAAAGAGCTTTTTATCCAAAACAATCACTCAGTCGCTGGAAACTGAACAACTTTCCAGCCGATTTCAATAAAAATTGTCATGTAAGTTTAGTTTTACCATATATTAGGACATTTTTTAAATTAAAATATGTACTTTCATTAGTTTATTTGTCTTGAAAAGAACTTAAGTATGATAAAACAAGGACTTCCTGAATTGTAGTAAAGTACACGCGCAAAATTGACGGATCGTTATTTCGTCAAACAATCCATCTATGCCAAAAAAAAGAAAAGATATTTGAGATTTTTCTTCAAAACGTTTTTGATTCAGTTAAATTTTTAAATTGTTTAAGGCAATTCATTCTATGGCATAGTTAAAAAAAAACAATAATTGTCCAATCTGTGATAGATATGGTACAAAAGAATGTAGCTTTCTTAGAAGAGATCAGGAAGTATTTTTAGGTTAGATTCGTTCGTTTCGGAAACAATGAAAGGTTGGTTACATTTTGGTTTGCGTAAAATTAGAGGTGTTTAAGGGCGGCACACAAATAGGGTTACTTGGTTTGCAGACTCCCGATTAACCGCGGGGTCAAAAAACAGATTCTTCTTCTTCTTTCGATGAGGCCTGCTAGGGACCAAGTGACAATTTCAATTCTTCACACTTAGCTGTTTTCTCTTCCGTTCCCTCCAATATTCTTTCATCCTTTCACTATGCAGCTTCTTTCTGTCTTCGGACCACTTCGCACCAGGTTTCCTCCGCAATCCGCCTTGGAATCCCTCCATACTCAATATCCTCTTTCCAAAAATCTCTCTGTTCAGCGTTTCTTCTTCTTTTATATTATTTCTTTTTAAATCTTTCCTTACCTCTTGAATCCAACTAGTTGTTGATTTTTTATCCCATAAGTACTTGAGTATCCTTTTCGCTAGTCTTGAATCCTGTACGTATGTCCAAAAAATTGCAGTCTTCTCTTCCTCATCGTCTCTGTCATGTTTTCTATATTCCTGTATATTTCATCATTAGATCTTAGTTTCCATGTTTCTTTATTTTATTTTTATTATTATTATTATTATTATTATTGTTGTTGTTGTTGTTGTTGTTGTTGTTGTTTTTTTGTTGTTGTTGTTGTTGTTATTGTTGTTGTTCTTGTCATTGTTGTTGTTGTTGTTGTCGTCGTCGTCGTGGTTGTAGTTGTTGTTATTGTTGTTGTTATTGTTATTGTTGTTATTGTTATTATTCGTTAGTAATAGCGTCAATGACAAAAATTCTGTACATGTGTCTAAAAAAAAACAGATTATTTTATTAATATTTTAGTGAAAATCGTGAGAACAAATTACCGCTATATTTATTTCGTAAATGTAGCAAAATATTTACCTATTGTGATCTTTTTTGATAACGCTGTTAGAAGAAACAGCCTTCGTGATCTCTTCCGCCAATTTAACCTGTAACCGTAATACTTTTAAAAAATTTAAAATACGTCTTTCATGCTTTACGCAAGGTATCTTTATATTAAATCAGCAATTGCTGATTGTTTTTTAAGGTATCTTTAAAACAACCGGCCAGTGCGTTAGATTAAAATTGCGTACACTCGTCTCGTCAAATCTGAAGCCGCCATCTTGAAACGTAAGTAAATAGGGAAAACGATAGCAGACATCATTAGAGCTTTATACAAGGCCCCTGGAACAAAATTTCAAAACAATCGGTTAATGCTTTTGGCTTAAACTGCATAGGTTCGTTATAGGCCGCCATCTTGAAACGAAATGAACGGGGAAAACACAAAACCACATAAACCAATTGCTGAACGATCAAGTTGAAACAGAGACCTCGCTTCGCTCGATCAATGAAGAAGAATATAGAAAGTTTATTTTTTTTTATTTATTACAATCTTAAACTTACAGATTAAATGAGTAATACATATAATTGATCTATAACATGTATTGGACTTAGCGAACTAAATCATGCGGCTTATGTCGCTTAACTCGTCTCTTGTCCAATTCCACATCTAAGAGTTGGATGGCTTCGGCGTTCGAATGTTGATGTCTCTTCTCGTGCCGAGAGGCGCAGTCTTGTATTATCTCCTTTACATACTTCAAGTCTAGGTCTGCATGAAGGTACCATCTTCCTCTGGTACCATATTGCATTTGTCATTGCACGAATAATAAGATTTTGTACTCGCTGGATAATCTGTTGATCTGAGGGCTTTGTACACCCCCAAAGTTCAGCACCATATGTCCATAGGCCTAATTACTGATATGTACAATAATCTCTTGTGGTACAAGGCCAACTGAGATTTTCGTCCCATCAGCCAATACAAATCACGCAGTTTTTGTTTGATTTGCTCTGCTTTCTTACATACAAGTTGCTTCCACGTAAGGCGTTCATCAAGATGCATTCCAAGATATTTAGCAGATTTACTCTGTGGAATTCGTTTATTATTAAGATACACCCCGTAACTTGGATCTATGTACCGCAATGAAAATTTCACTTGAGTAGACTTTAGTTCGTTGACTTTAAAGAATGGTTCGTCTATTTAATGGTGTAATAATGAAGAGATTCAACCTAACCAAGGATGCCGCCTCGGTGGCCTAGTTGATAGCGTACTGGGCTTTCACCCCGAGGACCGGGTTCGATTCCGGCCAGGGCTTGGCATTTTCAAACGCTATAAATCATCCCATCTTCTGCATTAGCCCAAGTGTGCACAATAGTCGGACGTTAAATAAAAAAAAAATCAACCTAACCAAGTAACAAACCAATTACTCCACAACAGGAATGAAACTTTTTACCAAAAAACTGAAACATTATCAGACACAATAAGAAAAAGGAGAATTGATTTTTATGGGCACATCCTCCGAATGGACAAAGATAGACTAACCAAAAAAATATCTGATTACTTTCGCAATAAAAGAGCCAAACCACTTTGGTTTAGAGAAACAGAGAAGGACATAACAGAACTACAAATCACTGACACTATGCTCATGGACAGAACAGCCAAAACAATAACCAAGGACAAGAAGCAACGGTTCTAAGGCAAAGTCAAATCCAAGCGAACGATCCAAATCTCTGACGAAGAAAGAAAAGCAAGATCACAACGAATGAAGCAATACTGGGCTACGAGGAAGGCACAGAATATTAAAAAGTGATTGATTTAGTGTACCCCAAAGTTAGGTGAAACAAATAAAGAATATATTTCAAAGGAGAGGACAGAACAGCCAAAACAATAACCAAGGACAAGAAGCAACGGTTCTAAGGCAAAGTCAAATCCAAGCGAACGATCCAAATCTCTGACGAAGAAAGAAAAGCAAGATCACAACGAATGAAGCAATACTGGGCTACGAGGAAGGCACAGAATATTAAAAAGTGATTGATTTAGTGTACCCCAAAGTTGGGTGAAACAAATAAAGAATATATTTCAAAGGAGAGGACAGAACAGCCAAAACAATAACCAAGGACAAGAAGCAACGGTTCCAAGGCAAAGTCAAATCCAAGCGAACGATCCAAATCTCTGACGAAGAAAGAAAAGCAAGATCACAACGAATGAAGCAATACTGGGCTACGAGGAAGGCACAGAACATTAAAAAGTGATTGATTTAGTGTACCCCAAAGTTGGGTGAAACAAATAAAGAGAGACAAGTAACAAACATTTTGAAGTAGGCCCTACTACAAGTGTCAATTGTACAAATGTACAAAAAATGATAAATATATTTATAATATAAATACGCCTTTGTGATCTCAGATTAAAATATAATTTAATTTTGAAATGTGTATTAAGTTGATTGTTTTTATTTGTTTTTGTTGTTGTTTAATGAAAAGTAATGTCCACAACTCGTAACAAAAGTGGTGTTTCGTTCCTCGGTCTTACTTCCGGTTCCTGCTTGGTTCACCTTCCTTGTTTTTTTCCGTGTTTAACGTCTGACTTTTGTGCACACTTTTGCTAATGCAGACGATGGGATGATTTATAGCGTATGAAAATGCCAAGCCCTGGCCGGGAATCGAACCCGGGTCCTCTGGGTGAAAGTCCAGTACGCTATCAACTAGGCCACCGAGGCGGCCTCACCTTCCTTGGTTTCACGTGTAGTAGGCCTTCTACATAAAACACTATCCCGTCCCGGAAAGGGCCAGTAGTGATGAAATATACTGTTCATAATTTAGACTATCAGACCTCCTGAATTTAGGCTTAACCTAGAAGTACAAGGCCAACACATTGTTTCGGACTGTGAT
This sequence comes from Callitettix versicolor, assembly GCA_022606455.1. NCBI lineage: Eukaryota > Metazoa > Arthropoda > Insecta > Hemiptera > Cercopidae > Callitettix > Callitettix versicolor. Next base: position 10,745,120 of record CM040189.1, read on the forward strand.
TTACTGCTTCAAAACAAAGCCTGCCTCCGCGATTCACACTGTTCCGCGTTTAATGTGTTTTCCGTACCAAAAGGTCTATAAATATTTTTTTATTTTGATCGAAATTTATTTATTTTTCATTCTTAAAACACGAAGTTAAAATCGTAGGGACATTGATCTTGAAATTACTATGTTCGATGACGTTTGTTATGCAGGTCCTAGTTCTAGTTGACCCTTCATTTTGTAACACACAACTGTTGTTTTACAAACCTGTTTAAGTTCGGACGCCACCGTTTTTGAGGCGGAGTTATTTGCAATCGATGAGGCATTGAGGCAAATAATAACGAGGCCATGGTTGAATAATAACATAGTGATATTAGTTGACTTTAAATCGGCATTACAAGCAATTGCTGACAACACATCTGCAGGCTCTATGATAGAATCGATCCAGAAGAAATACAAAGTAGTTAAACACATTACCAAGGAATTGGTACTGCAGTGGATCCCGTCACATGTAGGCATACAAGGGAATGAGCGGGCAGACACGCTGGCCAAACAAGGAACCCTTATTGTGCAGAAACCAAAAAGAATGCTCACACTGGAGGCTAGGATTAGTGCACTGAAGCGGACATCTTATCTTGAATTTACAAACAAAGTCAAGGAAGACATAAAGAACAAGCCTTATGAGAATGTATTCGACTTGTATGGGAAGGTCAAGGACCTCCAGAGGAGGACATTTGTCGCGGTCTTTCGGCTGACAACTGGACACGACTGTCTGAATGAACACCTGAAGAAAATTAAGATACTAAACTATGACAATTGCACATTGTGTGAATGCCCAGACACCATCATGAACAAGGACCATCTCCTGGTCTGCAGAAAATTAGATGAAGAGAAGCAGTGAAGAGGAGACCTCCCTGGCCTCTACTGGGAAGCAAGATCAAAGATGGCGTGAGCCAGCGGAAGCCATTGGAAAACAACAACAACAAACCTGTTTTGGTCAAAATATCCTTAAAGACTGACAAATCGGCTCTAAAAATTTTACTAAAATTCAGTTCATATCCAACCCAATAAACACGGACGCTACCCGTACGATAAATTTGGTTTAAGAGTTAACAATAGAAAAACCTGAAATATCAGCAACATTTAAAAAAAATCCATGTATACAATGTTGGTTTTGTAGAAAGATTAATAAATCAAATACCCGATTTGTTGGAATTCTTTTTTTATTCTTCTTCTTTTCTGCTAGGATTATTGTCATATGTTCAGTATAATGATCTGCCTTCCTTAGCTTCGTCAATTCTACTTTCGTTGACGCGTTTCGGAATACCTCCATCTTCAAAAACTGTATCTATACTTCCAAAAAAGAGTATAGATATAGTTTTTGAAGATAGAAGTTCTCTGAAACGCGTCAACGAAAGTAGAATTGACGAAGCTAGGGAAGGCAGATCATTATACTGAACATAGTGACCAGATTTGTTATAAAAAAAGTTCACTGTTCCGAATTAATTTATAAAAAGCCAATTCAAACCGATTTTCAATTTCATTCTAGAACCGACATAATTTCATTTAACATTTGAGTAACATAATTGCGTTTTAAATTTTCGAGTATTACAAAATTTGTAAAATTAGACCCACTTTCCGGATTTTCTTGTTAGTTTCTCAACTAAATCCAAACAGCTGTCACTATAAGGCGATGTAAACGAATTTCCCAAAACTAACAATTAAAAAACATCAAGAGGAAGCCCAAAATCTCCATTTGGCTTCAGCTAAGAAAAAATTGTTTCTGGAAAAAGATTGTTTAAAAAGGCGGCCAATATAAATTTAAAAAAGTGAAAACTCTTATCTTACATGCAGATTATATATATTTATTTAACGTTCTTACTTTATGCCAGTTAGACTAATGAGGACGAGGGATCAGCGTGAACGGAAAGGAAAAGCAACTGCGGCTCGAACTAAGAACCTTTAGGTGCGCAGTTCAGAACCACATCGACCACCAAGCGACACATATATATATATATATATATATATATATATATATGTGTGTGTGTGTGTGTGTGTGTGTGTGTGTGTGTGTGTGTGTGTGTGTGTGTGTGTGTGTGTGTGTGTGTGTGTGTGTGTTTGCGATGCCAAAAAAAGATGGAAAAAGTCGTTTATAGACTACCTGGGGTAGTGTTGGACTCAAATTAAGTTCAAACCTAAACTCAAACTCAAGATCTATTGCTACCCACTAAAAAAACTACCGAAAGCATTCTTTTTCTGTAAACGCCCTCCCCCCCACGGAACCGCCGCCAGACATTACTTCGTGGGAAGGTGGACTGGCTTAGTGTGCGTGCGTGTATGTGTGTGTGTGTATGTGTGTGTGTGTGTGTGTGTGTGTGTGTGTGTGTGTGTGTGTGTGTGTGTGTGTGTGTGTGTGTGTGTGTGTGTGTGTGTGTGTGTGTGTGTGTGTGTGTGTGTGTGTTTGTGTGTGTGTGTGTGTGTGTGTGTGTGTGTGTGTGTGTGTGTGTTTGCCATGCCAAAAAAGGTGGAAAAAATCGTTTATAGACTACCTGGGGTAGTGTGGGACTCAAATTAAGTTCTAAACTCAAACTCAAGATATATTGTTGTTATCCACTAAAAAAACCACCGAAAGCATTCCTTTTCTGTAAGCCGCCTCGGTGGTCTAGTGGATAGCGTACTAGGCTTTCATCCCGAGGATCCGGGTTCGATTCCCGGCGAGGGCTTAGCATTTTCATACGCTATAAATCATCCCACCGTCTGCATTAGCCCAAGTGTGCACAATAGTCGGACGTTAAACACCAAAAAAAAAAAAAAAAAAAAAAAAAAAAAAATTCTGTAAACCCCCCCACGGAACCGCCGCCAGACATTACTTCGTGGGAAGGTGGACTGGCTGTGTGCGCGCGCGCGCGCGTGTGTGTGTGTGTGTGTGTGGTGTTTTATTTATTCATTTTGATTTTACTGTCGTAATTGGCTTTAAAATGTGCGTACGGGAATGAGCCCTGACATCCGGTTTTACTTTGATTTCACTAGAAAATTTTATGAAATCATATTGTTTTTAAAAAAAAAAAAGTTATTACCTGTTTTTTTCAATTACATGTAACTTGTAGAAAAAAAGTTCTACAAGTTTTTTCATTACCATTTATTCATAAATGAAGAACGGATTTAACCAGTTAATATAAGAAACATGTTTGAAGCTATTAGCAAATCAATTTTGCGCACACTTTGGTTTTTGCTTGTCAAAAATTTGTTTTGCTATATTATTCGTTGTTGTTAGTCAAAATTAGTTTTAATTACGTCAGCAAAAGTGCTGTGCACTGCGATTGTTTATTTATGACAGTTTATACACTACGTTTTTGATTTTTACATATATTCTTCACTAGTGGTTTATCTATGCTCGAAGCTTGTTGAGCGTAATCCTATCTGAGCATCCAATATTTAATATTAATTTATTTCATTTGAGAGAAAATTATAAGCAAACACTAATGCACTCATAGTTATTCAAGTGCTTATAGTACCGTTTTAAAAATAATGAGCCTAATAGTAAGCTTTGAATTTACAGCCTCTTTATCTTGCTCAGAATATACAAAAATCAGATTTACCTCAAAAAGTTTTTTTTTACCTCAGTCGAAAATATAACCTAGGATTACGTACAAAATTTCAAGAGTGGGGTATCTAGAAGTAATTTGTCTCTACCAGAGACAAATATAGTATTCTGTCTACCAAGCTTTTTACCATACTTGAACGCACTTTCAGTTTTATAATCCCTATGGTTTAAATAATTTAAAATAAAAAATTGTGTATTTAAGTACATATATTTTATATTTATATTTAGAAGTATATCGTATTAAATTTAAAGACTTTTAAAAATTATGGCATAAATAGTATTACTGTTCTCACTCTTACTGTACATTAAAAACGGTTTAAATTTTCCCACAAATTAAATTAGCATAATATTGCAGTGCAAGCTTGATTTTATTTGACACAGAAGCAGTAGTCATTCTATGAGCACAACCTGCAAACGTTGGTAAACCAGTGGTAAAATAAACTGGCTGTTTACTGAATACGCGTTATTTAGGCATTCGTGGTTATTATTATTATATCACTATTACGTATGAAAACTACCATTTTACATGTAGATATTATAGACAGACTGTTTAAAAATTTAAGCAGTGTACTCGTATATGCTACTGCATTAAAAAAATTTGAGATTATCTTGGAAAATAATACGGATTGTATTATGAGCTTTAATATAATTAAACATAACGATAATATATGTTGTTCAATTCGTTTAGATTTTATTGTTAATTTGATTATTATTATTTTACTTTTATGTTCTTTTCTTTCTTTTATGTTATGTTATTTTGTTTTTTCAAAGTTTTTTATCTATATAAAATACGAATGAAATATATATAGGGTAATTATATGTCTGGCTGAGGGTAATTATTATGGTTGAGATTGGCAACATTGGTGCTGCTGTAGAAGTAGAAATAGAAAGAAAATCGAAATTTTTTTTTGTAGTGTAAGAACTTATTGGAAGATTTTTGCGGCTGATTATTTGTCAAAAACCTGCATTATCAAAATTAAATGTATGTATAAAATCTACATTTTGTTCTGTTATTTTAGGTTTAAACATTTAGATTTTATGGTGTTATAAGATTTATTTTTGAGGTCTTCCTTATTTTCATGGCGTCTGGTTGTGATTTTGTAATATTGATTCAGTTTTCACTTTCTACCTCATAATATAGTAAGTATACAATAGGTACTATAAATGACATGTAGTTTGGACAAAAGTTGATCTTTCACATATTTTTCAGCCAGAGAAATATATGGAATTGTTTGTTTTACATTGATTTATGTTCAGTCGTTTTTTATATGGCATTCCATTTTCCATCCTTGCTTTTAAGTATGGAATGAAAAAAAAGCTTTAAGAAAATGTAAAAACGGAATCGTGCAACTAACAAAAAACAAAATTTTAATTTTGTTAACCTTTTACTAGAAATATAAATTTGTCATGCTTCTATTTTATGTAGTAGAGCCTAAAATTAATTAAAAAATTACAGTACAATAGCAAATTCATGCTTGTTAATTAATGATAGCACCATGGGAAACCCTACCTGATATGTCACTCTGTAGGTAGTAACATTAAACCACTTTCACTGAACTAATGATTTTTTAATATTTTTCACCATTATTATGTACTTAAGTATTACATTAAGAGGTACTTACTTAAGGAAGATGAAATTATTATTATAAGTTGTGATATATGCTGTTTTAAATTGAATTATATTGTGACATCGTTGCTGTGTACATTGTACAAAGCTTGCAAAATGTACTACACCAAGTGGACATCGTTGCTGTTTGTCACTCAATAGTGTTCAGTTATTGTATTCGTGTTCAATACAAAACCATGTGTTGGGTTTTTTACATATAACCGTGTGAATTAGATTCGTAAGTATTTTTTTTAAAAAAAGCTTCTAGTCCCATTATTAATAACAAAATTTAAGTAGGCTAATAGCTTTAATGATAAACTACCTACTTTAGCTCGTACTGATTTGAGGTTATGTGATTTACTTTGATTATTGTGAACTTCCCTCAGTTTCCTCAATTTTATATTTTGTATTATTACTAACGAGCATGTAATAAAGCATTTTGGAAAAAAATACTGCTGTAATGTCATATTTAAGAAAAATTTGGTACCAAACCTTTTTTTTTGTGAAAACCAAAGTTGGCATTGTAGGCCTACTTAATATTTTTTGTTTAATATGAAAATATGGCATAAATGTAAAGATAGGCATACAATTCCTGCAATGTGTGTTTTACAAAATTGTTGTTTAACAATAATAATGCATAGGCATATTGTTATTAGTGTGACTTGTTATATCAATAAACGGGATAACAGTTTCGTTACATTTTTAAATATTTAAGTACATATTTGGTAAAATTGCACTTTAAAGACTTTTGGTAATTTTTGCACTGAAACACTTCAGATTATGCCCAACATTAATAATCCAAAATATAAAAGTGCAGAAGCAATGGGAAATTATAAAAAAGTGAAAATAAAAGTGGTAACATAACCTCAACATGACTACCATATGAAAGTGAGAAACTTGTTTTTAATAGTAAAAATGATAAATTTCATGTGGGTTATTAATAATGAAAAAAATACTTTTTTAAAAAAAGGAATATACTTGTTTAAAAGTCCATAACTTAACTCTACTCAGCTATGCATGTTTAACCTAACCAACTTGGCTGTTGCGTGTTTAACGTAACTTGGCTGTTTTGTATTTAATGAAATGCATGTTATTAATAAGAAAAGTGTGTGTATATATATATATATATATTTTAAACCATAACATAACGTGATTCGGCTGTTTGGCGTTTAACTGGGTTGTTACATATGTAAGTAGTATTCCTAAAAAAGTGTCAATTTATTTAGTGTCACTTTGTCTAAATTTATTTAGTGTAACATTCAACTAAATAAATGCATTTATAAAGGTTGAAAGTATTTACCTTTATAAATAGTGTCAATTAGGTAGATATAAAGTTTCCGTGGCTTTTTAAAAATGATGAATCCTTTGCTTCTGCAAGTATTACAATTGCTTACAATTTTCATATTTGTGCTTAAATTGACATTCGGCTAATTATCCCATGAAGTATTTCTTTAATGCTAAATCGTGGGATTTTGTGTAGAATTTGTGCAAGGATCAGTCGTAAAATCAATTAAAGTAACTTAGTTTAGTGGTTAACCACTCGCTATCATAAAACGAAAGACGAATTTGAGAAAGAATGCGATTCTTTAAAGATGCTGTGATTTATAAGAAATTCAACAACACTACCGTAATTCCAAGTTAAAACTGACAAAAACAGGCAAATCGTAAAGTTCATAATTAACAGCAGCCATTTTCTTAAACAATGTTTTCAAAACAAAAACTATCATGTTAAATGATTTATTATAAGGAGCATATTAATCTAGTAGTGCAAATTTATCGTACAAATAAAGATAGAAGCAAATCCATGTAAAGTAAATGTGCAACTACGCTTATGCAAGGTAAACATCAGACTGCAAGGTGACATTAGAGTATAGGTTAGAAATACGGGTTAAAAATAAATGGCTAAAAATTAATTGATTGCATGTTTATTGTAATAAATGTAATTTTCTGTACCTTAATACCTCTAAAGAAAATGACAACATAACGCAAGCAAAAAATCGTTAAAATAATGATTTTTTAGAAAATTTCCAAAAATTCAGAAATGGTAATTTATTTTGTTTTTTTAAAATGCTTCGTTATTTTAGTAGCTGATTGCCAATTTGAAAATTCATATGAAAGTGAATCTTCAGCAGTGGCGTCTCAAATTTTAATGCATCTGATAATGAAGATGACAGCCATTTTGAACTCCATATACTAGGTGTGTTCAGAAAGTAACAAGAATTTTAATATTTTAAACAAAATATTTATTTATTCTTCTACATTGATGTTGTCGCCTTTAAAATAGTCCCCATTGGAGATTATGCACTTACGCCAGCTCTTCTTCAAAACTAATACTCTTAGTTCTCAACGCCTAACTTCACAAAGCTCATATGCCTAGAGCCAAGGTCTGTTAAGTAACCCTTAAAAATAAGACAGATCTCTGATTGGTCAACCACTGACTTCATTCAATCTTTAATCATGAAAATGCTACTCAAACTAACACTATAGCTATAAGACTCGATGATTTCAACACCAGGGTGGAAAGTAGCTTCTTCAGTTCTTTCAGCGATGCGCTTTTAATGTCATCTCCACGGCTGTCCTCCTAGACTGGGATGATAATGGCCCTTTAAGGTTCTGTTTTTTATTTTCAGTAATTCTACATTGTCGTTGACTTCATTTAGTGACTCCTGAGCAACTTTCAGGAATCGAACCCAGATCCTCGGAGTGAAAGCGAGTGCGCTTATTAATGTCATCTACTTAGAAACTACAGTTCCGTCAAGTGTGTTGCACCGTGTGTATATGTTGCCTGCCGCTTTTTTCAGTAATTACAGTTTACAGTTGAATATATTGTCAATACTGTGGTCAACAACATATCTAAATTATTTATTTTTGCTACAAACATATTTCGATTTAGAAATTTTTAGTTCCAATTTTTGATAATAATTATAAAAAATGTTTTTTATTTCTACAAAATGTGAATTTTGCTTTACAAATTCAACACAAAACATTGGAAACAATGTCATAACACAAAACCCAATCGATATGCCAACATGCCAACATCATCAGCGACCTCTCTAATTGTGATTCAGCGATTGTTCATAATCATTTCTTTTACTTTTTCCACGTTTTCATCGGTTGTTGATGTGCTGGGGCGTCCAGGGTGTTCGTCATCTTCAACGTCTTCACGGCCTTCTTGAAAAGGCTTATACCTCTTGTAAACTCTTGCTTTACTCATAGCAGACTCGCCATAGACCTTTGTTAACATTTCATACACTTTGTTACACTTTATTCCATTTTTACACAAAATTTGATACATATTCTTTGATCCATTTCTTTTAACAAACTTAAATCGCCGAGCTCATAAAAACACGTCTAACCTTAGTGGCTTTCACAGACAAAGTCAACAATGAAAACAGCTGAAAGTTTTATCATACTTCAAGGCATGTATACCAACATAATAAAAAAAAGTTTGACAAACTCTCCAAGCCCGCGAAATTTATAGAAATTTAAGAAATTCTCGTTACTTTCTGAACACACCTCGTATGGTGTAAATATGGAGTTAGAAAATTTCTTTTTACTGTAAAAAGAAATTGTTTGCGGAGATTTCTACTGGTAATAAACCAATTAATTGGTTTAATTTTTTGTTAGGTGGGATGTTTTTAGAATTTGTTTGCTGAGAAATGAACAGTTATGCACTAGAGTTGTTTTTTAGATGTAGTACTAATAAGAAATTACATATTATACTCATCAGAAAGATTTAATTGTTTGGAAACTGAAAAACTTAAGATTACCATTACATATTGGAACAATTTTTGGAAAAGAATGGAAGACACAGACTAGATTCAATCTGGTTATTGTATCATGAAAACATGAGTCGTGACCAGTTTTCAGTAATTACGAAATGTTTACATTTTTCTAAAACAAACTGATAGTAATGATTGCCAGCGGAAAATCAGACCTATTGTGGAATACTTTAACGACAAAATGGTTAAAGTTTATTACCCATTAAAGGTACTTTCCATTGATGAAGCCATATTGTTATTATTACTGTTTATTCGGACATTTCCTATCATTTGTTTATCTAAAGCAATACAAATCTTTCAAAACTATGGATCAACTCTTAGTTCTCAAGTGCCTAATTTAACACATAAACATGCAAGTGGAACATGTGCCTAGAGCCAAGGTCTGTTAAGTAACCCTTAAAAATAAGAAAATACTCTTAAGACAGATCTCTGATTGGTCATACCAAAAATAAAACTGACTTCATTCAATGAGGAAACCTTTAATCACCATGAAAATGCTACTGACAAACTACTTATCAGAAAAGGTGTATAGCTTATAAGACTATACACTGGTGATTGTCAACACCAGGGTGGAAAGTGCCTTCTGATCAAGGTTATTGACACCTGCTTTTCTCTCCTTTTTCTCTTCCTTTTTCTCCCTTTCTCCATCTGTCCTCCCCCTAGACTGGGATCTAATAATGACCCTTTTTCTTTAATCATGAAAAATTCATCCTTTTTAAATTTAAAATTGTTTATTTTCGAATTTAAGTTAGTGTTTTAGGGAAGGTGTAATAGCTTAGAGATATATTAACTTAGAGATTTGTTTTTCTTTCGACAGTATCGTGTTAAAAGTTAGAGACTGACCTATGTAATAAGATAGAGGTTCCGTACTATGTATTAACTTAGAAACTACATTTTTTTTTTTTTTTTTTTTTTTTTTTGTGTTTAACATCCGACTATTGTGCACACTTGGGCTAATGCAGACGGTGGGATGATTAATAGCGTATGAAAATGCCAAGCCCTCGCCGGGAATCGAACCCGGATCCTCGGAGTGAAAGCCTAGTACGCTATCCACTAGACCACCGAGGCGGCTACTTAGAAACTACAGTTCCGTCAAGTGTGTTGCACCGTGTGTATATGTTGCCGACGCCGCTGCTTGCAGGCGCTTTAGTATCTTTACAGTTTACAGTTGAATATATTGTCAATACTGTGGTCAACAACATATCTAAATGTTTATTTTTGACAATTATGTGTATAGAAAAATAGAAATATTGGTGTTTTATCGGAAAAGAAAAACAATGGAAGTTTATATGAATTCATTAATTCATATACATGAATTTACATATTTACCAAACTGCAAACGATTTAGAATATTTTTAGTTGATTAAAAAATATTGATGATTGATAATAATTATAAAAAATATGTTTAAATAAAATTATGCTCTACAAAATGTGAGAGGTTGTTACTACAACTCGCAACAAAATAGAGATAAACGTTGACATTGACCAAACAGTTCTTACTTCACTACAAGCAACAAGCAACTTTGAAATAATGGGGAAAAGCATAAAAGCAGGTAGAAGAAAAGCAGTTAGCAGGAAAACAGTTTTAGCGCTCGTGGCAACGTTAAGTGTGGTAGTGCGGAAAGCCATTCCTTGTTTAACAAATCATAAACCAGTCCAAATCCAACTGCTTGTTTCCGCTTGAAAAAGCAGTTTGTTTGTCGTTTATAGAAAAGCAGTTTTTTTTAACAGTTTGGTGTTTTCTGCCCTACCACTAGTCTGAAGTAGGCCTGGATTGGGTTAGACAGCTGGAATCCGGCTGGAAAGTATTTATAGAATGTCTTGCTTTCACTTCAGTTGGCACAAAAGTGCCACATAAATTTAAGGTTAAGACTGATTAGGCAAATCTTTGTTTTGCATTAAGTATCATTGAAAGAAGATAATGGTAACTGTTATTAGCATTACAGAGTAGTGCCAAGCAACGTACTGTGTCCAACATGAGGCGCATAATGTGTAACACATGATCGACCAAAGTACCCAGATGGAAAAATGTTTTTATGTGCAAACTAACAAACAAGACCATTAATAGCGAAAAAATTATACTTCATTGTGGTGACTATTAAAGTGGGATTCTTACCTCAATTTAAAAGTAGACATCATTCAGAAACAAAAAAAAAGTGTCATTTCTATGCACGTTTCACTTCAGAACATTTTAAAATTATTTTTACTGCTTTTGACACGGTATAATCAGGCATTTCGGAACTTCTATACTCCCAATGCAACAAAGAAGCATAGCGCAAAATTTTCTGCTATTGTAGCAAAAATTATTTTAGCGTCATATTATGATGGGTCAAAACTTGCTTTACTTAGAAAAGTTTAAATATTTTTTGTTCTCTATAAACCAGGGATGCACAGACTTATTAAAACTAGGGGCCACTCGGGCAAATCATGAACTGATGGCGGGCCGCCAGAAGTATAGGTAATTAAAGACAATAAAAAATGCATATAATGTATTAAAATTGAAAAATAATTTATTAATTTGAAGCGTGGCACTGCATAGTGCTTACAATCTTTTTTATATTTGGGTCAAATTTACTTGTAGCAACACGTAAAACTGCTTCCAAACTTTCATTTGCAAGGCGGTTTCGATTTTTGTTTTATTATTATTCAGTATTGAAAAAGTTTGTTCACATATATAGGTAGAACCAAATAAGCTGGCACATTTCAGAGCGTTTATGCGCAACTCTTTGTACATATTTTTGTCAATGCAGTGGTAAAAGTTCAACAAGTCTCCCTCGTTGAATTTGTTGCGCAAATCTTGGTCGTTTTGCAAATCGATAATTTCTAACTGCATTGACTCTGGCGCATTTTCAACTGAAATCGAGAAAGGATTGCTGAATATGTCCAACAGAGGTTTCACTTTTGGAAGTCCGAAAATCTGTCTTGAAAAAGAGTGAATCAGAATATCCAGCTTTTCTACATAACTGAAATTAATCGCAGTTTTGTTGAATTTTTTCGCCATTTTCTTATAATTCGGAAAATGATTGTAATTTCAGAAGTCAGTTGCGATCTGAAAAGAGTCAGCTTGCATTGAAAGGATGATACATGAGCGTAGAGCTGGGATATCAGTTGATTTTTGCCTTGAATCCGTGTGTTCAAGACATTCAAATGATTTGTAATGTCAACTAAAAAAGCCAAATCACACAACCAATCAGGATTTTTAAGTTCCGGGACATCCCTTTGCTTCTCCACCAGAAATATTCCAATTTCTTCTATTAAATTTAGAAATCGTTCAAGTGTCAATCCACGACTTAGCCACCTTACTTCTGTATAAAACAGCAAATCTCCATATTTCGCTTTCGATGTCATCAAGGAATTGTTTGAATTGCCTGTGATTGAGTCCTCGTGATTTGATGAAATTTACAGTCGAAACTACCACCTTCATGACATTTTGAAATTCAATTTTTTTAGAACAAAGGGCTTCTTGGTGTATGATGCAATGAAACTGCATGAGATCTTCAGCGTTTATGTTTTTTCTTGCAGATACTTTTTAGCAAAGTAACTAGCCCGGAATTGACACCAATCATAGAAGGAGCACCGTCAGTCACAATTCCCGATAATTTTGATAAGTCAAAACCAGTTTTTGAACACTCATCCAAAAGTACATTGAGTATATCAACTCCTTTAGTTTGACCTTTCAATGAACACATTCCTAATAACTCTTCTACGACTTCAAAATCTTGAGTAACACCTCGTATGAATATGAGTAGTTGAGCTGTGGAACTAATATCAGTTGATTCGTCGAGTGCCAATGAAAAAAATTCAATTATCTTAGTCTTTTCAGTTAATTGTTCCAAGAATATTAGCTGACAAAGACATAATTAAATCTTTGGATTGTCATACGATTCAGTTGAATTTTCTCAAACTTTTTGCTGCTTCTGGACACATTTTCTTAGCGGCGATTTCAATGCATTCTTTTACAAAATCTCCATCATTGAAGGGGCGACTTCGCTTTGCTATCATTCGAGAAATTTCAAAACTAACTTCTGTAGCCGTTTCTGAATCTTCAATGAGTTTTGTGAACACAGTTTGCTGACCAATAAGCTCCCGTTTCAAAGACAACACTTTTTGCTTTCTTAATTCGCCTGTAAATTTGGTAAAAGAAGAATGCTGCGTTTCATAGTGCCTTTTTACATTATATTCCTTTGCAATCGCAACAGAATTCTTACAAATTAAACAAACGACTTTGTTATGCAACCATACAAAAAAATATTTCTCAGTCCATATTTCTTGAAACTGCCGATTTTCATCTTTAGCCTTACGTTTTTACTGGGTCCTGGCTTGTCCATGTTTGCGTTATAATCCTGTCTAGGGTTAATACTGCACCTAAAAACAATTACAGTACCTACTTAAATTACCCATCCTTTTTAAATTACCAAGAATAATTGAATAAATAGGTAGGGAAACATTTATTGATAACAGAGTTTTACTTACGATTTCACAACACAATTATACACTTGACGGGTTAACACTGCAACAGTAGATCTACGTTGAATTTGGATTAAACTATATGCAAGAATGATAAAAAAACTTTAATAAGACTTCAAAATAAAAAAGGGTTAACAAACAACAACACAGAAACAAACAGTTACGGCGGTACAGAAGATCAGACAAAACACAGAACACTACTTCGAGAAGTCTGCAACGTCTCGGTCAGGACTGCAGGACTGAAGGGCTGCCCTTTGCCCCTCCACCTTGCACCTCCCACTCCTCTGGGCTAGGCACAGCTCCTAGGTCCTCTCCTACACTATTAAACTGCTTCTTTCTGTTGACACTATTCGGGACTATTCGGACTAATTCGACGGCGTCGTTTCATTCATGAACTGGCGCGGTATTTGAATAATTTTCATAAGTTTTATGGACGTCTTTACTTTTGAACAAATTTTTTTTGGTTTTATTCTGATACAGAATTCAATATTTTTCGAATGTACGAGAGTATTATTTTGGTGACGGCGGGCCACCAGAATTTCACCGGCGGGCCGCATGCGGGCCGCGGTCTGTGCATCCCTACTATAAACAAATGCGTTTTTTTATTAATGCTTCTTTCACTTTAACTTGGTATAGTCTGTTTAAACACGAGTTTTTAAGTATTTAGTTTAGGAGAATAATGTAACACATTCACAATAATGGAAAAATAGTTTTCTGTTTAAGATATATTTATTTTAAAAAGTAAGGTAATAATATGACTAAAATACTGTATTATGATCACAAACTAGAATGAAATACGGTAAATTTAATTCAGACTTACTATGCCGCCTCGGTGGCCTAGTTGATAGCGTACTGGGCTTTCACCACCGAGGACCTGGGTTTGATTCCTGGCCAGGGCTTGGCATTTACATACGCTATAAATCATCCCATCGTCTGCATTAGCCCAAGTGTGCACAATAGTCGGATGTTAAAAAAAAAACAACCGTTAGGACTTACTGTCCACACAAAGTAGTTTATTATATTAATAAACATTTTTATGAGGAGGCTTTATGAAATAAATGTGGGACTACTCTCGACTCACTTCTAAATCTGACAGAATACCCACTAAACACACCTTATTATTGTCGCTACATCGTGGACTGTGGGTACATTTCTTCAGAGTAATAATACTTAACCTATAAATAATAGTTGTTTTTAAGTTATACAAATCAATACCATATGATAGGCTATTAGTTCATTTATATTTATTTATATTCCCATTTATACCATCATGGTACAAAATTTTATACGTGAGAAGGACCTACCCTATAGGGGGGCATTAATATCCGTACATAGGATGGTCCTAAAATTTAATATTAAAAAATATTGTAGATTTAAATAATTTGTGAGACATACCTCACATACAAATGTATTTTAAAATATTACATTAATTAATGTAATTAAATATATAACATGTTGCTCAGAATAGTATAAATAGTTTTCTATTTACACAAACTACACTAAAAAGTTATTATTCATTCTCAAAATTCATAATCTCACTTTTCAACTTTTTTTAGCACTTTATTATTAACTTCCAAACTTTTAACACTATTTGACAATTAATTAAAATACTTTATTCCATAATAAACATAGCTACTATTTGATATATAGCATGAAACGGAAGCTGAATACTTTTCAGACGAGTATTAATTACTTTCCCATTATATTATGTTTTCAGTTTATTATATTCGTGTAAAATAGCTTTTTTTCGTGACAAAGAATCGCTTAATTAATATCCAATGGTTTATCTTTATCTTGATACCTTATTCCAATTATCTTTAACAATTTATTTTGATGTTTCCATAAGCGAATATTATTTTTAACCTTTAAATGTTGGTTCCAATTTCGTTTGTGTATGGTTGTCATTAAAATTTGTTGAGGACTATTTAACCATCTTCCATTCATCCATGAAATGATGGTACTTGACACAGATTGTGTACGAATAAAAAAATTTTACACAAACACACACATTGATTAAGATAAATAGTTTTCTATTTACACAATCTACACTAAAAGTTATTATTTATTCTCTAAATTCTCTTTATTAAGAGAATTGTATTACAGTTCTCACAGTAACACTGGACCTAATACCTTTACTGTTTATGATCCATAAGTTAAACCCAACTAATATGTTATAATTCAACTAACATGTAATTAATGTTAGTTAGTATAACATATTAACTAGCTGCACCTATTGAGAGGATTTAGATGTCCCTCGCGGTACCTGAGTCTAACACACACTTACACTTACGATTGTGACTGACATTGCTCAGCTGTCACAGCATTTTCATTTTTGAAAAATGTGATTTGCACAGTGGCACACACGATGATATCAAGTAAAAAATTTTTATTTGGAATGTGAGTACCTGAAAGTCAGAAATCGATCCCCTAAAAATTGATTTTTTGCATGATCACTAAACATACATTTCACAGTATTTTGTATAGCGAGAAAGTACCAAAATGTATGCATTTTCTATGAATTTGTGTAAAAGATATCTTTTCTAAAAAAAAGAAAATTTAATGAATTAATTCGATTCTTGAGCGTGAGTCATTGTCCTAAACTAAACGGCAATGATCTTTTGTCAGACTGCCAAACAGTGAGAGATCAGTTGAATGTATTCACGGCATACCAGACTTGTAAAAGTTCAAGCTTCATTTGGGATAAGCCTGGCATTGCAGTGCTGCTCCGTCTGATGGTCACATAGCGTAATTGTAGTTGCTTCTTAATATTTTATTGGAAAATATTTATTTACATTATGGTATGTAATAAGTATTTAGTGATATTATTAATAGTGTTTGAATTAATTTGTTATTAGGCTACATTAACATTTTTGTTTAATAAAATAATTTTTCAAAATATATAAGTATGCGTTACGTCAGAATTAAATTGTATGTTTGTGTAAATTAGACATGTTTATGCAAATTGTAATTTGTTAGTAATTAGGCCAATGGATAAAATTCATTTTATATGCTGTGTCGAATATTATCATTCTTCTCAAACAGAGAAATTTCTAGTAATATTGTTGTTTATGGTTCGTATATCACTACGATATTTTCAGATGCCTAACATAAAACTTCAAAGCTCCGATGGAGAACTGTTCGAAGTGGATGTGGAGATCGCAAAATGCTCAGTTACTATAAAGACTATGTTGGAAGACTTGGGTAAGTTTAAAATTAAGCTACGTTTGATTACATCTTTAGTATAAAAAAAACATAAGGTAACGGATGTTTTGTGGTGATTTTTAAAATTTAAATCAATTTGCTGTATTTAAAATGTTTTGCGTAACATTTTTATAACTCGTGGAAGATTTTTCATTTAGTGTCTGTTGTAAAGAAATTCTCACAGGAAATCTTTTGTTCTTAATTATCCAATGTTAATGGAATTATTAGCTTTGTTTTGAATTGGGATTGGATTGTTTGGATTGGAAAGATTTCGGTAAGTAAAATGTGTCAGTAAGTCAGTTTTTCTTCTTGTGGTAGTTGGTACTTTAAAAAAAAAAAGGACAAATTATTGAGAAATGGACTATTGGTGCACTAAAACTCGAGGACCTTGAAATAAATGTTAATACTAACCTCTGTCATTTTTTTTAGGGGTCAGTTATTCACAATTTTTTACTAATGCCACTTTCAAAGTGGTGGCCATTTCAAACTTTTAAAAAAAGTAATAATATTTTTATTTTATACATTTTTGAAAATATGATTTAACCGTCAAAGTCATTGTTAAAATCAGGGCCGATTTAGTAAATGGGCATACTAGGCATGTGCCTAGGGACACGATGGATTTGTTGGTGTAAAAAATGTGTATACTAGTACTGTACAGTAACCTTTTGAGATACAACCCCATACTCAGTAAATGATATTTTTGTTTTTAATTAAGTTAAAGCGTAGGTTGTACCTAGTAATTTATAAAGAATGTGCTTGCGTGTGTGGCAGTGGCAGCTGCTGTCTCATAAGCACTAAGAGGGGGCAAAATTATTTTGGTAAAAAAAAGTTAGTTTTACTTATAAAGATAATATGGGGCATTAAATAAATGTTGTTATATACACATAGATTGCATGTTAATTCTTTTATTCTTTCCCTTATGTTTCATTCATTCATTCAAATATATCTATATTACAATTAACACACACACACACACACACACACACACACACACACACACACACACACACACACACACACACACACACACACACACACACACACACACACACACACACACACACACACACACACACACACACACACACACACACACACACACACACACACACACACACACACACACACATAGGGGTAAATCAATAATTATCCGTAATGTAGGTGTACATTTTATTGCAATACAAATAGGATACTTACATTAACATCATTTTTCATCATAGTCCTCTTGCTTTTCAACACACTTCCTCGGGGTTGTGCAGACTAGCTGCACCTATTGAGAGGATTTAGATGTCCCTCGCAGTACCTGAGTCTAACACACACTTACACTTACGATTTTAACACTTTACGCTCACAGTTACATTTATGGAGGCGATAATAGCCTTAATGTGCTTTTCGCCTTAAAATAACAACAAGGATTTCGACACACTTGGTCCATCGTTGCATAAGCTTCCTGATTGCCCTCAGAATAGAACTTTTTCAGCTGAGCAGCTAGCCACGCACGCACTGTTTCTTTCATTTCTTGGTCCGAGGTAATCGACAGCCCCTTAATGTCTCTATGAGTGAACCAAACAAGTGGTAGAAGGGGCAAGATCTGGACTATACGGAGGATGAGCCATTATTTCAAAATTGAGTTTTCGGAACAGTGTGGGCAGCAGTATGTGGGTGGGCATTGTCGTGTAACAACTCAGCACCTCTCAACAGTAGTCCTCGGCATTTGCTTCGAATTGCTGGCTTTAACCTGTCAGTATCCATCTTACTGTAACACGCACTGTTTATTGTTGTGCCCCTGTCCGGATAATGTTCCATTATTGTGCCCTGTGAGTCCCAAAAAACTAAGCATAAATTTTCTTGCAGATGGCTGACTTTATTATTATTAAATAATAATAATAATACTGATTGGCTTATATAGCATTATTAAAAAATATTATTAAAAATATATTTACATATTAAAAAAAGGACAATAGAAATTAAAGCTACGTTAATAAGAAAAACTGCCTGGTGTTATCATTTTAGGGGTTTTTTTAACTCGCTCATTCACCACATTAGGCTGGACCATTTTATTTCGTCTGAAAATTTTATAAATAATTATTTTGCTTTGTTATCATAATAAGTATTGCAGAAAAGTATTATAAAAGTATTTCATAACAATTATTGATTTAAAGTGGTAAGGTTAGAAATAGATACAGTAATTCAGAAATAATATTGTAATAAACTTTTTTTCTATTGTTATTGTATGTATCTTGAACAGGAATGGACGAGGAGGAGGAAGAAATCGTACCACTGCCTAATGTCAACTCTGCTATTTTAAAGAAAGTAATTCAGTGGGCGACCTACCATAAGGACGACCCTCCACCACCTGAAGATGATGAAAACAAAGAAAAACGAACAGATGATATATCAAGCTGGGATGCTGACTTCTTGAAAGTTGACCAGGGAACGTTATTTGAACTGATTTTGGTAACTATTCATGTCTATAACCTAATAATAAATCCAGCTTATTACAGCAGTTAATTTGAAAAAGACTCCATTAAATTCGATCCATTCAAGCTGCGGTCATTCAACGATCAGAAAACCGTTGATAGTGGTTCTAACATTTTTCCTGATGAGATCGATAATAAAATAAAGTGGTATTGCATCATTCCAGCTTAGATTGGTCACATGACTCATTACTTTCCATTATGAGCTGAATTTTCCTCCTTGTAATAATTCTATGCTACACTATTTCTTTTTTCTTGTAACTTCTTATATATAATTATTAGGCCAGTTAGCCACCACATGAGCTGAGCAGAATGAAGCTGAATGGCAACCGGAAGCAAAATTAAGTCAAGTTTAAGCAACGTGTTTGTATATTTAAAATCTTAATATTTAGGCCTACTGTAACATTCTATAAATCTTTTTTATTCTTCTTCTTTTCTGCTAGGATTATTATCACTGTGTTCAGTATAATGATCTGCCTTCCCTAGCTTCGTCAATTCTACTTTTTTTTGACGCGTTTCGGAGAACCTCCATCTTCAAAAACTATATCTATACTATAGAGTATAGATATAGTTATTGAAGATGGAGGTTCTCCGAAAAGCTTCGACGAAAGTAGGATTGACGAAGCTAGGGAAGGCAGATCATTATACTGAACACAATTCTAGAAAACTACTGTGTTCAGAAACTGTAACCTAGGTAACGAGAAAGAATAAGTTTGAAAGTGTGGTCAGCTTAAAAATTGAAAGTCAAAGCTACACAGAGTGGATCCCAACAATGCCACTTGTCTCTCTTCAGTTTCATTGATTTCAGTGGCTCCCCTAGATGCTATCAAGTGGTCCCAGATGTCACGGGTAATACCGGAATTTATAATTAAAATCTCCTTTTCCCTAGAAATTAATTTCCTTCCCTTCTCAGTAACTTTTTAAATTTTGATACGAAATGCTGATAAATAAGCTTTGATAATGTGCCTCTATTAGCCAAAAATTCAAGTAGGCTTCCAAAAAACTTAATTTTAAGGTTATTATTTACTATCTAGTATATTTAATAGTAGAATACTATTATTAATATTATTATTAATATTATTATTATTATTATTATTATTATTAATATTATTATTATTAATATTATGTACGATGCCGCTAATATCGAAAGAAATTCATGGTGCCATGTTTTTGTAATATATGTCCCCAAAAGGTCCCTGATTTTACCTTAAGGGAGCTGGTAGACACCCTGGTCTGACACAATATTTTTTTGCATGGATACAGATGACATTCCTGTAGTCGCACAAACATTGATTGTTCACAATCAGTATGTTACAGTCATACTACCACAGTACATATCACATCAATACTATCACAGTCATACGTAGTTGTTAGCACTCTAATTCACAAAGAGTACTGTTTGCTGTTTCTATCAACAGTAGGTCGATAGATTGTGCAAACCACAAATGGTTTGCATGCGAAATTCAAATTTTGTGGACTTTTGAGTAGCACCTCGTAGACTAATATCTTTTTTTTTTAATTTAAAATGTAGGTACACTTAAGTAATCACTCATCAAAATGAAAAAAATTCAAAAGTTTGGTTTTATACAAGGTAGGTTAAAGAAACAGACAATTTTTTAAAAAATTAAAGAAAGGTGAACAACTTGATTTGATGGTAAAAATATGTTTATTACTAATTTCCCACATATTTTTATACTAATAAACATTGTTATTTTAAGAATAATCCATACATTACAGAATAATTTATTTGTGCTCAAGCAAAATGTATGGCTCAATATTAAAAAAAAAAAAAAAAAAAAAAAAAAAAAAAAAACAGTTGTGGTTTTAAGGAAATTAGGTTGATGTTCCATTTTTCCTTTCTTTTTCATTAGCTTGAAAATAAAAACTAACATCTTTTATTATGTGTGTTTAAACAATGCTAAATCTAATTATATTTACATTTTGTGCTATTGTTATATGCATATGCTATTGTTATAGTTTCATGTCACGTAAAACATTTAATTCTTCTACAGTGGGAAAATGAACAAGCAGTAACAAATTGAGGGTAATTAAAAATACTGTTCGTCCTTGGGGGTCGTCAATACGTGCAAGTCGTAGAGAAGAGGTGGAGATTACCCGCCTTCGCATTGGTCACTCCATGTTAACGCATGGATTTCTGATAGAACGCGGGGATCCACCTGAATGCGAGTTCTGTAGGGAAACCATCACAATAAAACATATATTGCTCGATTGTGATGGTTTCCAAAATGTGCGTGTTATGTGTGGTCTGAGCAACTGTTTGCAGACGATGTTGGGAGATAGTGCCTCGGCCGTTGACCGGGTTCTAGACTTCCTTCATCGTCTGAATGTTTTAAATAAAATTTAATTTATATATTTGTTATTTCTTATGTTATTTTATTTATTTATTTTATCTAAATAACTTTATTTCTGTTATGTTTATATATACTTTTACGAATTGTTATTAAATTTTATTCATTATTCATTGTTATTTAGTTCTTAAGTATTTGTTATTGTAATATAGTTATACCTGTTATTTAAATTTTTGTTTAATTTATTTTTACTATTATAGTTTGTTGTAGTTTTTTTTTATTTATTTAAGTAAATTTTGTTTTTTTTATACTTTCATTTTGCATGACGGCGATGATAACCTTAACCGTTATCAAATGTTATCATTGATAATGGCAATCAAAAATTGTTATAAATGTAATGGCAATCAAAAATTTTACCATTCAATTCATTAGCTTGAAAATAGAAACTAACATTATTTAAACATGAATTGAATGGTAAAATTTTTGATTGCCATTACATTTATAACAATTTTTGATTGCCATTATCAATGATAACGGTTAAGGTTATCATCGCCGTCATGCAAAATGAAAGTATAAAAAAAAATAACAAAATTTACTTAAATAAAGAACATAAAACTACAACAAACTATAATAGTAAAAATAAATTAAACAAAAATTTATTTTTACTATTATAGTTTGTTGTAGTTTTATGTTCTTTATTTAAGTAAATTTTGTTTTTTTTTTTTTATACTTTCATTTTGCATGACGACGATGATAACCTTAACGGTTTTTCGCCGAAAAAAAAAATGTTATAGTTTCAGTGTGTTTTTATTTTTGTTGTAGGCGGCTAACTACCTGGATATCAAAGGTTTATTGGATGTAACTTGTAAAACAGTCGCCAACATGATCAAAGGAAAGACGCCAGAAGAAATTCGCAAAACTTTTAACATAAAAAATGATTTTTCAGCTAGCGAAGAGGAGCAAGTGCGAAAAGAGAATGAATGGTGCGAGGAGAAGTGAACAAAATGATCGTAGATTATTTTGTTATGAACAGATACATTTTTTTACACATACATGGTTACGTTTTTTATTTCATTTATTAATTTTAGTAAATCCTATAACTTTTGGGAACAAAGTTCTTTTAATTCAGTATAATATTGTATCCTCTCCACTTTAAAATAAAACATAACGTTCCATATGATAAATACATGTAATATTTATTTTATTGAAATCTTTGCAGCTTAATTTTGTAATATTTTTTTTATGATTTGAAATGTAGATAAAAACCAAGTCATTAATGAAACTTATTATTTGTGTCGACAATTATTTATTTATAAATAAGTTTGTATTCATTTATTAAAATATTCTGCTCTTAAAAAGTATTTTCATTTAGAATATTTTATTTTTTTTAGATCCAGTAAAGGGCTGACCATTTTTATCACATTGTGCTAATTCATCGATTATCGGCTATGCTAATTACATTATTCAGTAGTTATTTTTTTAGAGATGCAAACAAAAACAAAAACTTGTTAACAAATGCCCTTAAGAAATGCAGCCCATTTACAAGTTTTAAACATGTCATATTTTTGAAAACATGATTGTCTAACAATTAAAAGTTAATTATTTGCAATAAATAGGTAGAGTGTACAGTTTTAGAAATTCACTGCTAGATGTCAGTGCTAGTGTTGATCTTGAATGTACTGTCAGTCTGTTACAAAATAACATCCCCTGAACAGAAGGTGTTTTGCGTTTTACATTTTAGCAAGATGGATTAGTGATTTCAGTTCAGTGTGCACAAAGTTATTCGTTTCGTTATTTAACCATCACTACCAAAGTACGTTTGTCGTCGTGCCGCCTCGGTGGCCTAGTGGATAGCGTACTAGGCTTTCACCCCGAGGACCCGGGTTCGATTCCCGGCGAGGGCTTGGCATTTTCATACGCTATAAATCATCCCATCGTCTGCATTAGCCCAAGTGTGCACAATAGTCGGACGTTAACAAAAAAAAAAAATCGGTACAGTTTTAAGAAATCAGGTGTTTGTGTAAAGGAAAAGTCCTGAATGAGGAGTGCACTTCGGAGGAAAATTGCCAAGAATTCGACAGGTATAATGAGCAGTTCTTACACAGTCTATGTGCTATGATAGTCAAGAACTTGCATTACCTTATACAGTGTCTAGCAGAGAGATATGATGTTTTTGAAATAACTGTTGCACATTTAATTTCGAATCAATTTTAAAATTTATTGTTTTTTTATAGATAACTGGTACATTGCCATTTGCATAAAATACTTCTTTTTTTTTAAATGATCAACGTCGAAAAATCAGATCACTTAGGTTGCGTCCATTTTAGTCAAGGCATTCTTGTAAACAGGTGGCAAAATTGTCCATAGTCCTTTCAAGCATGTGTGGTTTGTTAATGTAAACTTGAGCTTTTAGTTAGTCCCATAAAAAGTAGTCACAAGGTGACACGTCCAGTGACTGAGGTGGCCACACATTGAAATCAGGCATCCTGGGAAATGTCTTACAAAAGTCATTGTTTCCCTAGATGTATGGCAAGTTGCACCATCTTGTTGAAACCAAACTGTTTTGAGTTTGATGGGTCATCTTGTTAATTTGGGCAGGAAATAATCACATGGTAACATAATCTGTTTTAACAGTCACTGATCAACCGTTTTCATGAAAAAAATTAATGCAGGTTCGAGATACGGCGCACCAAACAGTAACTTTCTCACTGTGCAGAAGCTTCTCATGCAGTTGTTGCCGGTTGTCGAAGGTTTTGTTTGCTTACCATCCCTGATAAAAGAAAGTGGGCCCTCGTCACTTGTGATCAAAATGATATCGTTTGTCAGCAAGTCCAGCATCGCTTCTGCGAACATGTTGTCTTACCAAGTCATTTCACAGCAGTTATTAACAATCATAATCTTATAAGAATGGAAATGAAGGTCCAAGTGTAAGATTCTGCGAACTGACCTGTAATATCTGAAGAGTGTGTGTGTGAGACCTGCCTCCAAACGACGAGGGCTGGCTTCAGTCACTTATCGCACTCTTTCAACGTTTTCTGAGATCCATACAGTTCGGTTACGCTTCCATGCGGTCCCCGGTTTTAAAGATCCTTTTTGAAAATTATTCACCCACTTAATAATGGTATTCCGTTGTAGAACACGACCATGACGATCAATATTAAAATGGTTTCGAAATCTTTCCTGTGTTAGCACCACAGAACGTCCCGTTTCAATAAAGGTGTTGTAAAGAAACGCACGATGTGCTACATACTGAAATGACAACTGTTGACAGGTATATATTAACCATTTTGGAAACATATGACCTCCCATGTGCATGTATCAGATTTCAAAAACATCTCTGCCGAACCCTGTACAACTGTAATGTATGTTTAAGCTACGTTTATCCTTTAAACTGTACTAGTTACAACTTGTACAAGATCTTAATGTTTGTTGAATTCTATAATGATGTTTAAAACAAAGAAGACAGTTTTTCCCCTGTGATTGATTTTTAGTGATAATGATATTATTGTATAAGTGATCAAATTTACGACCATAATGTGATTACAAAATCTTCATACCATAGAACAGGGGTTTCCAAACTACGACCCGAGGGCCACATCCGGCCCGCGGAGAGCTAGCATACTTGAAAATTCCTTTTAGAGAACATATTTTTTATAGCAAATTAAATTTAGTTTACTGAAGTATTCTAATTTTAGTACGATTTGCAGTCTTTTTTAAACGTTGCGTACTTTTTCGGACTTTTTTTTCATCAGTGAACTATTTCACTTTTTACCACCGGCAACAATGATAATATGGTTTTGGCCCTCGGAACTTACTGGAGTAATCAGTATGGCCCTAAGGCTGGAAAGTTTGGAGACCCCTGCCATAGAACATGAACACATTTGTCAAAAGTTTTTTTTTGGCGCTCTCAAATCTGAACTTGCTTTGTTCACAACGTAATGAAGCAAGATTGCAAGATGGATTACTGCTATGCTGGCGTAACTTCTTCGATGACACCTTGCCTTTAACAAAAATCAATAATATTCTCACACTATTAATTCTTTTTCAACTAATATTTATCAATGTTAGACTTTGCAACTAAAGTCATTGCATCTTCTGTGTACATCTTACATAGGTTGTCTGCCAAAATTTCCAAACTATTTTGAAAACCATTTTTTATTTTTAATGCACCATCAGTCACTAACACTTTTGGTGCTAAGGTAATGTAAAAATTTTATTGATGTTAGATTTTGAACAATCAAAAATTTACTTAAAATTCCTTATTGCAGCAGATAGCAATAATTCCTTTAATATAGTAATTTTAAGGAACAATTACTATTTGTCTATTGTCTATTTTGTACAAGACAAATATTTTATCTGTGTAAGAATGTATTGGATAAAGTATACACAATTTTATAAGGCATGTAGCCGCCTCGGTGGCCTATTTGATAGTGTACTGGGCTTTCACCCCGAGGACCCGGGTTCAATTCCTGGCCAGGGCTTGGCATTTTCATACGCTATAAAATCATCCCATCATACGCTATAAAATTAGCCCAAGTGCTCACAATAGTCGGACATTAAAAAAAAAAAAAATTATAAGGCATGTTCGGAAAGTAAGTACTGTTTTTTAAAAAACCCATATTTTTTTAACAAAATTTGTTTTTACATGAAAGAGCATTTCTTAAACCATTTACTCGTAGAAAGATGCCATTACTGCTGAACACCATTTATGCGTCATCAGTGCTGTCAAAGATCGTCCTCCAAAATCATGCTTCAAGTTCAGAAACAAGTGAAAATCTGAAGTAGCAAGATCACGTCTGTACAGCAGATGATCGAACTGCTCCCAACCGAATTCTGGTGCTGATGCCATTCAAAACCTTATTCAAATATTCGATTGGGAGCAGTTCGATCATCTGCTGTATCAGTCCCAATCTAGCTCCTGATTTTCACTTGTTTCTGAACTTGGGAGGATGATGCAAAAAACAGTGTTTGGCAGTAGCTATCTTCAGTGGCTGCGTCTTTCTATGAATAGGGTATTAAAAAGTTGGTCCCTCACTATGACACGTCTGAACAATGGTAGCAACTGCATAGAAAAATAGTTTTAAGAAATTCTCTTTCATGTAAAAATAATTTTTTTTAAACAAAAATTTTGTTATTTTTTTTAATGGTACTTACTTTTTAGACACCTTGTATTTAAGGCTTGTGCTGCAGCAGCAAGCTTAAAGAACATAGTACCAAGAAATTGTTAATCTTACTGGATGATTGCAGAGTGATTAAAGTAAGTTCATGTTTGAAGGAATATCCCGTTGTCATTAAAGGTAGATGTTTTATTTATACTGTGCAGTTACAACATTGTTTATTTGTTGGACATAAATATGTATTGTAATCATTGACTATAGCCATTTCAAACACATTTACTTTCTGATTAAATATGGCTCATATGTCAACAAAACAAAAGCAAGTTCAGCACTGTACTGTTGAACATAAACAACCTTGTACTTGGCTGCACTGATTAAATAGTGACACAGTAAATATTTAGATAATAAAGGATAATAGGAGGCCTATTTATTGGACAGTGTCAGGTGTCAATTAGTTTTTACAGAAACTGTTCAAGAGCAGTATCGTTAATCGTTATGGTTATCTGTTAATCGTGATAATGATTGTACAAAATGTAAATCCCTGTATTAGTACAAGATTCTGTGACCATCGAACTGTTGTAGAATTACAACAAAATCAACTTTTATTTTTTTATCCCTGTTGGCAAGTAGAGCGTTTTAGACTGAAGCAGATAAAGGCACATCCTAATAACAGTGGTCTAGTTTACCCTTCTTGCCGAGTCATCTATCCACAATAACCATAACGCTCGACAAAAATCTATCAGCTTTTTTACATGCACATTTCAGAAGGTTAATTATCTTTGAATATTATTTATAATGACCTTTTCGAATCATGCATTATTAACATTAATGCACTTTTAAATTGGGCCTTTCTTCTTTCTTTCATCCGGATCACCCACTTTGGGGTACGCCAAATCAATTACTTTGATGTGCGTTAGCCGCCCTCCGCTGTATCCAATACTGCTTCATTCTATCCGAGGCTGCCTTCCTTCTTTCATCCGAGACTGCCCCGCCCCTTTTAGATGTTGGTTTTTCTTGGAACCTTAGGTTTTCATTATGTAAAAGTTTTCGCAGTTTAAGTACATCGTCAATCATCTCATCTGATATTGCCAGCTCAGTTAAGTCTTCCTGGACCCGCCTGAACCAATTACTCTTCGTTTTCCGATCTCTGAAGAAAGCAAAGATCCGCCTAGTAAGTCTACTGCTGTTCATCCTACTAATATGGCCATAAAAACTAAGTCGTCTTTTCCTCATGCTATCTGAGAGTCTCTCAATTTTGAGATACAGGTTTTTATTAGAAATCAATTTTACTTCATTATTTCTAAAGTTTTGGCCCAATATCTTCCTTATTAACTTTCTTTCCTTCTTCTCCAGGTTGTCCAGTAATCCCTTATTATTGAGTGTAAGAGTTTCAGATGCATATAAAGCCTCTGGTTTGATCACAGTTTTATAATGCTTAAGTTTGGAATTCCAGGATAACGATTTCTTGTTATACACCTCTTTGGTTAATTGAAACGCCAATTCCATTTTACACATCCTGGATTCCAATGCTCTCTTTTCTAAGGCGTTCCAGCTGATCCATTCACCCAGATATTTGAAGTGGTCAACTCTCTCGATTTTATGACTACCGACTCCCAGATGTCGTGGTGCATTTTTAATATTCGTTAGTATTTTGGTTTTCTCAAATGAGATTCGGAGACCTACTTTAATTGGGCCTTTATTACATCTTGAAAAAATAGATATAAATAGCTACCTAATGGTAGCTGTTTCGCTAGCCTGGCAAATTAATTTTCAGAAATTAACAGTAGTAAAAATACAGTCAAATCCATAGAAAATATAAACTAATAATTTGCAAGGGTTTTATGAGAAATTTTTAATAGCAATATATTAATATTATAGGCCATATTTATTTAACACAATTTAGACAGACTGACCTCTGGTCAATTTTGTAAATTTGTTAAATATATTTTTAAAGCTGTCATATTTTACATTTCCTAACCTAAACAAAATTCATTAAATGGTAAATACAGTAAAATAACGTAGTTAAACTAAAAAATAATGAGTAAAAGAGCAAGTATTACCTTACCATGCACAGACTCAAACATGTTCTCATAATTTTAGGCAGATCATCACAACGGAGGATTATGATGTTTTTTTTATTGATGGATAAAGATTCCATTAATACATAGTGTCGTGGTGAGCCAAGTCTTGTGAGACTAACCATGCAAGCACAAGCCCTAGCAAGGCTTAAACATGTATATAGGCCAAGGCCCGGTCCTTAAGATTCAAGCCACATACAAATCCTGGCCAAGCCATGCCAGGCCCGGTAACCATCCAAGACATCCAGGCCTGAGAAGTCCAAGACATCCAAGTCCAGACCTTGGCTGCTCAGCCAAAATGCAAGTCCAAGCCAACAGTGTCCCTGCCAACATGTTAAACCTTCCTAGACTCGCACAAACACGGTAGTCTCTCGACCAGCTGATCACAGCAAACTACAATATATGTCACGATTGTAAGCACATCCAACAGATATTATTTTACAAAATGTACATTCATAGTAGTTGAACTGGACTGAATATTTATTTAAAACATTTGCCTAGCAACATACTTTAACTTGCCTAGCAAACAATTAACTTTAATTGTTGACAAATTTTAAAAGTTCGTTTTAAAATTCTTGCTTTCAAGAATTAATTAATTCCTAAGGTTATCTATTGTGTCCCCTTGCTATATTCCTAAGTTACTCAGTTACAATGCCTTCTCTAGTTCTAGCCTCAATAAATTCTACGATTTGAAGAGGTTTCAAGATGAGCAACTCCTCCATTTCTAAATGGTAGCTTCCCAGGTCATTATTGAGGTGCTCTGTTGATTCCCATTAAATGTTTTCCTTTTTACTCTCGACCCTTACACGGACATTGTGTCGCATTTGGTCTGCTTTTTGTTGAGCGGTGAGATCTTGTTTATTGTATTTAACATTTTTACTCATATTCTCATGGGTAGCTAGGGAAATGATGTTCTCCCACACAGAGCCCCGTGTGCATACTGGGAGGTTGCCAGATATTCCAGGGCTCCGTTTGATATACCATTAGGCTGTTATCAGCTCAGGCCATTTTGTACTTTAAAGTTAGCCAAGCTATGTACAGTACTGAATGTGTGTATATCTGTCTTGAGTAGATGAGCGAGACCTGTATAATTTAACATTTTCTAAAATTTTTATATTTAACTGCTGGATTGTATTAATTTATTGCCTGTTTAAAAAAATTGTAACCTATATGATACGATTTTGCCGTGTCATACTTTCTTAATTAATTTTCAAAACTGCAATAAAAGTTAACTTTGCTATTGTAACGAAGCTTGTTGAGTAAATGATCACAATAAGTGTATCTGAAAGCAACTAGCAGGAAGAAAAGGGATTGCAAAGATTGTGATTACCTGCAAATCAACACAAGGTATTTTTTAACACCTAACAGAACAAATTATTTCTAGTTTCATACTTCCTGTTACTTTAAAAATCTGTAGCTTAAATACACTCATTTTTCATTTAACCTAGTTTTGTAAAACATAATTAATATAGTGAATAATTTTATTAAATAGAGTAATACTGAAAACTGATATACAAGTAAATAATTTTATTTGATGAATAATAATCATTCGATTATTAAAAGCTCAGAAAATTAGTTTTTGTATATAAACTCAGAACTTTTCTGAAAGACTTGATTTTAAATCTGTATTTTATTTCAGTCCTACCATTTTATATTTATACTAATCTCGTTTATTCTAATTTTCACTACAAACTTTTGAATTTTGTTTTGCATGTACTCCGCATTAAAATTAACTAAATCCTTAAGTTATCTGAAAGTATACTGAATTACTTCTAAGTAATGGATTTCTTTTATCATTCTAAATATTGTATATATTTTAAAATTTGCATAGGAAATATAAAACTTGCATGTATAATTATTATATCTAGCTGGGTTAAAAATTATATTTTCAAAATAGAAATTGGTACTCTTTTTCGCTGGCAAACCACGGTAAGAATCGGAAATTGTTGTAACAGGTGCAATCGGCATTATTAAGGTTACAAATAGCGGCGCCAAGCAGAACCAGCGTAGACCACAAAAAAAGGAGAGTTGAACATGCAGTTAAGAATCTCAATACGTTCTTTTCCTGAAGCTTCCACCACCTAAACAAATTAAATTTTATAAAAAAACTGGTTGTAATTACTGTTAGCTGTAAGTTTATATTAATGTTGCTTGAAATTAAGCAAAGTGTTCTATAAGGTAATGTAATTATAAAAACTTTAATTATCTATTATTACAGCAACATAGCCTAGATAGAGTATAAACTTTGTTTTATTAAGTCTTTTTTGCCAATCAAGATTAAGAAACAGTTGATTAGTTATTATTAAAGACCGACTAAGAAAATCAGCTCATTGTTAACATCATGTATGGATTTAAAAGTCTAATTTTATCTCAAGATAAAATGTATACTCAAAGTCTGTAATTTTCAAGTGTAAAAATGTCCTTTAACACCTATTGTTTACTCTTTTATGGTTAAGAATAGAATTACATTACTTTGTGTTCTATGATATGAAAAAAAATCTAACAAAAACCTTCTTATTGTAATTTTTTACAGTATACTGTACACAAAACCCTATTACTTTTTAATTGTATTATTTTCAACCTAAAAACAAAAAAAAACTAGTTTTTAAATATTTGTTTAGATAAGTTTTTTGAATAAGTTATATATCAAAGAGAAGTGTCAAGTGCTATAATATCTCTTTAGCATGCGGGTATATTATTAACATTAATATTATGAATGTATATTATTATTTAGCAACAATATACGAGGTGTGTTCAGAAAGTAACGAGAATTTTTAAATTTCGTGGGCTTGGAGAGTACCGATTGTCAAACATTTTTTATTGTGTTGGTATAAATGCCCTTGAAATATCATAAAATTTTCAGCTGTTTTCACTGTTGACTTTGTCTGTGACAGCCACTAAGGTTAGACGTGTTTTTATGAGCGCGGTGATTTTCATTTGTTAAAAGAAATGGATCAAAGAATTTGTATCAAGTTTTGTGTAAAAAAAGGAATAAAGTGTAACAAAGCGTGTGAAATGTTAACAAAGGCCTATGGTGAGTCTGCTATGAGTAAAGCAAGAGTTTACGAGTGGTATAAGCATTTCCAAGAGGGCCGTGAAGACGTTGAAGATGACAAACGCCCTGGACGCTTCAGCACATCAACAACCAATGAAAACGTGGAAAAAGTGAAAGAAATGGTTACGAACAATCGCCAAATCACAATTAGAGAGGTTGCTGATAATGTTGGCATATCGATTGGATCATGTCATGACATTGTTTTCAATGTTTTGTGTATGAAAAGCGTGGTAGCAAAATTTGTTCCAAAATTGTTGAATTTTGAACAAAAACAGCGACGAATGGAAGTTGCTCAAGAGTCACTAAATGAAGTCAAGTTTTAGAACAATCCATCACAGGGAAGTGCTTCAAAAATTTAATTTAAATTTTGACCTAAGCATATGAGTGGAATTTTCTCTGGACGTCATACAGTTTCAAACTGAATTTTATAGGCCAAGTTTTACTTTCAAGGATTTATAACATTAACTTTCAAAATAAATTAGACAGAAACAAAACTTTATTTTCAATGTGATTAACTTTAGCCATTTAGGTACAACAAACAAATTTTTACCCAATCAGTATTTCACATTGGATCTGTTTAATTGATTGCTATACTTGCGGTAGACTTGATGTACACTGATCCATGTATATGTATGGGTTTAATCAAAAATTATGTGTTATTTCCCAAATCTATGAAATGCTCAACTGTTTTGATTTTTAGAATGAAATATGATTCTCAAAAATTCCTACACAAATTAAAATTACTTACAGCGATATCTGTCTGACAGATATTTTGTTTCACTAATTG
Source organism: Callitettix versicolor (assembly GCA_022606455.1). NCBI lineage: Eukaryota > Metazoa > Arthropoda > Insecta > Hemiptera > Cercopidae > Callitettix > Callitettix versicolor. Next base: position 10,777,585 of record CM040189.1, read on the forward strand.
CTTAATATGCACTGGCGAAATGTACAAGGTAGCAATTATGTTTTTCTATTACTTCTATTTCATTAGACATAGTCTATGTGTTAAATATGGACTGAGTAATAATATGCAGAGAATTTTTAAAAATAAAACCAATTTACCACTGCCTATAATGCTGTCTTTAAAGCCTACAACCCTGCAGAGGGGTGCAGACTAGCTGCACCTATTGAGAGGGTTTAAACATCCCTCGCGATACCCGAGTCTAACACACACTTACACTTACGACTTTAACACTTTACACTCACATTTACACTTAGGGAGGCGATAATAGCCTCAATGTCTTTTTTGCCTTAAAATATTAAAATAAATAAATTAAAAAAAGCCTACAAGAAACATTTCTGATGTCTTGCATTAATCAAACATTTGTTTATTGTACGTAAATGGCTAAAGTTAATCATATTGAAAATAAAGATTCGTTTCTGTCTAACCTGTTTTGAAAATCTATGCTATAAATCCTTTAAAGTAAAACATGGCCTATAAAATTCAGTTTGAAACTGTATAACATGCAGTTACAAAAACCATGTGGAATTATTAAATATAACAGATAAATCAACGTCTGCAATTAACTTTGTCTTTTTCTTTTAGGTTTTTGTAACCAGCACTTTTTATGTTATGAATTATGGGAACAATAATGAATAACTCTGGGCTACTACAGACCTGCCTTCTTACATATGTTTACAATAAGTAAAAACATATCTTTATTGAATAACTACTCTAGATTTAATTATTAAATTATTGCTTATAAAATGTTTATCTGTAGTTAGAAATGTGTTAATCAATTTAATAAAATTAGTTATATTGCAGGAAAGTATGTTGCCGAGAAAAGATTTGACTTTTCTTAAACTACAGGAGATGAACTACTAAAATATGAAATATATATGAGAGGATATTTTGAAGTAATAAAAATAAATATTATTACAACACTGACTTTACAAGACTTACATTTTACTATTTACTTTTGCAAATTCTATATCAAACTCTAACTTTCTTTTTTTAAACAGTTCAATGTGTCCCTTAATCAAATGTATAATCTTACACTTTCTATGTTTTACATGTTTAATGAAAGAACCTTTTTGGTTATCATTTAATTCATTCAAACTGGAATTTTGAATCCTGCATGTCTTACTGGTTTTAGAAGTACGGAATCTAATACTCGAAGTTGTCATTTCAAAAGCGTTTAAAAAACATAAAGCAACAACAGTTACCACATTATTATTATTGATAAATAATTAATTGTGCAATTTAAAACAACATTTTAACACATGATGTAATTTGATTTAAAATCATGTGTTTTCTTATGAAACAGATGATTAAAATCAAATCTCTCATGGTTCTATAATAAAATCAGACATTAACACATACAGTTGATATGTACTAGTGACTTATTATGATTAATTTTTAAACTCATAAACCTTAATATTTTTAGTAAAACATCACATAAAATTAAACAAACATATCATTATATTTCATTTAATCAACCTACTGAATAGAAATAAAATACATTTAATGGTTTATTTTTGTTTGATTTGATTTTTTAAGATAGGTTTTCTAAAAATAATTCTAATTGCCAATTTTCTAAATGATTTATCTATGATTTGTTAATTTTATTGTTTGTGTATGCTAGGCCTAGTTTAGGGCTACATTTTAAGGAAATTTATCTGTTGAAGATGGATTTGATAAATTTCATTTTTATGGGATTTTTGAACAAACAAGATTGATTAAATTAGAAATTCTGAAACATTAAAAATTTGAGATGTTTACAAGTTATATCCATAACATTTCAAATTGTCTTGATATGGTAATTTTCAGCAATGAACATCAGACAGATGAGAGATCGACATCCAGGTAATATTTTTTTACTCAGAATCCCTAAAAACTAATACCCATAAAAATCGAATTTTGCATGAGAATTTTGTTCGTTAAATGAGGAAGTAAAAATGTTCAATTGTTAGATTTTAAAAACATCTCTACAATAATTAATTTCAAATATATGTTTTTAAATTTAATTCTGCAGTTCACCATATCTAGTTACGGTTAGTTGCAGTAACATGCAACAGAGCGCAGTAGTATAAAACAAGTACAGGTAATTTATATCGGCATGCTTTCACACAGGCCCACAGACATCAAATCACAAAACAAAACAGTTCAGAGTGGTGCGTTGTTAAGTAAGTTATGTCCGGTATAAACACGGGAAGTTTTTCATTTTTGAGTTTTACGAAGTGAATTAGAGTGTATACTGGTAAAAAGAAACTTTTGATTTAAAATTTGTTGTGGTTTCTGTGTATGGAATTTGCTTTTGCTCACCAGAAGGAATACAATACAGGTAAAACAGCAATTAGTTACAATTGATTAATAAATTATTTCTTAAATTAGTTATTTCAGGTGGTATTTCGCAGTTTTTACAGCATAGTGTAAAAAAAAACTTAATTCAATTTTGTTAAAACTGATTTTGTATTGTTCACAGACAAAAGGCATTTCGCTTTTTTTTACAAAACATAACCTAATAACGGTTTATTGTTATCGGTTCTTAGTTGTAAATTACATGTCTTTTAAATTTATATCTTAAAGGTTATGATTTATTATGGTTGCAGATTGTTAAAACGCTGATACCGGTATAAGTTATCATTATTTGGTAGATATTAAATTAAATATTTATGAAGAAACGTCTAATTTATAAATAATTTAAATTAAATTTATATATTTATACGTTAATCCTATTCATTTGAGATTCATGAATAGTAGGCCTACTTCAGTTTGTTAACAATGTAGTTCGTTACTGTACTAGTATTTCATTATGTTAGGTCATTCTCTATTACAACTACAATCACAGTTTTAATAGTCACCGATATATATATCAAGTTCTTTTACTTGAATGTCTATACATCTGAGTGTAATCAAAATAGTCTTAATTGAATGTGCTCTAGTTCGGTGTGCGTGTGTGTGTGTGTATGTGCGTGCGTGCTCGTGTGTGTGTGTGAGAGAGAGATTTCCATTAACTTTAAAATGTATATTTTGCCTCTATAAAAGAACTATTAAAGATCTGATTTTTTATAAATCGGCTCACCGATTTTACTGAAGTTTCTCTTAATGTAGGCTTACTCCTTTAGTAGATACAGAGGCAAAATGTATTACCGTAGATCTAAAAAAACGGTTTTTTTAAGAAGCGACAAGAAACTGTTAAATCTGCTTAAATTTTAGCCTTATTATGGAAATTCATAACTAAATTAAGAATATCAGCTGTTAAACTATTTTTTTTTATTTTCCCGGATTCAGTGTAAACTGTAATCAGGCCTATCTTTCTTTTAAAAATTCTATACACTGGTTTGAGCAAACGTTAGACTATAGGCGATGGTTAAAATTTGAGCAAAATGTGTTAAACCGATTTTGTGAAATAAGAAGTCAGAGTTTTTTAGCGAATTGCAGTATTGGTACGGCCATCATGGTAAGACTCAAACTCGGAAGTTTCAAATGTTTATTTTTTTGTATTTAAGGCCACATATATCGAAGATGTTAATAATTTAGCGTTCGAAATTTTGATTCAGTTCGATTCAAACGGAACACAAAAATCGATTTCGCTAATAGCTTAGACAAACATTCATTATCCAGCAAAATCCGTTCGACTATTTGTTTTCTATTGTGGTTTGCAGTAGAATATTTAAGTTGTTAAGTTTGGCTAACAGATATCAAGAAACTGTTTTTTTAACCAATAGGCTCCGCAGGGTGTGCAGACTAGCTGCACTATTGAGAGGATTTAGACGTCCCTCGCGGTACACGAGTCTAACACACTTACGACTTTAACACTTTACACTCACACTTACATTTAGTGAGGCGATAATAGCGCCTTTTTTTCGCCTTAAAAAAAAATTGAACCAATAGGCTACAAAAAATGTCTCTCTGTCATAACAGAAACGCTATAAATTAAAACTACCGTTCATAGATACAATGTCGTCATATAGCCTAGACTAAGCTATAGAAAAGCTGAACTAATACATGACAAGCAAAACCTAATTTGTCAGCCTACATCTGCCAGTATGAGAAGGGAATTCATACAATACTTCGTCTTACCTACTAATGAACTGGTGCTGACATCTGGGGCCTGTTTTTGAAAGCGTAGCCTACCACGAGGTACTAAACCAGCGTTACAAGTTTAATTTTACTATAGATTAAGTTTCTGTTAACTATAATAGTAAAATACTATTGTCTGGGCTATGAAAGAAAACATGAGGACGTTATAACGTTCCAATTGGTTATGTACAGACATTTCAGATATACCAAATTAAAGCGTGTTTTTTGTCTGTAAATCTATTTTAATTTCGAAAATAGAGCCGCCTCGGTGGCCTAGTTGATAGCGTACCCCGAGGACCCTGGTTCGATTCCCGGCCAGGGCTTGGCATTTTCACACGTTATAAATCATCCCATCGTCTGCATTAGCCCGTGTGCAAAAAAAACGTTAATGTAGGCCTACTTTCACAGGGCGATTTTATATTTCAAGAAATTTACGGAAAACACGATTTTCACGCAGTTTTTCCACTACTAGCTAACTTTGAAGGTCAGTTTTTTTTTACTGGCTTTGTTCGGTTTAATTTCGTTAAAAACTGTCAGTTTTTATTGGACAACGATGCTGTTCAAGTACATAGTATATAAATTTGTTAATATTTTTCACAAAGATTGAAATTACGGCAGATTTATTGAAATAATTCTTTAATAGACTTCTGTAATTCTGCAATAGTATTGTCCAATCGGATGTTCAATCGGATTAAGTACTGTCGGGTGACTCACGCTATGGACCTAGAACTTAACTGTTCCATTTTATATTTTACTAGCATTACCCGTCGCGGCTTCGCCCACAAAACTTAAACTGTTTCAGTAATGTAATAATTTAGAAAAAAACATATTAATAAAAGCGTGATCATCTAAACTCGTGATTATTTTACAGTGAATATGAAAAAATATTATAACCTGAATATGTTGTTTTATTGTCTTCAAACGTGTTCCATTCGAATTTAAGAAAATCCGATAAACAATATTTTTGTCCAATACAAACATTTATACCTATTCTATTATTTTTGTCCTTTTAGAGGATGAATTCGGGGGAAAATACTGAATTGCATGTATCATAATTTGTATTTTAAAATATTTTGTTTACTTTTAAGAAAATTTGATAAAAAATATTTTTCTCCAATGCAAACACTGTTTTTTCTCCCATGATAACTCTTTTTCCATTTTTATTCTTTTAGAGGATGAATTAAGAAAAATGTTGAAATATGTGTTTCATAGCATATTTCTAGAATACAAGATAAAACAAATATTTTTTCAATACAAAATTGTACCCCTTTTTTATATTTCATACCTTCTTTCAATCTCTTTAGGGGATGCGTTTTGGGAAAAAGGTGAAAAATATATTTCATTACTTATACTTACTAGTGAATATGTTACGTTTTAAGAAGGTCAGATGAAAAACATATTTTTTCCAATAAAAATTGTTGTACCTCATGTTTACCTCTTTAGGGGTTGCATACTGGAAAATCGTTTTTCAGTGCACCCCTTTTTCAGTGCATCTCGACAATGTTATAAGAAGCTACCCTGAAAATTTCAAGTCTCTAGCTATAATAGTATTGGCTGTACGTTGATTATTAAATTTGGACTGGGTTAGTAGTTTAATGGTGTTAAAATCAAATTTGTACAAAATCCTTTATTATTGCACCTTGACATTGTTGTAAGAATGTACCTTGAAAATGTCAAGTCTCTAGCTATAATAGTATTGGCTGTACGTTGATTATTAAATTTGGACTGGGTAAGTAGTTTAATGGAGTTAAAATCAATTTTTTGCAAAATCCTTTCCTAGTAAGCGCTAACATATTAAAACTAAGGTATCCTCAAAATTTCAAGTCTCTAGGTTTTATAGTTTGGGTTGTACGTTGATCAGTCAGTCAGTCAGGACATTGCCTTTTATTATTATTATTATCTGCGTATAGACCCTGTTGGATCACGCAAAGCACTCCGACTCATGTCTTGTTCCTTCTAATCCTCCACACCTCCCTCATCCTGTCCCCATGGATCCTCTTCCGCTCCTCCGTCCATTTTACCTCTGCTCTCTTTGGTATTTCATTCTCTGGGACCTTCCAACCGAGCATCTTTCTCATGTATGCGTTCCTATCTTCATCGTCTGTTGAGTCTATTTCTGCGTCATGTAGGTCTATTCTGACTTGTGCGATCCACGACGTTGTTGATTTGACACTTTGTATATACTTAAGGATTCTGTTGGCAAGTCTCGTTGTTGGCAGTCTACTGATGTGTCCATAGAACCGAAGCCTCCTTCTGATATCTGCTGGCAGGTTCGATATCTTCTCTGTGGTCTTCCGGGAGTGCAACCTGTATCCATCTTCTGTTAATATCGGGCCAAGGATCTTCCTCAAGATTTTGCGTTCTTCCTTCAAAATATCCTTCATGGTAGCTTTTGCGTCTCGCTTGCATATAATACCTCCGGTTTTATGACTGTGTTGTAGTGTCTGATTTTTGTGTGCGTCAACATACATCTCTTATTGTAGATATCACGCGTTATACCAAGAACCCTCTTCATTCTCAGTAGCCGAACCCTTTGCGCAGCCTTCTCGCCACCCGTGGTTTCAAGAATTTCTCCCAGATATTTGAAGTGCTTGACTCTGTTTATCTTACCATATTTTGTGTTTAGTTCTTGAATATTTAATTTTGAACAGAAGAATTCGGTTTTTATATATATAGATTTACAACTCAGGAAGACTATAGTGCTTTGACATGACTGTACTCTTGACGCAAGCTCCAGATTAATGCTGCAATTTCGTCTTGATAATTCTGCTATAAAATCACTGACGTCTGATAAAGAATTATTTCAGTAAAGTTTTCGGGTAACAAAATGAGCACTTTTTTTAAAAATAAATTCACCGTGATTTCAATTTTTGTCAAAATTAGGCCTAGGTCAAATTAGGCAGAAACATTAAGGTTGTCAACAACACAAAACCTTGTACCTAACACAACTTTATTGTGGAGGTCAAATTGACAAAATTACGAACCTTCAAAGTAGCTAGTAGAAAAACTGCGTGAAAAGCGTGTTTTTCGGTAAATTTATTGAAATTTAAAATTGACGTTTGAAAATGTACTAACGAAATTAACATGGATTTTTTGGGAAAAACACGCTTTAATTTAATGTATTTGAAATTTCTGCACAATAACCGGTTGGAACGTTAAATGTGTAGGGGATGATTTAATTTAAAAGAGAGCCGCCTAGGATGACAATTTTTGAAATAATATAAAAAAACTAGCGCTTTTAAGCTGATTTGAGACTTAAAACGCGTATAAAATAAGTGTAAAAATTTACTGAATTTTAGGCAAAAAATCATTTAATTTTCTTAGATTCCTAATTTTTTAAACGTTTGCAAAACTGACTTTATTTACATAATTCCCCTCTTCTCAATAAACCTATACGTATTTTTTTATATACGAGGTGTGGCTATTAAATAACGAGACTGACGTTGTAAAAAATTTTATTTTCATTTTATAGTTATTTATAATTACTTATTATGACCTTCAATATTCACCGCTTCTCTATCCCTACAACGCTCCGTGCGAATTTTCCATTGTTGGAAACAGTGCTGGAAGTCATCTTCTTTCAACTCCTTCAGGACCCTTGCTCATCGGACTCAAATCTCGTCCCTTTTAGTGCATATCTCACCTTAGGGAACAGGTAGAAGTCACATGGTGCAAGGTCTAGTGAGTAAGGTGGAGGTCCTAACACTAGGATGCTGTACTTGGCCAGTAACCTCTTGACAGATAACGCGGAATGAGCTGGCGCATTGTCTTGGTGGAAAACCTATGATTTTTCCTTCCACATTTCGGGTCGTTTTTTCCTTACTCTTTCACGTAGTTTACCAAGTACCTCAAGGTAGTAATATTGATTAATTGTTTGACCTTCAGGAACCCAGTGAATGTACACAATCCCATGAATATCGAAAAAAACAATCATCATTGCTTTAAATTTTGACTTGATTAGCAACTTTTTCGACATTGTCATCAGTTTTTGACGTTGAAGGGCGACCTGACCGCGAATCATCTTTAACGTCTTGTCGGCCATCTTGAAAAAGCTTGAACCATTCAAAAACACGTGCCCGCGATAAACATTCACTGCTATACACTTCTTTCAGTAAATTATAAGTTTCAGTAGCGGTTTGTCCAAGTTTGAAGTGAAATTTAACAATTCGTTGCTCTATTATTACACTAACCATTTTTCCGGCAAAACAAAATAACAACACTAACGGAAATGAAGGTTATGACTAAACGGTGTTGGTTACACAAACGAGACTAACTGCATTCTGAAGAGAAAGCTGCATACTAAACAGTTATCGGTCAATGGCGGTTGGCGCATGCGCACTTGTACCGCCGCAGCGTCAGTCTCGTTATTTAATAGTCACACCTCGTATAGCTGCAGTTACTCCAGTTGTGTTACCCTTACCGTTATCGCTGATCCCTCGTCCTCATTAGCCTAAGCAAGTCCAGTTTCTCACAACAGTTTCTCACCAAATTTGGATTAATATTAGAATCGATAAAGATCTTTCTTCTGTTGAAGTTAACGCAGGAAAGGAAGAGGAAACCAACATAATATATCTAATTGATTAACCCTGTTCTCACCCTCAGTGCATTTCAAAGTGCACAGACGTACGGACAAAACTTCATGTACAAAGTTGAGATCGGGATAATGTGACGGGTTTAGGGATCCTCAGAAGCCTCTGACTCTTTTCCTCGAAGCTACGACACTTCCATTTTAAGGAAGTCAAATAGGATCTTTCACAGTTTTATTTTATTTCTTTTGTCTCGGGAGGGACGGTCGGCCCCTCGCCCCCCCCTTTATAACGTCCTAAACTCAGAAATTTTCTTACGCGGGACAGAATATAGTTGCTAGTTCAGGGACTAATAATACTCTTTATTAGAGTGAATATAAGATTGTACAGATTCAACTAATAACAGGAATAACAGGAATAAAATGAGTGAGTGTGTGTGTGTGTGTGTGTGTGTGTGTGTGTGTGTGTGCGCGCGCGCGTGCGTGCCATTTATAAAATGTCTGCAGCAGTAGCGCAAAAGTGTGATTTATGAAAAGAAATCTACCAGTCCAATGAAGATTTGTAAATCAAGTTTACAAGTTACTATTTGGCTAAAGAGTAATTTAAATAAATGCTGTATTTCTGAAACTCCATTTATTTTATGTAAATGTTATCCAATTACTGACGGGAAAATGTTTTTTTTAAAGTGAGAATGTCCTCAGGCGGATCTATCCTTTTTTTTAATGTTTAACGTCCGAATATTGTGCACACTTGGGCTAACGCAGACGATAGGATGATTTATAGCGTATGAAAATGCAAAGCCCTGGCCGAGAATCGAACCCGGGTCCTCGGGGTGAAAGCCCAGTACGCTATCAACTAGGCCACCGAGGTGGTTGAACAGCTATAGATATATAAGTATTGTTAGATATTTATGAGTGAAAATATTTGAATGAATCATGAATCAATAAAATCCTGCAATCTTTCTAACGTATGAAGAAAAGCTGGTAAACCAAGAATAAGATGGGTTGGGAGTCGTAGAAACGTTACTTTTTTTTTTCATTAATAGCTTTTTAATACATGCTTAGGGGGTATCCCCGGGCGTGTGCCCATTATACCCCCTACAATGCTGCGCTTCGCATTTACATCTTCCTTAAATCTATTATACATCTTATTTCTAACTTATATCTAATACAATTTTCAAAAACAAACTCAAATTAAACTTATATTCTGTAATGCAACTGCCATTTTTTATGTAACCCTACGTGCCAAAAAACCAAATTGTGCCATTGTGCCTTTATACTTCTTTACTTATATCTACTTATAATCTATTTAATTCTTACTCCTAGCAAATAATAACAAAAGAAAAACTGCAAAACCAAACCAAAAATATTAGCAAGTCCATTTTTAACCTACTTTGTTAATCTTGCGGAATTGAGTTTTACCTGAACCATAGTGACAGCTATGCCTCAGGTACACTATTTACATGGTGCCACTCACGCTCTCATTCAACCTCTTAGCTTTTAGTACTACAGCCACAAACTCTCGGAGAAAATTCGCCGCCCCGACACTCGCCAACAACACAGAGACGTCACCGCGGAGGGACAGATCCAGGTCTTCGAGGTTTTTCTCTAATTGTTCCCGAGCCAGCGTGAATCTTTCACAGTCCAAAAGTGTGTGCCAGGAATCTTCGTATTTATTTCCACAATCACAGTGAGGTGAACTTCTCTTTCCGAACTTATGCAAGTACGCATTAAAGTCTCCATGTCCTGTAACCATCTGCGTAGAAACGTTACTATCATTAATTTTTGTGTTTAACGTCCGACTATTGTGCACAATTGGGCTAACGCAGACGATGGGGGCGTATGAAAATGCCAAGCCCTGGCCGGGAATTGAACCCGGGTCCTCGGGTTGGAAGCCCAGTACGCTATCCACTAGGCCACCGAGGCGGCTCGCGTATCTACTCAACTAGTTTTTGTTAAGACTAATTCTGATTTCATGTTACAAGTGCATGATCTGTGTCAGGTACTCTAGATTTAGGCACTGTTGTAATGCCTACCGCAAGGCCTAAAACTTATCTTAACACTAAAACGATCGGAGAAAGAGCGTGAAGCCACGCTCTGTTTATTTCGTTGTATTTACCAACATTCACATTATCCATTCTGACGACACTGCTGC
>CM040189.1:10795865-10810865 GCA_022606455.1 Callitettix versicolor
CCGAAATACGCTCTTTACACTTGGACGAACTGCTGCAAGTCTATCACGATTCGTTGTCGACCACGTTTCCGGACGTACGAGTACCAACTTTGCAAGACGTAAAGGAAGAGTTCAAGCGAAAATCCGTGTACGGTTTTCTGCACTGTCTCTATTTTGTGCCGATAATTTCCGGATCGATATCTGGCGAGTGTGTTTTCGATTTCGACGAATTTAGTAAAGCAGAGACGCCGGAGAAGCGGGGAGAAATGATTTTTAAAGTTGGAGGGGAAACGGGGACCGAGATGGTCAGTCAACTCGTGCAGGAATATTTGGACAAACATTTGTAAGTGTAAAGTGAGATGTTTTTGGAACGGTTGATACTTGACCTAAGCAGAAGTTCTTGCGTAGTGTTTATATACAGTAGTTGAATATGTATAAAAAAGTGAATAACATAAAAATTATAAGAGGTAAAAAGTGTATTATAAGAGGTAAAAAGTGTACAGATTTAAAAGGAATTTGTTTATGTTTTAGAGTGCATACAAGGCTTTATTTTATCCGACCGTTTGTCTATTTAGTATACAAATGACTGAAACTAGCACAAAATTGACTGACTGATTCATAATCAACACAGAGCCAAAACTATTTTAGCTAGCGACTTGAAATTTTCAGGGTACATTTATGTTACCATATAGCCGTGCACTATGAAAGGATTTTGCAAAAATTTGATTTTAACGCCATTGAACTACTTACCCAGTCCAACTTTGTTAATCAACGTACAGCCGAGACTATTACAGCTAGAGACTTGAAATTTTCAGGATACCTTCGTACATCAATGTCGAGATGCACTGAGAAAGAATTTTGCAAAAATTTGGTTTTAACTCCATTAAACTACTTAACCAGTCCAAAATTAATAATCAACGTACAGTCGAGACTATAATAGCTAAATATTTGAAATTTTTAAAGTTACTACCACATGTATGGTGTACTGAAAAACGATTTTCCAGTATTCATCTTCCAAAAAGGTAAAAATGAGGTACAACAATTTTTATTGGAAAAAATATGTTTTTCGTCGACCTTCTTAAAACGTAACATAGTCACTCTTAAATATAATTAATGAAATATATTTTTCACCATTTCCCAAAACTTATCCCCTAAAGAGATTGAAAGGGAGTAGAAAATATAAAAAAGGTATACTATTTTGCATTGAAAAAATATTTTTTTTGGTCGTTTTTCTAGAAATATACTATGAAACACAAATAATGAAACACATATTTCTACATTTTCCCGAATTCATCCCCTAAAAGAATAAAAATGTAAAAAAGACATATAGTTGGAGAAAAAGAGTGTTTTCATTGGAGAAAAATATTTTTTTATGGGATTTTCTTAAAAGTAAACAAAATATTCTAAAACACAAATTATGATACACGTAATTCACCCCCCTACAATTCATCCCCCAAAAGAACAAAAGTATAAAAAAGTGTAAACGTTCGTATTGAAAAAAAAATATTTTTATCAGATTTTCTTAAATTCGAATGGAACACGTTTGAAGACAATAAAACAAATATTTAGGTTATAATATTTTTTCATATTCACTGTAAAATAGTTATGAGTTTAGATGATCACGCTTTTATTAATATATTTTTTATCTTTCTAAATTATTACATTATTGAAACAGTTTAAGTTTCGTGGGCGAAGCCGCGACGGGTAATGCTAGTCTCTTAATATTTTAAACATTACCTGAAATGCTTTTGAAATTATTGATTTAAAAGTTAAACCAATTATATTAGCCAATCGATTGATTATATTAATCCAATCGTAGCCAGTATACGATTCGTATTATGTATACTGTGTATAGTATAAAATAGTATAGGATGCACGCGTATATACTATATATCGTTGAGCACTTTTTGGATGGGCAAAAAGCATTGAACTCGCGTCAGATTTTATAGCGACACCTGTGAGATATATAATGTATACTATGTACAGTATATAAAATAGTACAGGATGCACTCCACGCGTATATACTATATATCGTTGGGCACTTTTTGGATGGGCAAAAACCATTGAACTCGCGTCACATATTATAGCGACACCGTCACCGCTATCATGAGATATATAATGTATATATGTGTATATATAAATAGTATAGGACGCGCGCCACGCGCATATATATATATATATATATATATATATATATATATATATATATATATATATATATATATATATATATCCTTTCATTTAAAAGTATGGTATATATATATATATATGAATGTGGTATTAGATTTCATAAGTTCACTAACGGGGTAAATTTGAACTGCCGTTAAAATATTTCAAAATGGCAAACATTCTTTAAAATCTATTACAATTTTTTGTCTTCGTTTTTAGAGTTATTATTAAGGAGATAATTTTAATTTTTTCTTGTGAAATTTAAAGAAAATTATGCTAAGACAGTCAGGATCCGTTATCATATTTTTTATTGTAAAATAAAATATTTTTTTGCTTTTATGTAATTGTTATTAAACGTTGTCAGGTTTTCAAAAAGTCTCTTCTATCACGTCAGCGTGAGTAATCTTTTACAAATTGAATTACCTCTTTTCCTACACTCCAGAATGGAAAAAAGTAATTATCTCAAGAGATCTGGTTTTGATCGATGAAGTATTATCGAGTGCAACGCAAAGTGTTCTCGATGGTGTCCTTCCGTCAGCTTCAAGGTCAATGTCCCGGCGAAGAATTTGGCTCGTCCGTACAGCTTCTGAAGACGTGAGAATTTCAATGTGTTAAAACTTACATTGTTAACGATTTGCCTACTGCAAAACGTAACGAAAGCGCTGTATTTCAAACGAAATTTATTCGATGTTGCTTTGGTGCTTTTATCGTTCGGGCTGTAATACGTTTTATGTGATAGAAATGGAAAATGATGACGGAATGCAGCTGGGATGACGTGATGGAAGCGAATTACCAAAAATTAACTCTGTGGATGAATTTTATTTAGAAGAACATTTCGATACCGTATTCGAAAATCAAGCACAAAAATTAATTTTCTTAATTTAATAATTTTGGAAATTCGCTTCCATCACGTCAGCAAGACAGTTGCGTGCAGCGATTATTTAAATTCACTCTCGAACCGTGAAATTCTATTTTTTTTAATTAGTTATTGCAACATAGCCACCGGACCACATATTTAAGTAATTGAGTGCTCGTCAGTGGTCTATCTCACTTCGTAAAAAGCACATACACAGAAGTGCATTATCGACAAACTCGGCTTTCGCAGAACATCTTACGGGCAAAAACCATAAATTCGAAGACATCCATTCCAACATGGAAATATTACATTTATGCCATAAAATCAATATGGATGCGATTGAAGAGTTTGAGATTTACAAGAGCAAAAAAATCAGATTCCCACAACATCCTCAATGAAAAACTTTCATTTAAATCAAATTTAATATATGACATGGCTCTAAGGATGTGATTTTAATAAATAACATAAACCACTGATAACATAAGTAACTGATAACAATGACGGGCGCGCTACTACTGTTGAAGACTCCGCAGTCCGGAAGGTAACGACGTACGAGTCGCGCGTATCGTTTGGCCAAGCCGAATTTCATCGTACATATTTTAATCGTGTAATTGTGTTCAGTGTTTGTGACGACCTCAACAGAGGGATTTAACATTTTGTATAACTGCCTGAAGATTAAACTATAGTTTCGAAACCGCGGTAGCCTTTACGCGGTGAGTAGATAGACCACTGACGGGAAAAATAGGTCATAATCCTAATTATTTAAAATCAGGTACACTGACTTAAGTTATGATTTTACATACGTAAGCAAAACCTAAATAAAATCCATTATTATTCTTTATTTGTTTCACCCAACTTTGGGGTACACTAAATCAATCACTATTTCATGTTCTGTGCCTTCCTCGTAGCCCAGTATTACTACATTCGTTGTGATCTTGCTTTTCTTTCTTCGTCAGAGATTTGGATCGTTCGCTTGGATTTGACTTTGCCTTGGAACCGTTGCTTCTTGTCCTTGGTTATTGTTTTGGCTGTTCTGTCCATGAGCATAGTGTCAGTGATCTGCAGTTCTGTTATGTCTTTCTCCGTTTCTCTAAACCAAAGTGATTTGGCTCTTTTAGTGTGAAAGTAGTCAAATATTTTTTTGGTCAGCCAATTTTTGTCCATTCGGAGGATGTGCACATAAAAATCAATTCTCCTTTTTCTTATTGTGTCTGATAGTGTTTCAGTTTTTTGGTAAAGAGTTTCATTCCTGATGTGGAGTAATTGGTTGTTACGGAATTTGGGGCCTAAGATTTTTCGTAATATCTTTCTTTGATCTCCAGCCTTTCAAGTGGGCCCTGGGTTGTGAGAGATAATGTTTCAGCCGCATATAAGGCTTCTGGTTTAATTACAGTATGATAATGCCTTATCTTTGTATTCCAGGAGAGGGACTTCTTGTTGTACGTGTCCTTGGTAAGTTGGAAGGCTAATTCGACTTTATTTCTCCTAGATTCCATAGCTTTTTCTCTAGGGCGTTCCAGCTGATCCATTCCCCAAGATATTTGAATTCTTTGACTATCTCAATGTATTGGTCTCCCACTTGAAGCGTTTTTGGTGGCTAATAACGTGTAGGTAACCCGTTATTATAAACATAGATACCTTAAATTAAAAAAAAGTCTTTAAACAAATCGATCGTATAGAACTGCCGGACTGTACACTCTTCATATTCAATTAAACAGTTTAATGATAGTTGCAAAGGAAACAGCGATACAAGTACAGGACGCCGCTTTACAAAAAATAGTGAAATACTTTTTAAAAATACCAAAAATAGTAGTAGACAGCGGTTAGGTTTCATTTTTGATTTACTCCGAAGACAATATTTTTAGGAGACGGCAGCATAAATTGTTTATTTGGGTATTTGAAAGCTAAATTTTGTAAAAAAGAGCCGATTTTAAATTATTAACATAGACTTTGAATTTAAGAATGGACAAAACATTTGCATACAAAACTTAACTGAAAACGGTGGATTGGTTTTGTACACAATACGTTTAGGTAAAAAGCCCTTTTCTGAACTGAAAAGAACCGGAAAGGGGTAAGTTTATAAAAAAAGATTTTTGGCACTACCAACATAATTTTTATATTTTATATATTATCAGTCCAAAGAATACTAGACCTCACAGTCTCACTTAATATGCAGAGCGCTGCACGACTTTTCCCGCCAAATTAACCGGTAACCGTAATACTTACGAACGGTCAAAATTATGATAGGTTTTGCCGTTCAGCCAGTATTACAGGAAATAAGGAGCAACTACGCTCTCAACGTTAAATCAAAGTCCGACATCTTGAAACGGAAGTGAATGGGAAAAATCTTATATATATATATATATATATATATATATATATATATATATATATATATATATATATATATATATATATATCTTTCAGGCTAATGCGGTGGTAACCCGTTATTATAAACATAAATACCTTAAATTAAAAAAAAGTCTTTAATCAAATCGATAGAACTGCCGGACTATAAAAAGTTCTATAAATTTTGTTTTTAATACAGAGATTTAGTTCTTTTCTTTTTAAAATTTGTTTCTATCACGTCCGCGTTCACGATTGTTTTTTCTGCCTTCTCTTACTCGTCACGACGGGCCGGATAAAAATCTTACGCTGCTAAGTTGAGGTAATAATGAAAGTATATGCAGCGCCGTATAAAAAGTGAATGTTTACTACAGCAATTTGTTTGACAACCTGAAGTCATGTTTTAATTACAGGCTACGGTTTGATGAATAACTTGCACGTTCGTTAAGCCGTTAATAACAGGCTTATCTGACGACCTTGAGCAGGTAGGCTTAGCCTACTGGTACCCCGATGTTTGGACAACGTTCCTTATATAATCATAATCATTGAACGGACTAGAAGTACAGCCACCATTATATAAAGTGTACTTGATATTAGCGATAAAGTCCGAGTAGTTTTAGTATCTGCCGCTACGAACGCTGCAAGGTTGAAGGACAGGAATGACGTTTGAAAAAATAGACAGTACTATTATCTATTTAATTGTAGACTTTGCCGCAAGATGCCACTACTAGGGAGAGCTTACAAATCTCTCGTAAGTTTTATCATTATAGTACATTATATTCAACGTCATAATGTATATATTATAAAACATTGTATGTTTTATACAAAGGACACCACAGCGTGCTAAATATCAGCCGCTAATGTCCAAGTAATTGCACTATCTGCCGCTACGAACGCTGCAAGGTTGAAGGACAGAGGTGACGTTTGAGAAAAGACAGTACTATTATCTATTTAATTGTAGACTTTGCCGCAAGATGCCACTAGTAGGGAGAGCTTACAAATCTCTCGTAAGTTTTATCATTCTAGTACATTATATTCAACGTCATAATGTATCTATTATAAAACACTGTATGTTTTATACAAAGGACACCACAGCGTGCTAAATATCAGCCGCTAATGTCCAAGTAATTGCACTATCTGCCGCTACGAACGCTGCAAGGTTGAAGGACAGAGGTGACGTTTGAGAAAAAGACAGTACTATTATCTATTTAATTGTAGACTTTGCCGCAAGATGCCACTAGTAGGGAGAGCTTACAAATCTCTCGTAAGTTTTATCATTCTAGTACATTATATTCAACGTCATAATGTATCTATTATAAAACACTGTATGTTTTATACAAAGGACACCACAGCGTGCTCAATATCAGCCGGTAAAGTCCAAGTAATTGCACTATCTGCCGCTACGAACGCTGCAAGCTTGAAGGAAAGGGGCGATGTTTGAGAAAATAGACAGTACTATTATCTATTTAATTGTAGTCTTTGCCGCAAGATGCCACTAGTAGGGAGCGCTCACAAATCTCTCATAAGTGTTATCATTCTAGTACATTATATTCAAGGTCATAATGTATATATTATAAAACATTGTATAATGTTTTATACAAAGGACACCACAGCGTGCTCAATATCAGCCGCTAAAGTCCAAGTAATTGCACTATCTGCCGCTATGAACGCTGCAAGGTTGAAGGACAGGGGTGGTGTTTGAGAAAATAGACAGTATTATTATCTATTTAATTGTAGTATTTGCCGCAAGATGCCACTAGTAGGGAGAGCTTACAAATCTCTCATAAGTGTTATCATTCTAGTACGTTTTATTCAACATCATAATGTATCTATTATAAAACATTGTCGGGTACAAGTACCTTTTACAAGCAAGTAAAATGAGATTTCTTTTTAACATCTCGTTATAATTAATTTATGATTTGTAATCATACAAGTTATTGGTGGAAACAACAATGAAATTCCACATGACTTTCAAAAGGGTTTAAAATAGTAGTTGAAATTATTTTTTTAAAACTCCGTACTGCAAGTCTCGAACCCACGACCTTGAGATGCGCAGCAGAATGAACGGTGTATTAGCAGCAAAAACCACCGCTTGCCGCGTACACTAACAAGCACAACCACTTATAAACAGCGTGCTCAATATCAGCCGCTAAAGTCGAAGTAATTGGACTATCTGCCGCTAGGAACGCTGCGTTGCAGGGACAAAACGTTTGAGAAGCGACATTTACGTACAACGTCTAGGGGATAAGCAAAGGGATAGGGCAGGAAGAACATTTATTCAAAACAACCCTTGTGTGTGGTGGAATTACATCTTTAAACCTTTATATAACATTTATATATCTCGTTCGCTTTGAATCTCTTTTCCCACTAGAAGATGATTTTGTTTAATCAAACTAATACAATATACTTGCGTATTCTTAATCATTATTTCACGACTCTAAGACCTCCAGACACTTCCCCCACATGTCTTGTAGTGGTGGGGCAGAAAACACCAAACTGTTAAAAAAAACTGCTTTTCTGTAAACGACAAACTGCTTTTTCAAACGCAAACAAGCAGTTTAATTTGGACTGGTTTATGATTTGTTAAACAAGGAACGGACTGTTCTATTCGAACGTTGCAGCAAGCGCTAAAACTGTTTTCCTACTGTTTGCCTGCTAACTGCTTTTCTTCTACCTGCTTTTATGCTTTTTCCCTTTATTCCAAAGTTGCTGGTTGCTTGTAGTGAAGAACTGTTTGGTCAATGTCAACGTTTATCTCTATTTTGTTGCGAGTTGTAGTAACAACCTCTCACATTTTGTAAATACAGAGCCTAATTTTATTTAAACATACTTATTATCAATCATCAATATTTTTTAATCAACTAAAAATATTCTAAATCGTTTGCATTTTGGTAAATACGCAAAGGGCTGTTTAATTTTTAAGTAAAAAAAAGTGCTTCTATTAGAAATTCATCGCATTTTGTACGAAAAATGGCTTGCATAATTATTACGTTTTGATAATGTAATTTAATTATTACTACACTTATAAGGATTATTTTTATCCTTTCTAAATGCTTTATACCCAAAAACAATTTAAGGACATGGTGGTAAGTGGAATGAAAAAGTAGTCTTAGAAAACTGAACGTATGTGCTTTATGTTTTAGCTGCTAATACAACTTTGAGTTTCAGTTTCTCTAAACCTGTTTTTTCCCAACTGTTTTAAAAAGCAGTTTTTTCCTCAACAAACAGTTTGTTGGTGTTTTGTAAAAATAGCAGAAACGCCCACCTCTACTGTCTAGTTCTATTCTAATGGACAGTGACTCAAACTCAGTAATGGCGGACATTGAGCTGATTGGTCGTTTTCAAAAAATAGTCTTGTTGTAACTTCAAAGAACGGTAGACCTCACAGCATATCCTTAATATACAGATTGCTCCGTAACCTTCTCCTCCAATTTAACCGTTTACTGGAAACTTTATAGGAAATTGTATACGCAACTCTATGAAACGGTCAAAATGATTATAGGTTTTGCCGTTCAGCCAGTATTGCAAGAAATAATTAACAACTATACTCTCTACGTTAAATCAGAGCCCGACCTCTTGAAACGGAAGTGAATGGGGAAAGTCTTATACAAATTCCTTTTAGGCTTTGTACAAGGTACCCTGGTACTAAATTTCAAATCAGTCGATCAATACGACCAAAATACACTTTTTATATAAAAACCGCCATCTTGAAACGGAAGTGAATGGGGGAAAATCTTACACAAACATATGTTGGGTTTATTACAAGGTACCTCCTACCAAATTTCAAAACAACTGGTTAATAAGTTTAACCAAAACTGTATATACTGGTCATTGTAAATCAGACGCCTCCATTTTGAAACGCCCCGCAGGGAGGTGCAGACTAGCTGCACCTATTGAGAGGATTTAGACGTCCCTCGCGGTACCCGTGTCTAACACACTTACACTTACAATACTACACTTACGACTAACACTTTACACTCAAACTTACATTTAGGGAGGCGATAATAGCCTCAATGGAGCCGCCTCGGTGGCCTAGTTGATAGCGTACTGGGCTTTCACCCCGAGGACCCGGGTTCGATTCCCGGCCAGGGCTTGGCATTTTCATACGCTAGTAAATCAGACGCCTCCATTTTGAAACGCCCGCAGGGAGGTTCAGACTAGCTGCACCTAATGAGAGGATTTAGACGTCCCTCGCAGTACCCGAGTCTAACACACTTACACTTACAATACTACACTTACGACTAACACTTTACACTCAAACTTACATTTAGGGAGGCAATAATAGCCTCAATGGAGCCGCCTCGGTGGCCTAGTTGATAGCGTACTGGGCTTTCACCCCGAGGACCCGGGTTCGATTCCCGGCCAGGGCTTGGCATTTTCATACGCTAGTAAATCAGACTCCTCCATTTTGAAATGCCTCGCAGGGAGGTGCAGATTAGCTGCACCTAATGAGAGGATTTGGACGTCCCTCGCAGTACCCGAGTCTAACACACTTACACTTACAATACTACATTTACGACTTTAACACTTTACACTCAAACTTACGAGGGTTGATCAAATATAAACGAGACTGATTTTTTAAAAAAATTATTGCTTACTTACAAATTATTCTTGATACAACTTATTTTTCTACATAGTCTCCCGCACGAGTAACACATTTTTCCCACCGGATTGGAAGTTTTTAATTCCATCTTCGTAAAAGTTCTCGGCGTTCATTGAGCCATTGGAGCACGAAGGTCTCCACTGCAGAATCGTCTTCGAAACGCTGGCCTCCAAGCGCCTCTTTGAGTGGCCCAAACAGGTGATAGTCGCAGGGTGATAAGTCTGGACTGTATGGGGGATGTTCCATTGGTTCCCAGCCAATTTGATCGAGTTTAAGCCTCGTAGCGTTCGCCGAATGTGGTCGGGCATTATCGTGAAGAAGAATGACGTTTCTCGCCGGTTTAGATTTCCTTTTCCTACGAAAAGACTGTTTTGCGGCCTCTAAAACATCGCAATAATATTGTGCATTTATTGTGCGTCGTTGATGGAGGAAATCGACGTGAAAGGCGCCTTGATTGTCGAAAAATACAGTGGCCATTACCTTCCCGGCTGACGATCGTGATTTGGCCTTCAGGTTTTCTACTGCTTCCCGTCCTTCGGCGAATTCCTTGTGCCACCAAAAACGCGAGCTCTTGACAGGGTCCTGTCCCCGTATTGAGCCGTCAATCTACGAAAGATTTCAGTCAGATTGACCCCCTCCTTGGCCAAAAACTTAATAATAATTCTCTGCTCCACGGAAACGTGCACTTCACTCTCACTCATTGTATAGTTTTATACTGAAGGGTCCGAACGGAAATGTTGCCCGTCTACGCCCGTCCCAAACCTCCCAGGCTACCTGAAACCCCACCCTTTAGAGTTCAATGTCCAACGGAAAAGTTTTTAGAAAGTCAGTCTCGTTTATATTTGATCAACCCTCGTACATTTAGGGAGGCGATAATAGCCTCAATGGAGCCGCCTCGGTGGCCTAGTTGATAGCGTACTGAGCTTTCACCCCGAGGACCCGGGTTCGATTCCCGGCCAGGACTTGGCATTTTCATACGCTATAAATCATCCCATCGTCTGCATTAGCCCAAGTGTGCACAGTAGTCGGTCGTTAAAAAATGTGCTTTTTGCCTTAAAATAACAACAACAAAAAACATTTGGGAACGGAAGTAAATGGGAAAAATCTTATACATACATCGTTCGACCTTTATGCAATGAATCTTCGAATGTTAAAACAATCGATAAATGCGTTTGGCCAAAACTACGTAACAAACTCAAACAAAATGCCGGACAGTCGAGTTGAAATAGACTTGCTTCGTTCGGTCAGTTATATTTTCCTTGGTTAATCTGAGATAATAAAGACAGCCATTTTTGTATTTCTAGTGTTTTTATTTGTTTTTCAATTAATTTTTCGGGACTCAAAATGAATTACAGTAAAATATTGTTATAATATAACGCATTTTTTACAAGGGCAGAAACTATATAATTTTTTTTTCCCGTTTTACAAAATTATATTTTACTTTTTATATAGGTTTACATTATAGCTCATTTCTATTGACATTCGCTGAAACGGTTTTATTCAATTTTTATGAATTTATTTTGAAAATGAGTAAACTTTATATTGAAATTCCCGTGCACTCTTTAACACTAGATACTGTAGGCTTGCCAGACCCTCGTCAATCATCGACCACTACACCAGTTTTACCTGTGAATGTAGATTCACATCTCAGGTCTTGCCTAGAGATATTCACAACGTAGCTTTGTGCAGGTGTACATCCAAACACCGGAAGTGAGTGAATCATGCTTGTCGTACCTTGTACCGTAACGAGGGTGCTACCCCTCGGCTGTTTGGTCGTTGGGAGTCTTCGTAACCGGAAGTTACATACAAGTGGTCGGCTATAACTCTGTATAACAATTTTTTATTGACCAAACGAAGTGTGGTCTTTGTTCCAACTCGACCGTTTGGCATTTGATTTTTGTGTTTGTTTCTTTGTTACGCAGTTTTGGCCAAACGCGTTGACCGATTGTTTTGAAATTTAGTACGGAGGTACCTTGTATAAAACCCGAAAGACGTATGTATAAGACTTCCCCCCATTGACTTCTGTTTTAAGATGGCGTCCTCTAATTTAACGATGACTAGTGTACACAGCTTTGCCAACGCACTGGCCGATTGTTTTCAAATTTGGTATAAAAATACGATGTACTACATAGCTTGAAAGATATATATATACGTATAAGGCTCACAGACGTTGAAGACAGGCACGCATACAGGAGAAAGATGCTCGGTTGGAAGGTCCCAGAGAATGAAATCCCAAAGAGAGCAGCGGTAAAATGGACGGAGGAGCGGAAGAGGATCCATGGGGACAGGATGAGTGAGGTGTGGAGGATTAGAAGGAACAAGACATGAGTCGGAGTGCTTTGCGTGATCCAACAGGGTCTATGCGCAAATTATAATAATAATATATACATATATACTAAGGTTGTTCGTAAAATAAGGTTCCCAATAATTTTTCATAATGAAAAACATGTTTATTTGCATTGAATAATATATTTTCGGAAAGCTTACACTTTTTTCTATTTTTCGACATAATCGCCGTTGAGATCGATGCATTTTTGCATACGGTGTATGCATCTTTTTGTATGCCTGAGTCGGGAAACCCACCCGCCGCGCCGCGAAGTTTTCTTAAGAAGTTTTCTTTCAGCTCCTCTCCGGTATTGAAATGCGTCCCACCTACGTGTTTCTTCAAATCAGGGAAGAGATGGTAACCACTTGGGGCTAAGTCCGGGCTGTAGGGCGGATGTGTGACAGTATCCCTAATTGGTTGATGAAATCGGTTGTTACACGGGCGGTGTGCGGACGAGCGTTGTCTTGCTCCCTCCGTGAGCATGCCTCTCCTCTTATTTTGAATCGCGCAGTGAGGTTCTTTATCGTCTTACAGTAACGATCAGCATTGATTGTTGTGCTGGTATCCATGAATTCGCACAACAATAATCTGTTCCTGTCCCAAAACACACTCGCCATGACTTTGCCGGCAGACAGTGTTTGTTTGAACTTCCGCAGCTTCGGCGACTCTGGATGTTTCCAATGGCGTGATTGTTCTTTCGTTTCCGATATCGTATAGTGTACCCAGGTCTCGCCCCCAGTGACAATGGAGTCCAAGAATTTCTGGCCATCGGTTTCGTAGGCGTGAAGAAATTTGCGGGCCGCATCAATCCGTTGCCGTTTGTGGTCTGCTTGGGACCCATTTTGCACAAACCTTGCTATACCCTAAATGGTCTGTCAACATTTTATCAATGCAGGTACAGTCACCCTGCATGAATTCCTGCCACCAGGTGAAACGGTCAGTAAGGAGTACTACCTACAAGTTCAACGCCGTTTGCGTGAACCAATCTGAAAAAAACGCCCGGATCTGTGGAAAAACAATTCATGGCTTTTGCACCACTATAATGCACCAGCTCACACGTCATTGCTTGTTCGTGAATTTTTGGCCCAAAACAGTACTGTAACGATGCCCCAGCTTCCATATTCGCCAGGCATGGCTCCGTGTGACTTTTTCCAATTTCCAAAAATAAAGAGATCCTTAAAGGGCCGTCGTTTTACAGCCGTATATGACATTAAAAGCGCATCGCTGAAAGAACTAATGGCTATCTCAAAGATCGAGTTTGAGAAGTGTTTCGAGGATTGGAAGAAGCGCTGGCACAAGTACACAATCTCCAATGGGGACTATTTTGAAGACGACAACATCAATGTAGAAGAATAAATAAATATTTTGTTGAAGAAATTTAAATTCTCGTTACTTTCTGAACACACCCCGTATGCCAGTAGAAATTCGCTAAACATTCGGTTCTATTTAATACCTAATATAGCATGCGTACGAGCATAAGATAGACAAGAACAGAGCAACACCGTGATTCGTAGCACGAGTGACGTCATCAAACAATGAACAATAAACCTTCGAAACGCTGACTAGACTTTCATAATTATTTATTCTGTTTTCAACTTTCGTATCAGCATAACGATAGTCGCTTGAGAAATAAATTCACTATGATCTAATAATAGAAACTTTACGGTTTTTAATACAATATTGCAATTTGCAAAGAAGTTATTTTAAAAGTACCTTAATGATAGTTGAAAAATCACATTAGTCGCGGCACGCAACTGTCTCGCTGACTTTGCGAAGGCGAATTTCGAACGTCTGCCGAAAGGAAGAATGTAAAGGAAATATGGAAAAAGTGCAAACGAATTTCGTCTCTTTCTTTTTCTTCTTCTTTTTCGATAATAGTGCACTCGTATTATACGAAAACTTAGTATTTGGTTTCGATATTTTTCCTTAATTGAAGAACACGTGCACATTTTAACAGTTTATAATACATACGCAGGGGGGTGTAGACTAGCTGCACCGATTGAGAGGGTTTAGACGTCCCTCGCGGTACCCGAGTCTAACACACACTTCCACTTACAACACTACACTTACGACTTTACACTTTACACTCACACTTACATTTAGGGAGGCAATAATAGCCTAAATGTGCTTTTCGCCTTAAAATAAAAAAAAAAAAAAATATAATACGTACGAAATTATTATAAACGTACGTAATGATTGTTGTTAATATCGCTAGTCTTTAACTACATAACCTCAAACTTATTATAGCCTATCAGCTGTTCAATGAAATCAGCTGATCGTTACCAACATCGATTTATCGATTTTTTTTTCTGCCAACAAACTTGATTTTTGGGGTGGAATACTGAAGTGAATCTTTTAATTTTAGCTTTGGCGAGAGGATTGAACAGAAATACGTCTGCCGAACGGAAGAATGTAACGGAAATGTGAACGAACGAGCAAACGAATTTCGTCTTTTTCTATCGCTTTTTCGATAACAGTGCACTCGTATTATACGAAAACTTAGTTTGGTTTCGATATGTTTTCCTTAATTGAAGAACACGTGCACGTTTTAACCGTTTATAATACATACGAAATTAGTATAAACGTTTGTAATGATTATTGTTAATATTGCTTGTTTTTAACTACATAACCTCAAACTTATCAGCTGTTCAATGAAATCAGCTGATCGTTACGAATTAATATAAAACACCTGATCTTTTACTACAACTACAGTGAATAATA
>CM040189.1:10815865-10823365 GCA_022606455.1 Callitettix versicolor
GAAATAACTGCAGGTCACGTAACTTATGACTGATAGGTTTCTTCCAGCAGGTGGTGAATGATGTTTGCTTTCCTGGATTCACAGAACCTCCTATTTGAGCTTAAAATTGGACTACTGAAACACATTCAGGGAACCAGTCCACTAGACCTTTTAAGAGGCATAGTTGTACAACTACTGTTCCAGAGGCCACCAAATCACGTGACCTCTAGATTACATTATAGACTAGAAGAATGGATTATAAAACCTCAGGCAATGCAATCGACGAACCTTTGTGCAACTAAACCTCTTCAGTATTAGTGCAGCAGAATGGTACCCTTAGTAAGTTCCGACAATCTAGTTGGAGGTTCCTTAGGTCCTGGAAACCAAAAACTCTTATTCTCCTGCTAGCAAGAGCCTCACAATCACGAATTATGTGTCCTGAAGTTTCCTCCCCATAAGGGAGAAACAATCAGTCTAATCTAATCGTACCAGACCTGTCTAAGAAAATTAAGAGTATGAGTGTTTCTTCTTCTCTTCGTTTCACCCTCTTTGGGGTACGCTGAATTAATCATTTCTTGCGCGCTTTACTTTTCTTTGTTTCCAGTAGCTCTTCATTCTTTCCGATCTTCTTCTGAAATGATAGCTTTAGGTTTTATTTTGGCTTTATCTTGGAATCTTATTCTTTCGTCTTTGGTAATTATCTTAGCAGTTTGGTCAAGCAATGAATCTTCTGTAATTTTTAATTCTATTAGGTCTTTTTCAATTTCTTTAAACCAGTTCGGTTTTGTTTTACGATTATGGAAAAAATCAAACACTCGTTTCGTCAATCTATTAGAGTTCATTCTAAGAAGATGGCCGTAAAAATGTATTCTCCTTTTTCTCATAGTATCTGACAGTTTTTCAATTTTCTTGTAGAGAGCTTCATTTCTTATATATACTACCTTATTATCCTGAAATTTTGTTCCTATAATTTTTCTTAAGATTTTCCTTTCCATTATTTCAAGCTTTTCTATCTGGCCTATGCGATTCATGGTTAATGTTTCTGCTGCGTACAGTGCTTCCGGCTTGATCACTGTTTTATAATGTTTAATTTTGGACCCCCATGAAAGGGATTTCTTATTGAGTGTTTATAGAAAGAAACTTAAAAAAAAATCATTATAGAGTTAAAAACTTAAAGGACAAGGAGAGGTCTGAATAATAGTTTATGAAATAACCTATGTATCCATTATAAATAAATTATAGTAATCATTTCATCGGTGATAAACATTTATTTTAGTAACTGCCCGCATTATTTCATTTATATTTTGGAACATAATTATTTAGGGTATGTGTAATAGCTTAGAGATAGATTAACTTAGAGATTCGTTTTTCCTTCGACAGTATCGTGTTATAAGTTAGAGATCGCCTGTGTAATAAGATATATGTTCCGTACTGTGTATTAAACTAGAGACTACAGTTCCGTCAAGTGTGTTGCACCGTGTGTATATATTGCCGACGCCGCTGCTTGCAGGCGCTTCAGTATCTTTTATCTAACAAGTAGAATTCTCTTAGTTAAAGAAAGATATATTATTAAATATAAAGTTCATTTGGATAAGTTTTGTTCTTAAAGGCTTATGTGCAAAGCTGTAAATGTATATTAATTTACATATGTAGTAGTAATAGTAATAATAATATAAAAATATTGTTTGAAGGCTGCTTTATTCAAACTATATCAGAATTGAATTAAGAAAACAGCCCTAAATTAATGAATTCATGTAAACTTACGTTGTTTTTTTCGGTAAAACACCAATATTTCTATTTTTCTGTACAGATAATTGTCAAAAATAAACATTTAGATATGTTTTTGACCATATTATTGACAATATATTCAGCTGTAAACTGTAAAGATACTGAAGCGCCTGCAAGCAGCGGCGTCGGCAACATATACACACGGTGCAACACTTGACGGAACTGTAGTCTCTAAGTTAATACACAGTACGGAACCTCTATCTTATTACACAAGTTGATCTCTAACTTATAACACGGTACCGTCGAAGGAAAAACGATTCTCTAAGTTAATAAATCTCTAAGCTATTACACATACCCATTATTTATTCCGAAAAAAAGGAGTTTTCTTATAATTCATTATTTATAAAACAAACATAACAGTCACTCAATGAACAGTACAATGAAAAATAGTAGTAAGAAGTGGTAATTTTGTCTAAAATATTGACATCAATTTTGTATTATATTGGTATAACCATTCGTTCACACTAGCGTTTCCAGTTGTACGCTTGTTTCAGGGAACAGGGAACATCCTTGTTTAACTGCCTTGGTGACTTTGAAATCTTCAGACATTTTATTTTCTACTTTTACTTTTGCTGTTATATTTTCGTACAATGTCTTCGTTGCCCTTGTTAGAATTATGCCTATATTAGTATTTCCTAACGCCATCCAGAGCTCATCGTGCGGTACGCCGTTGTAAGCTTTTGCAAGGATAAAGGCTTGATCCTTTTATCCTTTTTGATTTACAGATATCTTCTTCTCAGTTATTTGTTATACTGAACAAATTATCTGTAGTCGATCTTCCTGCTCGAAATCCCGCTTGTTCTTCAGCTTCCATATCCATGTATTCATGCAAGTATTCAACAAGTTGTGTACTGTATTCAACAAGTATTCCCAAGTTGTATTCAACAAGTTGGTTGCGAGGCAAACTCAATTCAGTATCAAATTAGCGTCAGTTTTGTTAATTTATAATTAATCTTTTATCTTGTACTATAAAACAACTGATTTCACCACCTTAATTAGTGTGAAAGCTTGCATACGTTATACATTTTGAAAATCAGCCGGCGGTCAGGGTTCGCTTTTAAATTTTCAATGTGATTTGCAAATTTTAAATGCTAATTTATAATAACTTTCAAATAATTTTAAGATAAATCAACGTTAGTTGTTTATTTCCCTTCGATCACGTCAGCGAGACAGCTGCGTGCGTTCTCAATATATACAAAGTAAAAGTGATTTATAAAAGTATTAATAATAAAAACCAAGCATGTTTTAAGTTAAGAGTTTGCGGACACTTTCGGTAAATTGGTTATCAATTAGAATAATCATATTTAACAATACAGATTGCTCCGTTATGGTAAAATTATTTTTTTAGGTTATATTTTTGCTACGGTATTTTTAGAAGTAAAAAATTTACCCACAAAATATAAAAAGCGAACCACTTTCCCACATAAAAGACCTTTAAAATGAGATATTGAACAATTTTATCTAACAATCAGCTGAGTAATTAGCATTAGCCTTACGGAGATTAAATTCAATATGGCCGACATAGTTGTAAACTTGTAAAATCAATTGTGTTTACAACGGGACGTAGTTTAAATTTCACTTCCAGCAAAGCACTTTCTTCTTTTCACTGATTCGTGAACTTTGATTTTACGCAATTATTGGTCCCTTTACACGCACAAACTTTCACATTTCTTAAGGAGTACGACGGAAATAGCTCAGCTGATTTTCAAATATTGTAATTCGCTTTCTAAATAATGTGTACGCCAATAATTAGGCCAAGTCGTTAGTGAATTTCAATTGAAAAATGAGCATTGAAAGGTTATAGTAAAACTGAGAACCGGGACTTTGAAATGAGCACCAATTCTGAATTTTAGATAAGTTTTTGTGTTCAATCAATATTTGAGTAAGCTTTGATAAACGTTTTTAAGAAACAAAGCTGATTTGTCAGTTCCAGTAGCTCTCAAATCAGAGTTTTTTTTGGGGGGGGGTATAGAAACCCAAAAGTTTTATTAGATAATGTTTTAATAGTTTTCTGAACAAAAAGAATTTACAAAAACCGCCTTTTTGCGATTTCGTTTCGAGATATAGACAAACTAGACCTACGTGCCAAATTTCATCAAAATCGATCAATCAGTTTTAGTACCCAGCGATTTGTACAGATAGACAGGCGGACATTCAAGTATAGACCATTTTTTTGAAATTCAGAGGACCGGAAACGGATAGCTTCATCAAAATCTGAAATCGATTTTTTCACAATCATTTTTACCGAATTTCTAAAAACAGCTGATCGAGCAGCCATATTGGTAAGACTTAAAACTGAGTTCATGATTGCATGATAAAATTTTGATAGCAGCATGGACAAGGTTATTATAAAGAAAAATCTATTCAACAGTTTCAAAAATGGCAGCCATTTGTAATCTAAAAAAATTCACAGTCATTGTCTGAAGTTTTTGAAAATTGTATTATTTCACGTAATCAGCCTTAAGAACTGCATACATTTTCATTTTGAATTTTCAGAATGCGTTAAAATTAGAAAGTTAAATCCTATGTAATATGTAAGTTTAAAGTGCCAAAATACGAGGGTTGTCCGTAAAATAAGGTTCCCAATAATTTTTCCCAATGAAAAAAATGTTTATTTGCATTGAATAATATATTTTCGGAAAGCTTACACTTTTTTCTATTTTTCGACATAATCGTCGTTGAGATCGATGCATTTTTGCATACGGTGAACCATCTTTTGCATGCCTGAGTCGGGAAACTCTCCCGCCGCGCCGCGAAGGTAGCTTAAACTTTTTCTTTCAGCTCCTCTCCAGTACTGAAATGCGTCCCACCTACGTGTTTATTGAAATTGGGGAAGAGATGGTAACCACTTGAGGCTAAATCCGGACTGTAGGGCGGATGTGTGACAGTATCCCATCCAAATTGGTTGATGAGATCGGTTGTTACACGGGCGATGTGCGGACGAGCGTTGTCTTGATGGAAACAAACTTCCTTCGTGAGCATGTTTCTCCTCTTGTTTTGAATCGCGCGGCGAAGGTTCTTTAACGTCTCACAGTATCGATCAGCATTGATTGTTGTGATGGTATCCATGAATTCGCACAACATAACCCCTTCCTGTCCCAAAACACGCTCGCCATGACTTTGCCGGCAGACAGTGTTTGTTTGAACTTCCGCGGCTTCGGCGACTCTGGATGTTTCCAATGACGTGATTGTTCTTTCGTTTCCGGTGTCTCATAGTGTACCCAGGTCTCGTCCCCAGTGTCAATGAGTCCAAGAATTTTTTGCCATCGTTTACGTAGGCGTGAAGAAATTTGCGGGCCGCATCAATCCGTTGCCGTTTGTGGTCTGCTTGGGACCCATTTTGCACAAAGCTTGCTATACCCTAAATGGTCTGCCTATATTTTATCAATCTAGGATTTGCTGACATCAGGGATCATTTCGAAGAGCTCCTGAACAGCCATCCTTCGATAGTTCAGCATTGCTTCTTCCACTTTCGCAATCGTTTCGTCCGAAACGCTGTTCATCATGAACGTCTATACGTCCGTTTCTGAATTCTCTGCACCATTTGCGCACGTGTATGGTCATACATTTTTCTCCGCAGACTTCACACAGTTGGATACGAAGTCCACCGGCGCAGTTTTTTGCACACAAAAAACGAATCACAGAGCGTCATTCGCACCTGGCGGGAGACAGAATAGACAACTCCATTATTAACGGCCAAGACTTAGCGTCGCAGACCGATCGAGGAGTGGGGATTGGTAGTGGAGGAACCAAGCTGCAAGCCATGGTCACCGGATCCCGCGTAACAACGTTCGCAGCGACTACAGCCCCATGGGAACCGTACTTTACTGACAACCCAACGTACTTTCCGTATGTTTTGCACGGGAAAAAATTCAGTTTGCCGTCACACATCACGCTTTTTATATATATATATATATATATATATATATATATATATATATTAATGTATTTTTGAAGTGAAAACTTGTATGTTCGCGCCATTATATTACTTACCCAGTCCAACTTAATTATTTAGTTTTGTGTAAAGTGTTAACTGTTTAACAGTGACGTTTTGTACGTTTATTATATATTGGTAGGTGTGAATAATAAATATTTAAATGCCATTATACTACTTACCCAGTGCAACTGAATTATTTAGCATTCAGTTTTGTGGTATGTGTTAACTGTAGGCTACAACAGTGATTTTTTAATAATATTTTGTACTTCTTAATATAATATTTTAAATTTGAAAGTTTATGTGTGTTTTTGTTTGTTATTCAATCACACATTAACTACTGGACCGATTGAGATGAAATTTAAAATGAACATGGTTTAGGTACCTGAGACGGACATAGATGTATTTCCGTTTTAAAAATCTGAATCCCTGTTATTATTTATAATAAAATTATTGTTTATAAGCTTACATTTGCAATGATTTTAATTGAAACAATCTTATAATTCCAAACAACCTGCCTTTACAAATTAAAATATTGCAGTTTCCATTGAAGTTGGCATTTACAATGACAATTAATAAGTCACAGGGTCAGATATTAAGTGTAGCAGGAATACATTTGGGACTCCGTGCTTCTCCCGTGGTCAGTTATAGCCTATTCTAGTGTCGAGTAGCAAAAATCTATGTCTTGGCAAAAAACCATAAAATCATATAATATTTTATTTAGAAATATATTAAACTGAAACGAACGTACTCATGATTTTGAAAATCGACAATAAATTTTATTTTGTGGTGTAAAATATATAGCCATAACTCGTGAAAAGTAGTCACTTCTGTCGGCAGTTATGCCACTGCCATATTTTTTATAAAAATAATGTAAATCACCGAAACTGTTTCACCAGCTGAATTGAAATGTTTGAACAGTTTCAATAAAATCGGTCACACGGTTATAGCGGATAGCTTGGTAACTGTGGGTTTTGGATTGCATGTGGAATAGATTTTTTTATGTTGATCTACCGGATGACTTACTAAATTATTGCACATCCTTTATAAAACACTGTACATTGTGTAACGCTTATCCTAATCAACGATAATTAGGCTATGTTTCATAATATGAGCATGTTGTGACAGGGCAAGGTCGACAGATAATGACCAAAGTATGACTGTGGTATTATTGTAAATTAAAGGTCAGGTGATAACCGCCTTTCCTAGCTAACCTTGACGATAAACAGGTACACGTTTCTATCGTGTTTGTCTTTTTAACACAATTTTATTTAAAAAGAAGTCCAGCTGTGAATGTTTAGCAACTTGACAAATAAAAAAGTTACTTTGTTGCGAAACTAATTTTAAGTAAAGTATACTCGAAGTAATCCGATGTATTTACATTCATGCCGACAGTCAGGCAGCAATAAAAGCACTTGCGGGTCCTATAATTCAGTCCAAGCTGGTCTGGGAGTGTCGGAAGAACCTAGACGGTCCCTGGGTAACCGGGTAACTCTTCACTGGGTTCCGGAGTATAGGTAGTTCGAGGGTAATGATGAGGCAAACCGACTGGCTGGACTTGGATCTGCATCTAAGTTTATCGGACCTGAGCCGGCTTTAGGTATTTCTCTATCGTTAGCCAGATCTGCTATTAATAGGTGGATTACTAATCAGCACCAGGTAAGGTGGGATAAATTCTTTTTATATTCTTTTCTGCTGGGATTATTATCACTATGGTGGTCTAGTGGATAGCGTACTAGGCTTTCACCCCGAGGACCCGGGTTCGATTCCCGGCGAGGGCTTGGTATTTTCATACGCTA
>CM040189.1:10830865-10838365 GCA_022606455.1 Callitettix versicolor
TATTTTTGAAGATACTGTTTTATTGCTTGTTTTCCTGCACTGCTTATTTTTATAGCAAACTATACACGGGTACTGATGCTTCTAAAAGAAAGGATTATTAGAAGTTACTACGGTAAATGCGAAGGAAATACTGTTTTTTATTCAATTTCAACAAAACTAAATAACTGTAAAATTCAATTTTTCGTAAAAAATAACGAAGTTATGATAAAATTTGTAATTTTTCAAATATCTGTTCAAGTATTTTCATGGTTTCTGTTATTGTTGTTTTCGTGCTTTTTTACGATATTTTGCAATTTTTAAAATTATTTTGGTATAATTTCTGGGTGTCATTAATAAAACAGCGTCACTTTCGCGTTCCCATTTTCTACAGGAGGGCATGACGTCGGGCTCAAATTTCAGTCTACTAATTTTTTTAATTTTTTTGTGTGTTTAACGTCCGACTATTGTGCACACTTGGGCTAATGCAGACGATGGGATGATTTATAGCTTATGAAAATGCCAAGCCCTCCCCGGGAATCGAACCCGGGTTCTCGGGGTGAAAGACCAGTACGCTATCCACTAGGCCACCGAGGCGGCTCAGTCTACTAAAGACACAAATTTTGCCATAACTTCGTTATTCCTAATCCAATTTTAAAAATACAGTTTCATTTTTTTCATAATGAAACGAACAATATTGTATCTAATCGAAGTAGTTTTCATAAAATATAAGATTAACAAGTTATTCACTATTAAAACAATTTAACGGCCGCCATTTTGAAAGATTTCAAGACAAAATTTAGGTACTTTTCTAAACAGTCGTCGTACACGAGTATGTATGGCGAATTTCATGAAACTACCTGGAACCGTTCTCAAGATATTAATTGTTTCTTATAAGAAACAAAATGGCGGATATACAGAAAACGAAGCGTATTCGGACCTATGTTTGTTGGAACTTTTCATCTAATTTTGATGTGGGGAATCACGCCCTGAATTCCTCGAACCTTTTTTTCTAAACATTCTGTATATATTTATATATATATATATATATATATATATATTATTATTATTATTATTATTATTATCTGCGCATAGACCCTGTTGGATCACGCAAAGCACTCCGACTCATGTCTTGTTCCTTCTAATCCTCCACACCTCCCTCATTCTGACCCCATGGATCCTCTTCCGCTCCTCCGTCCATTTTACCCCTGCTCTCTTTGGGATTTCATTCTCTGGGACCTTCCAACCAAGCATCTTTCTCCTGTATGCGCGCCTGTCTTCAACATCTATATATATATATATATATATATATATATATATATATATATATATATATATATATATATATATATATTACACTATTACACAGACAAAGCACGCACGCACGCACACACACACACGCGCGCACACACACACACACACACACACACACACACACACACACACACACACACACACACACACACACACACACACACACACACACACACACACACACACACACACACACACACACACACACACACACACACACACACACACACACACACACACACACACACACACACACACACACACACACACACACACACACACACACACACACACACACACACACACACACACACACACACACACACACACACACACACACACACACACACACACACACACACACACACACACACACACACACACACACACACACACACACACACACACACACACACACACACACACACACACACACACACACACACACACACACACAC
The DNA here is from genome assembly GCA_022606455.1 of Callitettix versicolor. Classification (NCBI taxonomy): domain Eukaryota; kingdom Metazoa; phylum Arthropoda; class Insecta; order Hemiptera; family Cercopidae; genus Callitettix; species Callitettix versicolor. Next base: position 10,832,614 of record CM040189.1, read on the forward strand.
ACACACACACACACACACACACACACACACACACACACACACACACACACACACACACACACACACACACACACACACACACACACACACACACACACACACACACACACACACACACACACACACACACACACACACACACACACACACACACACACACACACACACACACACACACACACACACGTGTGTGTGTCCCGATATACATGGCACTAGGCGTTTATATATATACATATATATAATTTTTTTTTTTTGTGTTTAACATCCGGCTACTTGGGCTAATGCAGACGATGGGATGATTTATAGCGTATGAAAATACCAAGACCTGGCCGGGAATCGAACCCGGGTCCTCGGGGTGAAAGCCTAGTACGCTATCCACTAGGCCAACGAGGCGGCTTGTGCATGCATGAAACTATACGGTTTTTATAAATATACGAACCCTAAATTTATCAGCGATTTGATAGCTGTAGGCCAGTAGCATGTGCGCAGTTCACTGATAAAGTCGGATAAAACAAATAAAATCGATTAGTTGAATAAAATCGATTCGTTCTACGTTATTAAAAACGCAGTACCTTGAAAACAATCTTACTTTGGCTAACTCATCAGTAGGCCTGTGATGTAGTTCCATCAGTGTCCGCTAGGAGTGTTATAGATTAATTTTAAATTGACGGTGTAATGCTAAGTCGATAAATACAAAAAGAATCGTCATGGTGGTTTGCTTTTCCAAAAATTGGTTTTCAAATCGATATTTTCTTATTTACCAAACGAATTGTTCGATTTTGCTCAAATTTGGTATTTATAAAATCAAAATTTCAGTGTATTATAAGGAGCAAAAAATGTGTAATACATTTTCTTGAAAACCTATAACTATTTTGAAGCTCAATTTTGATAACTTTCGAGCACCCGTACTGGATATTTAATGAAATCTGTACAGGCCTACAGGTTTTTGAGTTTTTCACTTGTAGGCCTGAAGGTATTTTAACTTTTAGGCTTGCTTCTTCTTTTCGTTTCACCCTCTTTGGGGTACGCTGAATCAATCATTTCTTGCGCGCTGTACTCTTCTTTGTTCCCAGTAGCTCTTCATTCTTTCTGATCTCCTTTTCCTCTCCTCTTCTGAAATGATAGGTTTAGGTTTTATTTTGGTTTTATTCTGGAATCTTATTCTTTCGTCTTTGGTAATTATCTTAGCAGTTTGGTCAAGCAGTGAATTTTCTGTAATTTTTAATTCTATTAGGTCTTTTTCAATTTCTTTAAACCAGTTCGGTCTTGTTTTACGATTATGGAAAAAAATCAAACACCTGTTTCGTCAGTCTATTGGAGTTCATTCTAAGAAGATGGCCGTAAAAATTTATTCTCCTTTTTCTCATAGTATCTGACAGTTTTCCAATTTTCTTATAGAGAGCTTCATTTCTTATATATACTACCTTATTATCCTGAAATTTTGTTCCTATAATTTTTCTTAAGATTTTCCTTTCCGTTATTTCAAGCTTTTCTATCTGGCCTTTAGGCTTTATATTGTAAAGATACATTTTTTATGAAGGTGCTAATTTTAATCGACTGATTTTTCGATTGAACGGTCGATTTGACTTGAAATCGTTAGAAACCAACGAAAATCTAATACCGGCTGCAATTTATTTGAATAAATTTAGTAGGCCTACCCAAGCAGAATCTGATTTATGCAGATTTTAAAGCTGGTTGCATTATTGAAATCAGATTCCTGTTAAGATAAAAGATTTTTTTAAGATTTGTAAAATTTACTTAGGTGAGGATCGACGCCATTTCAAAATCCCTGGTCAGGGTTTTACCATTAATGGCAGCTGCAATGACACATTTTCCAGTGTAATTTCGTTAAAAAAAAAATTGATCGAGTATGTTCCTAATTATCGTATATATTACTAGCATTACCCGTCGCGGCTTCGCCCACGAAACCTAAACTGTTTCAGTAAAGTAATAATTTAGAAAAAAAAATATATTAATAAAAGCGTGATCATCTAAACTCGTGATTATTTTACAGTGAATATGAAAAAATATTATAACCTGAATATGTTGTTTTATTGTCTTCAAACGTGTTCCATTCGAATTTAAGAAAATCTGATAAAAAATATTTTTGTCCAATACAAACAGTTGTACCTCTTTTATAATTTTGTCTTTTTAGGGGATGAATTCGGTGGGAGGGGATGCTGAATTGTTTGTATTATAATTTGTGTTTTAGAATATTTTGTTTACTTTTAAGAAAAGCCGATAAAAAATATTTTTCTCCAATGAAAACACTCTTTTTCTCCAACTATACCTATTTTTTAAATTTTTATTTTTTTAGGGGATGAATTCGGAAAAATATGTGTTTAATTATTTGTGTTTCATAGCATGTTTCTAGAATATACGATCCAAAACAAATATTTTTCCAATGCAAAATTGTATACCCCTTTCTACATTTTCTACCACCTTACAATCTCTTTACGGGATGAATTTTGGGAAATGGTGAAAAATATATTTCCGAGCAAAATATATATGCCGCAAGCGCTAAAACTGCTTTCCTGCTAACTGCTTTTCTTCTACCTGCTTTTATGCTTTTTCCCTTTATTTCAAAGTTGCTTGTTGCTTGTAGTGAAGTAAGAACTGTTTGGTCAATGCCAACGTTTATCTCTATTTTGTTGCGAGTTGTAGTAACAACCTCTCACATTTTGTAGATACAGAGCCTAATTATATTTAAACATATTTTTTATATTTATTATCAATCATCAATATTTTTTAATCAACTAAAAATATTCTAAATCGTTTGCATTTTGGTAAATACGCAAAGGGCTATTTAATTTTTAAGTTAAAAAAGAATGCTTCTATTAGAAATTCATCGCATTTTGTAAATAAAATGGCATACATAATTATTACGTTTTGAGAATGTAATTTAATTATTACTACACTTATAAGGATTATTTTTATCCTTTCTAAGTACTTTATACCCAAAAACAGTTAAGGACATGGTGGCAGTGGGAATGAAAAAGTAGTCATAGAAAACTGAACGTATGTGCTTTATGTTTTAGCTGCTAATACAACTTCGAGTTCCGGTTTTCTAAACCTGTTTTTTCCAACTGTTTTAAAAAGCAGCTTTTTTCCTCAACAAACAGTTTGTTGACGTTTTGTAAAAATAGCAGAAACGCCCACCTCTACAAGGAATTAGTGGTGGGGCAGAAAACACCAAACTGTTAAAAAAAAATGTTTTTCTATAAACGACAAACGAACTGCTTTTTCAAACGGAAACAAGCAGTTTGTTTTGGACTGGTTTATGTTTTGTTAAACAAGGAACGGACTGTTCTATTCGAACGTTGCCGCAAGCGCTAAAACTGTTTTCCCGCTGTTTGCCTGCAAACTGTTTTCCTGCTAACTGCTTTTCTTCTACCTGCTTTTATACTTTTTCCCTTTATTTCAAAGTTGCTTGTTGCTTGTAGTGAAGTAAGAACTGTTTGGTCAATGTCAACGTTTATCTCTATTTTGTTACGAGTTGTAGTAACAACCTCTCACATTTTGTAGATACAGAGCCTAATTATATTTAAACAATTATTATCAGTCGTCAATATTTTTTAATCAACTAAAAATATTCTAAATCGTTTGCATTTCGGTAAATACGGGAAGGACTATTTAAATTTTAAGTAAAAAAAAGAATGCTTCTATTAGAAATTCAACGCATTTTGTACATAAAATGGCTTACATAATTATTACGTTTTGATAATGTAATTTAATCATTACTACACTTGTAAGGATTATTTTTATCCTTTCTAAATGCTTTATACCCAAAAACAGTTAAGGACATGGTGGCAGTGGGAATGAAAAAGTAGTCTTAGAAAACTGAACGTATGTGCTTTATGTTTTAGCTGCTAATACAACTTCGAGTTCCGGTTTTCTAAACCTGTTTTTTCCAACTGTTTTAAAAAGCAGTTTTTTCTCAACAAACAGTTTGTTGACGTTTTGTAAAAATAGCAGAAACGCCCACCTCTACAAGGAAGTAGTGGTGGGGCAGAAAACACCAAACTGTTAAAAAAAACTGTTTTTCTATAAACGACAAACGAACTGCTTTTTCAAACGGAAAGAAGCAGTTTGATTTGGACTGGTTTATGTTTTGTTAAACAAGGAACGGACTGTTCTATTCGAACGTTGCCGCAAGCGCTAAAACTGTTTTCCTGCTGTTTGCCTGCAAACTGCTTTCCTGCTAACTGCTTTTCTTCTACCTGCTTTTATGCTTTTTCCCTTTATTTCAAAGTTGCTTGTTGCTTGTAGTGAAGTAAGAACTGTTTGGTCAATGTCAACGTTTATCTCTATTTTGTTGCGAGTTGTAGTAACAACCTCTCACATTTTGTAGATACAGAGCCTAATTATATTTAAACAATTATTATCAGTCGTCAATATTTTTTAATCAACTAAAAATATTCTAAATCGTTTGCATTTCGGTAAATACGCAAAGGACTATTTAATTTTTAAGTTAAAAAAAGAATGCTTCTATCAGAAATTCAACGCATTTTGTACATAAAATGGCTTACATAATTATTACGTTTTGATAATGTAATTTAATTATTACTAAACTTGTAAGGATTATTTTTATCCTTTCTAAATGCTTTATACCCAAAAACAGTTAAGGACATGGTGGCAGTGGGAATGAAAAAGTAGTCTTAGAAAACTGAACGTATGTGCTTTATGTTTTAGCTGCTAATACAACTTTGAGTTCCAGTTTTCTAAACCTGTTTTTTCCAACTGTTTTAAAAAGCTGCTTTTTTTCCTCAACAAACAGTTTGTTGATGTTTTGTAAAAATAGCAGAAAAACCTCTAGCCTCAATGTGCTTTTCGCCTTAAAATAACAAAACAAAAATCCATACCGCCCTCCAACGACTATTCTTATTCAAAAGGCTGTTACTTAAAACTTTCATAGTGCGAATTTCGCACGGACCCCCCGGTTTGTTATAACTGTTCTCCCTCGTTTGACCCCAAACTTTCTAATATAAATTGCCTTCTATCTCGAAGCCGATCTACCATGAACATTGTCCATCAGTAACAGCATAGTATGCGACAATACTGACAATACTCAAGTACTGAAGACAGTGTTTATTTGTACTTTAAGCGAATGACAGCGATAAAGAACTCAATCGAGTGCCCATAAGTCGTGGTTCTGGTCTAGTAGCCTATCTCTCGATCTCGTTTGATCGACAATCGATAAATCGATTTATTCCAAGTGCGCTTTCCTTCAGCCAGATTGCCTTTAGTTAGCATACGTTACAGCTGAAGAAAATAGTATCGTAAATAGTTCGCTTCTCTTCGGCCAGTTAAGCAGCCGGCATAGCGTGACCGTTAGCGTTCTTTATAGTCGTCGGCGTTTATTTAATTGTTAGTAAGTTGGTATAAGTGGAAAGGATTATTATTAACGGATAAACTTACTTTCATTGGAACTTCAACGGTCTTGCAGTAATAAACAACAATCAAATTGCAACTGTAGATTACATTTAATTGGTTTAATTTACAGATAGAAACAGAAAAACAGATCATTAGAAAAAATTATGAAAGGCTGAAAAGATCGAACAGTAATTGTTCAGATTGTTGAATTAATTGAAAAAGAAACAGTTTTGCTTTCTAAATACGAAATAGGCCTATAGAAAGTATGCGATCGTGAAAAAATAGTTCGGGGATTTTGTTAAATACTTTTTTCCGATATTTTAGAAGTCACAGAGAAATTACAGAATGCCACCAACGCAGTGAGTCCATGGACAAAAAA
>CM040189.1:10848365-10855865 GCA_022606455.1 Callitettix versicolor
CACGCACGCACACGCACACGCACACACACACACGCGCGTTTTTTTTCTTCAGTTACAAAACTTCAAATGAACTGGTTTATTTGAGGTTATTGCAACTCGTATCTTGTTCAGGTACGCTATCAACTAGGCCACCGAGGCGGCTGGGAGAATTACCGAAAACGCTGAAAAATCTACTTGATTTCTCAAAATGGTTTAATCAGATCTCGCTCAAATTTTGGTCACATGTGAAGATTCATACATCAAGTCAGTGTAGCAAATTTTAAATTAATTTATCAGTATTTTTATTATTAAATTTATAGTTCGGTAATACATTGAAAAATCCTGATCCTCTTGAGATTTGATTGCTTTTTCATTTCTCTCAAAACGTACATCTCTTTCGTTTCAAAATTTTCGTACTGGCGTCAGTTAACGTGTCTTCACAATCTACTAAAATTTGAACGAAAACCGATTTTGCGAAATTTTGGTCTTCCGGTTTTTTTGTCGATAGCTTCTTAGGAAAAATCATTGAAGTTTGATGAAGTTTGTGAAATGTTTTTGCTGAATTTGTCTCAAACATTGAATATGAACGTACTAGAAGTACATCCACCATTTTGCTCAATATTAACGGCTAAAATCCAAGTAATCTGACTATCTGCAGCTACGAACGCTGCAAGTTGCAAGAGCATGGGGCGAAGACGTTTGAGAAAATAATAGCCGCCTCGGTGGTCTAGTGGATAGCGTACTAGGCTTTCACCCCGAGGACCCGGGTTCGATTCCCGGTGAGGGCTTGGCATTTTCATACGCTATACATCATCCCATCGTCTGCATTAGCCCAAGTGTGCACAACAGTCAGACGTTAAACACAAAAAAAAAAAAAAAAAAAAAAAAAAAAATTGAGAAAATAATAATATATATTTAACTGTAGTTGAACACTCTATCGTAAGATGCCACTAGCAGCGAGCGCTCGCTTATCTCTCATACGGGTTGTCATTATAGTAAGTTTATAATCAATGACTCGGTGAACCAGAACACACAAAAAATTTGAGTTCGCATAAAAAATTTCGCAGATCAGACAACATTCAACGTACTTTGTATTGCGAAAAAGTATAGATTTCTTCATGTCTGTCCGTCAATTGTTTTTGACGTCCATGCTTTATGGCTTTAACTAGTAACAGAAATGTTGAACCTACGGCCTTGAAGTTCGCAAGTTCAGAGACGTAGCTGACTGCCGCCTAGGACACGCCGACCTGCCTTTATCTCGACAATAAGTGCCAACAATAATACCGCAGTGTATGGTACTTGTAAGATATATTATAGTGGTATTTTATCTCTAGTTAGGAATTGTTAAGCAGGTTCTTTGACCGTAATGATAAGATTGATATGGTGGGGAGAGACCCGCCTGGTGCTCGATTCTGTTCTGCTGTTCAGTCAGTGACCAGTGTTCACGCGCTAGAGTGAGGACGTACATGACCGCTGCTATGGACGTTTATTATTGCACGGTGTTTTTATCCCTACGAAACATTTTAGTGTTTTTGTGATGTGTGTTTTTTTTAAGTAACTAAAAAACGTAGCGGGAATATCACAGTTTACGTTCACTAAAAGTGATTTTAGAGAACGCATTTCAGGTGGGTGAAGTGTAACAGCTATTTTTAGATTATTAGTGAATTTCCAGTGAATAATCAGCTATTGAAGCGGCCATCATTGTACGAGTACCGAGTGAATATATTCACCTCCACGTTCAAAATTTTGATTCACAAATATCTATTTTGGTAATATCGTGAAAAGTTACCCAGAAAAATCCGTTTAAAAGTTTCAAAATGGCGACCGTTCCGAATCATTATTTTTACCTTAATCAGTGTTAAAATTTGCGTAAATTAGTATTTAAAGTTTTCAACGTCAATTGAAATTAATTAAATGGATTTTGCGTCGATCGGAGTTCATTTTCGCATTTTCAACGTTATTTTAAAGTTTAAATTGTTAATTTTGTGCAGGTAATGTTGAAATCAGATTTTTTAAAAGATTTTAAGTCTAGCTTAATCTACTCATCTTTTTGCTCGATCGTTAATTTTCATATCGAGTTTACACAAAGTAAAAACATTAAATAACAGTTCGTGTACCAATATTTCCACGCAAAAATCCACCTCGAACAACACTTTTGGTAAATTTAAGTTTAAAAGTAGCGGTCATTCGAAATCTTTTTTTAAAAAATACAACTTTTTGCCGCCTCGGTGGTCTAGTTGATAGCGTACTGGGCTTTCACCCGGGTTCGATTCCCGGCCGGCCAATGCTTGGCATTTTCATACGATATAAATCATCCCATCGTCTGCATTAGCCCAAGTGTGCACAATAGTCGGACGTTAAACACAAAAAAATTTGTATTTTACCATAGTCAGGGAGCTAATCAGCGTTAAAATCGGCGTAAATCAGCAGCAGCGGTTCGTAGCTGTAATTACCGAGTCCAGAAAATGATTAAACTTACGTAAAAGAAAACAAACACGCTTGAAAAGAACATTTATTCAAGAAGATGAAATCTGAAAACGACAAAATCAAACATTTTTTACTTACTTCAATCTAAGTTGTTACAGTTCAAGGTCAATCTATTTGTTTAAAAATGAAATCAATTCTTGTTTTAATTTGCGCGAAAATGTCATTTTCCCGCTTGATCTCTGGATGAAAACTGAAAAGAGTTTTCTTCATCGAAAGCGCTTGAAGCGCGTTTAGGTTTTATAAATTCATAGTGTTTGTTAAAAAAGTTTTTATTCTTAAAAAATGACTCAAAAGAACAGCTGGACGCTGGATGCTAATCTAATATACACTTTTTTTAAAGAATATGTGAGGAAGAATATATGTAGAGAATACGATTTAAATAGAACACACGCGGAGTAAAAAAGTACTACCTTGCATCAGTATGACAGGGTTGGCACTGCGGGATCGACAGTGCTAAGTTGCAGTTTTCCGTACAGCTTCCTATGTGCGCATGCGCACAAGAAACACCTCGCCGCTGGAACTGTGAAGCCCACAGTTCCATACAAAAATTTCTGTGTGTTTTCATAAATGGCGGTATGACTACTGACATTTTAAGCTTGAGGATTATATATTGTATATATATATATATATATATATATATATATATATATATATTTAAAGGCGAAAAGCACATTGAGGTTATTATCGCCTCTCTAAATGTAAGTGTGAGTGTAAAGTGTTAAAGTCGTAAATGTAGTGTTGTAAGTGTAGGCCTAAGTGTTAGACTCGGGTACCGCGAGCTGCAATCATCTCAATAGGTTCAGCTAGTCTGCATCCCTTGCGGGGTATTGTATAAAAAGAATTAAAGAGAAAAGGACTCAAATATCACGTGGAACTGGGGACGCTACAGTTCCACAGTGCCTATACGCGAACCGCTACTGATCAGTAGTTTAAATTTTCAACTTGCTTTCATTTGAAGTATAAAAGTAAGTAATGATCACCACATGCATTGTAATGATGGAAAAGGATACTTTTTTCACGTTTTGCATAAATATCTGGTTTGCGAAATACAAACAAAAGTCGCAAAAACAGTACGATTTCTCGAAATTGGTCTATGAGATTTTGTTGAAACTTTGATCACATATGAAGATTCGCAATACAGTCGGCGTAACAAAAATTTGAACCCAAAAAAAATTACTGGCGATAACCTTTTTTTTTAATTTTCTCTACTGATTTCCAAACTTTTAGCAAAATATAACGAACCATATTTTACTTTTTACATCGCCGTATACAACTACTATAGAACGGCTATGTAACCATATCATCATGACTACGTAAATAACCCAGCAGGGGGTGCAGACTAGCTGCACCTATTGAGAGGATTTAGACGTTCTTCGCGGTACCCGAGGAACACACACTTACACTAAGCTTACGACTTTAACACTTTACACTCACGCTTACATTTAGGGAGGCGATAATAGCATCAATGTGCTTTTCGCACAAAAATAATTTAAAAAACTACATAAATAAGCGCGAACGCATGTCTTACTGACGTGATAGAAGCGAATTTCCAAAAGTTTTACCTTTATGTTACTTTTTTTAAAATTATGATTTCATCATTATATTTTGTTATTTTTTTTGTATTTTAAGGCGAAAAGCACATTGAGGCTATTATCGCCTCCGTAAAGAACTAAATGCCAGTATCATGTCGCAAGAGATCACAGTCCTGCAGTATGTTTAATTGTAAGATTTAAGCCAAAGAATTCACATCGAAGTGGTTTCACGTCTCGCGCGTCAGCAAGGAATGACCAATGCGAAGCCGGTTAACCATCACACGCCGGGACGAACAGACACCGTTATGTTCTCCCGGCGCTGGTCGCACACGTAATATAATTAGAATTTTACTTTCTTGGCCGACTCTGTGAGAATGTTATGGCAGGTCTCAGCATTGTTGCCGTAATGTTCTAATCAACACACTCAGTAGGCTATAAACTGGTGTAAGCAATGTCATTACACAAAATTTGAGTATTTTTCCTTTATGGCACTGACGAATTAATGCAATTTTGTGGGGGGGCGGTTAGTTGGAGATTCAATTTCAAAAAGATCCTCCTTGGAAATGGCAATTTTTTGATTTTTTGTTGTTATTTTAAGGCTAAAAGCACATTGAGGCTATTATCGCCTCCCTAAATGTAAGTGTGAGTGTAACATGTTAAAGTCGTAAGTGCAGTGTTGTAAGTGTAAGTGTGTGTTAGACTGGGGTACCGCGAGAGATGTCTAAATCCTCTCAATAGGTGCAGCTAGTCTGCACACCCTTCGGGGGGATTTTTGAAATAATACCTTAAAAAACTATCAGTTTTGTGACTTAAAATTAATATAGAAAAGTGTAAAAATGTACTCCACTTGCAACAAAAATCATTAATTTTCTTAGATTTCTAATTTTTCAAAGTGTTTGCAAAACTGACTCCGTTTACATAACTTCCCATCTTAACAATATACATACATACATACATATATATTATTATTATTATTATTATTATTATTTGCGCATAGACCCTGTTGGATCACGCAAAGCACTCCGACTCATGTCTTGTTCCTTCTAATCCTCCACACCTCCCTCATCCTGTCCCCATGGATCCTCTTCCGCTCCTCCGTCCATTTTACCCCTGCACTCTTTGGGATTTCATTCTCTGGGACCTTCCAACCGAGCATCTTTCTCCTGTATGCGTGCCTGTCTTCAACATCTGTTGAGTCTATTCCTGCGTCATGTAGGTCTATTCTGACTTGTGCGATCCACGACGTTGTTGATTTGACACCTTGTATATACTTAAGGATTCTGTTGGCAAGTTTCGTTGTTGGGAGTCTTCTGATGTGTCCATAGAACCGAAGCCTCCTTCTTCTGATATCTTCTGATATATATATATATATATATATATATATATATATATATATATAATTTTTTTTTGTGCACACTTGGGCTAATGCAGACGATGTGATGATTTATAGCGTATGAAAATGCCAAGCCCTGGCCGGGAATCGAATCCGGGTCCTCGGGGTGAAAGCCCAGTATGTTATCAACTAGGCCACCGAGGCGGCTCTCTCTCTCTCTCTCTCTCTCTCTCTCTCTCTCTCTCTCTCTCTATATATATATATATATATATATATATATATATATATTATATAGGTCTATAGCAGCTGTTACTCCAGTTGCTTTACCCTTACCGTATACGCTGATCCCTCGTCCTCATTAGCCTGAGCAAGTCCAGTTGGGCGTCACAACAGTTTCTGAACCAAGTTTTGATCAATTTCAGAATCAAGAAAGATTCTGTTGTCGCAGTTAGAGAGAGAGAAGGAGGGGAGAGAGAGAGAGAGAGAGAGAGAGAAGAGAGAGAGAGAGAGAGAGAGAGAGAAGAGAGAGAGAGAGAGAGAGAGAACCAACTTCAAATAATTAACTCCGTTCTCACCCTCAGTACAACCATTTTAAAGTGCATAAACGTATATACGTATATACGGACAAAACTTCATGTATATACAAAGTTGAAATCGGGATAATGTGACGGGTTTCGGAACCTTCAGATGCCTCAGATGTTTGACTCTTTTCCTCGAAGCTGCGATACTTACACTTTAAGGAAATCTAATAGGATCTTTTACATTTTTTAAAATTTTATTTCTTTTGTCTCGGAAGGTGCGTTCGCTCTTTCGCCCCCCCCTAATCCGTCCTTGACTTACGGGTTGTTTAATTTTTTTTAAGGCGAAAAGCACACTGAGGCTATTATCGCCTCCATAAATGTAAGTGTGTAAAGTGTTAAAGTCGTAAGTTTTTTTTTTTTTTTTTTTTTTTTTTTTTAACGTCCGACTATTGTGCACACTTGGGCTAATGCAGACGATGGGATGATTTTATAGCGTATGAAAATGCCAAGCCCTGGCCGGGAATCGAACCCGGGTCCTCGGGGTGAAAGCCTAGTACGCTATCCACTAGACCACCGAGGCGGCTTAAAGTCGTAGGTGTAAGTGTGTGTTAGACTCGGGTACCGCGAGGGACTGAATCCTCTCAATAGGTTGCTGCTAGTCTGCACCTCCTTGCGGGGTTGTGGGTTGTTTAAATCCAGTCTCTAACGGTTTTCTTATATGCTTTATGGTAATCTGCTAACTAATTTCTACTTAATGGTAAGCTCGTTTGTTGAAGAGTGAATAAATGAATGAATTGTCTTCATTAAGGGGCGATAAGACCACCAAATCTTCGCTTCCGACCCACGAAAACAAAAATAGGAAATACATCACAAAATTAAATAATCAATACAAAAAAATTAAACAATACAGAGTACAAAACAACATTTTTTGTTATATTTGTACAACAAATAGTAAACTATGTATTGAATCTTCAATCACACCTCAAAGCGAGGGAGAGAGGGAGGAAGAGAAATAGAGGGTAAAGGGAGGCACATTTAGGAAAAACCACTGTTGTTCGAATATACCACAGCTTCACAAATAGAAAATAAATCACAAAATAAAATATTCGTGCAACAATTGTAAACAAAATAAAATAAGCATGCAGCAATTGTAAACAAAATAAAATAATCATGCAGCAATTGTAAACAAAACAAAATAATCAAGCAGCAATTGTAAACAAAATAAAATAATCATGCAGCAATTGTAAACAAAATAAAATAATCAAGCAGCAATTGTAAACAAAATAAAATAATCAAGCAGCAATTGTAAACAAAATAAAATAATCATGCAGCAATTGTAAACAAAATAAAATAATCAAGCAGCAATTGTAAACAAAATAAAATAATTATGCAGCAATTGTAAACAAAATAAAATAAAACAAAAAACAAAATAAAATAATCATGCAGCAATTGTAAACAAAATAAAATAATCATGCAGCAATTGTAAACAAAATAAAATAATCATGCAGCAATTGTAAACAAAATAAAATAATCATGCAGCAATTGTAAACAAAATAAAATAATCATGCTGCAATTGTAAACAAAATAAAATAATCATGCAGCAATTGTAAACAAAATAAAATAATCAAATAATAAAATAATCATGCAG
>CM040189.1:10873365-10885865 GCA_022606455.1 Callitettix versicolor
GCTGTTTTTGTATCACCGTTATTTTAATTTAACCTGTTAATCGCGTATTGATTGTATCACCTTTATTTTAATTTAACCTGTTAATCGCGTATTGTTTGTACTGTTTGTATCTCCGTTACTTTTTCTTAACCTGTTAATCGCGGTATTGCTTGTGCTGTTTGTATCACGTTATTTTTATTTAACCTGCTATAAGCTGCTTTAAGCAATACACGTGGTATTGCTTGTGCGATTTGTATTGCTTGTGCGGTTTGTATTGCTTGTGCGGTTTGTATTGCTTGTGCGGTTTGTATTGCTTGTGCGGTTTGTATTGCTTGTGCGGTTTGTATTGCTTGTGCGGTTTGTATTGCTTGTGCGGTTTGTATTGCTTGTGCGGTTTGTATTGCTTGTGCTGTTTTTGTATCACCGTTATTTTTATTTAACCTGTTAATCGCGTATTGTTTGTACTGTTTGTATCACCGTTATTTCAATTTAACCTGTTAATCGCGTATTGTATGTACTGTTTGTATCACCGTTATTTTTATTTAACCTATTGATGGCGGTATTGCTTGTGCTGTTTGTATCACCGTTATTTGTATTTAACCTGTTAATCGCGTTATTGCTTGTGCTGTTTGTATCACTGTTATTTTTATTTAACCTGTTGATGGCGTTATTGATTGTGCTGTTTGTATCACTGTTATTTTTATTTAACCTGTTGATGGCGGTATTGCTTGTGCTGTTTGTATCACCGTTATTTTTAATTAACCTGTTAATCGCGTTATTGCTTGTGCTGTTTGTATCACCGTTATTTATATTTAACCTGTTAATCGCGTTATTGCTTGTCCTGTTTGTATCACTGTTACGGTTATTTAACCTGTTGATGGCGGTATTGCTTGTGCTGTTTGTATCACTGTTATTTTTATTTAACCTGTTGATGGCGTTATTGATTGTGCTGTTTGTATCACTGTTATTTTTATTTAACCTGTTGATGGCGGTATTGCTTGTGCTGTTTGTATCACCGTTATTTTTAATTAACCTGTTAATCGCGTTATTGCTTGTGCTGTTTGTATCACCGTTATTTATATTTAACCTGTTAATCGCGTTATTGCTTGTCCTGTTTGTATCACTGTTACGGTTATTTAACCTGTTGATGGCGGTATTGCTTGTGCTGTTTGTATCACTGTTATTTTTATTTAACCTGTTGATGGCGTTATTGATTGTGCTGTTTGTATCACTGTTATTTTTATTTAACCTGTTGATGGCGGTATTGCTTGTGCTGTTTGTATCACCGTTATTTTTATTTAACCTGTTAATCGCGTTATTGCTTGTGCTGTTTGTATCACCGTTATTTATATTTAACCTGTTAATCGCGTTATTGCTTGTCCTGTTTGTATCACTGTTACGGTTATTTAACCTGTTGATGGCGGTATTGCTGTGCTGTTTGTATCACCGTTATTTTTATTTAACCTGTTAATAGCGGTCACATTACGCTCAGTCGTACTTGTATTTCTTGTGGTATTTGCTGTGTTCGTGGGTACACACGGATGGAATCGATAGAACGGTAAAAGTGAAGGTGGGCACTATCAAGGTTGCTCAACTTAGAGGGACAATTATTTATTTGCCTGACCTTATGTAGATCCTTTAGCAATAAGGATGTAACGATGTAACCAGCTACGTTCACAGGTTGTAACGGCGTTCTTGTCAATAATTTTATCAGTCATAGATAAGTGTGTTGTAAATTGTTAAGTAGTTTTATTAAATAGGTGCAAGCTGTCATTTTTTTAGAAAATTTCTACTAGAAAATAAGCTATCCGGACGCTATAAAGATATTAAATGTAAACCCAACGATATATATATATATATATATATATATATATATATATATATATATATATATATATAATAAGTGTGTATAGTATGTATGTGTGTGTGTGTGTGTGTGTGTGTGTGTGTGTGTGTGTGTGTGTGTGTGTGTGTGTGTGTGTGTGTGTTTTCGTGTTCGTGTTCACACAAACTCGTCCGCAATTTGTGGTATGACTTGAATTTTGGTAACAATTGATTTTGTTAATAGCGTGGATAAGTTCGTTTCTGTCAAAATCCGTTGTATTTTCTAAATAGCGAGTGAAACGTTGACTTTTCAAACTTTTAAAAAACACAAAATATTTTCACAATTAACTTATGATTTAAAATTTTGAAATTCTTAATTCTCCTTCTACTCCATCTCCTTCTTCTTCTTCTTCTCTTCTTCTCCTTCTTCTTCTCCTCTCCTCCTCCTCTTCCCTTTTCTTCTTTTCCTTAGTTTTCTTTTCTTCCTCTTCTTCTCCTCCTCCTCCTCCTCTCTCTTCTCCTCCTCCTCCTCCCTTTTCTTCTTTTCCTTCGTTTTCTTTTTTCTTTCTCTTCTTCTACTTCTTCTTTTCTTCTTCCTCTTCTTCTTCTTCTCCTCTTCCTTCTCCTTCTCCTTTTTCTTCTTTTCCTTCGAGTTCTTTTTCTTCGTTTTCTTTTTCTTCTTCTTCTCTTCTTCCTCTTTTTCTCCTCCTCCTACACCTCCTCCTCCTCCTCCTCCTACACCTCCTCCTCCTCCTCCTCCTACACCTCCTCCTCCTCCTCCTCCTACACCTCCTCCTCCTCCTTCTCCTCCTTCTCCTCCTCCTCCTCCTCCTCCTCCTTTTTCTTCTTTTCCTTCGTTTTCTTTTTCTTCCTCTTCTTCTTCTTCTATTTCTTCTTCATCTTCCTATTTTTCCTCTTCTATTTCTTCTTCATCTTCCTATTCTTCCTCTTCTTCTTCTTCTTCTTCCTCCTCCTCTTCTTCTTCTTTTCCTTCGTTTTTTCTTCCTCTTCTTCTTCTTCATCTTCTTCTTCCTCTTCTTCTTCTTTTCCTTCGTTTTCTTTTTCTTCCTCTTCTTCTTCCTCCTCTTCTTTTCTCCTCCTCCTCCTTCTCCTCCCCTCCCCTCCCCTCCTCCTTCTCCTCCCCTCCTCCTCTTTCTCCTCCCCTCCCCTCCTCCTTCTCCTCCACTCCCCTCCTCCTCCTTCTCCTCCTTCTCCTCCTCCTCCTCCTCCTCCTCCTTCTTATTTTTTCTTAAGGATAATGTAATGAGAAAGGTGAAAAAAAATTTCAAAAAAGTGTAACCGTGAAATAAGTTTTGGAAATTCGCTTCCGTCACGTAAACAAGTAAACGTTTACTATCTTGCTATACGAAGAATGAAGGTAGTGAAGAAATGCATCTTGTGGATATATCCGTTTTCTGATCATGCGAGTCAAAAAATGTGGATTTATTTGGTTATTCGTAAGTGTCTGTCCGCATCGTTTGAGACTAAATTATTTGACCGATTTAGTACGCCGTATCCTAAACAAACGAAACTTTGTATAATTTAATAAAATCGTCGTATTTTGCTTAAAGAAATTGTAGTAAATTTGAAATTTTGAGCCAAAAAATTCGTAGACACAAGTCTACACAAAATCAGCTAAAATTGTTCTATTTAGACCATTATGTGGTTCATATAAACTGAAACAAGACATTTGTGAGTAACGAATAACACTGACACATAAAGAGCACAGTCAGGGACACTGGCGTATCCGGGGGAAGATTAGAGGGGCATTTATATCTTTTATAATTTTGATTTATATTAATGTCCATATTTAATTGTATGTAGCCTATCTTATTCCATGTGACAAGACTCTCCGGATTGAACCTACGTGTGCTACAGTAAATAATAATTTGTTTAGATTTTATCATAACAATTTTTTTTGTTACTTTGAAGTAGATCTAGTTGAAGTATATTAAGAATGTATTTAGGCCATACGGAATTAATGCATATGTGCATGAAACTATGGGAAATTATAAGAATTTTTTGAGTTACTCGGGTCAATCCCCTTTTTTAACCTGGCTGGATACGCCATGGTTCGGGAGCTTTTAACAAATATCTGAAAAACAGAGACCGAAATTACGTTTCGGAGGAGTGAATCGAAAATCAAGACGAACCTTGATCGCAGTGGAGTTTTTTATCACTGGTCATGAATACGCCCTCTGTATTGTTAGCCAAGTTTTATGCAGACTAGTGATAAAAAAAAAAAATCCACTGCTGTCAAGGTTCATCTTGATTTTCGATTCACTTCTCCGAGACATAATTTCGGTCTCTGTTTTTTTTTTATGCAGACTACGGACGTTAAACAAAAAAAAAAAAAAAAAAATTATGCAGACTATCTCTGAATACCTTTAAAACGAAAGTTGGTGCAGTGTTTTTTTGTATGATTTAAAGTTGTTTTTTTTCAATCGACAAAATCTGCAAATTATTTTAAAAAAAACGTATTTTGCTAAACGATCGGTTGTATATAACCACTGAAGTTGAAGTAGGGTGGGGGGAATGGGGTTCGTTAACCTTGAATCAGCAAAGGATTTCACTCAAGGTTATTCAAGGTTTGCAGACAGAAGCCACTTCACTTGAAACTCTTACATCTAATTACAGTCCGTTGTTCTATGGGAAAACACCATAATAACTGTCACTACATGTCGTGCTCGGTTTAAACAAAGACCCTGAACGACGACAGCTTTAGACAGATTGTAATTGTGGTAAGCGATGAAACATTAATTTTTCACTTTCAGTTAAATAATAAATGTAGACTAAACGCATTTAAAGCAACTTATGGAGGTTTTACTTTCTAAAACATCCAGTTCCACAAAATAATCTGACAAGCAGCTGTTTAACTGACGTGATGGAAACGAATTACCTGTTATATCACCGTTATTTTTATATAACCTGTTAATCGCGTTATTGCTTGTACTGTTTGTATCACCGTTATTTTTATTTTACCTGTTAATCGCGGTACCGCTTGTTCTGTTTGTATCACGGTTATTTTTTTAACCTGTTAATCGCGGTATTGCTTATAATGTTTGTATCACAGTTATTTTTATTTAACCTGTTAATCGCGTATTGTTTATACTGTTTGTATCACCGTTACTTTTATTTAATCTGTTAATCGTTGTATTGCTTGTGCTGTTTGTATCATCGTTATTTTTATTTAACCTCTTTTAAGCTGCTTTAAGCAATACATGGGGTATTGCTTGTGCGGGTGTATTGCTTGTGCTGTTTTTGTATCACCGTTATTTTTATTTAACCTGTTAATCGCGTATTGTTTGTACTGTTTGTATCTCCGTTATTTTTATTTAACCTGTTGATGGCGGTATTGGTTGTGCTGTTTGTATCACCGTTATTTTTATTTTAACCTGTTAATCGCGGTATTGCTTGTACTGTTTGTATCACCGTTATTTTTCTTTAACCTGTTAATCGCGGTGTTGCTTGTACAGTTTTTTTCACCGTTATTTTTATTTAACCTGTTAATCGCGTTATTGCTTGTGCTGTTTGTATCACCGTTATTTATATTTAACCTGTTAATCGCGATATTGCTTGTGCTGTTTGTATCACCGTTATTTTTATTTAACCTGTTAATCGCGGTGTTGCTTGTGCTGTTTGTATCACCGTTATTTTTATTTAACCTGTTAATCGCGGTATTGGTTATACTTTTCGTATCACCGTTACTTTTATTTAACCTGTTAATCGCGATATTGCTTGTACTGTTTGTATCACCGTTATTTTTATTTAACCTGTTAATCGCGGTGTTGCTTGTGCTGTTTGTATCACCGTTACTTTTATTTAACCTGTTAATCGCGATATTGCTTGTACTGTTTGTATCACCGTTATTTTTATTTAACCTGTTAATCGCGGTATTGCTTATACTTTTCGTATCACCGTTACTTTTATTTAACCTGTTAATCGCGATATTGCTTGTACTGTTTGTATCACCGTTATTTTTATTTAATTTGTTAATCGCGGTATTGCTTGTACTGTTTGTATCACCGTTATTTTTATTTAACCTGTTAATCGCGGTGTTGCTTGTATGTTTGTATCACCGTGGTATTGCTTGTGCTGTTTGTATCACCGTTATTTTTATTTAACCTGTTAATCGCGGTATTGCTTATACTGTTTGTATCACAGTTATTTTTATTTAACCTGTTAATCGCGGTATTGCTTGTGCTATTTGTATCACCGTTATTTTTATTTAACCTGTTAATCGCGGTGTTGCTTGTGCTGTTTGTATCACCGTTATTTTTATTTAACCTGTTAATCGCGGTGTTGCTTGTGCTATTTGTATCACCGTTATTTTTATTTAACCTGTTAATCGCGGTGTTGCTTGTGCTGTTTGTATCACCGCTATTTTTATTTAACCTGTTAATCGCGTATTGCTTGTACTGTTTGTATCACAGTTATTTTAATTTAATCTGTTAATCGCGTATTGTTTGTGCTGTTTGTATCACCGTTATTTTTATTTAACCTGTAAATCGCGTTATTGCTTGTGCTGTTTGTATCACAATTATTTTTATTTAATTAGTGTGTATTTTGTTTATCTCGTCCTGTTTTCGAAACAACATGAAAATCTGCTTTAGCATTTGAAATTTTCAAATTAATTGTATTGAAAATACAAACAATAATCCCAATCGCCGTTAAATTGAACTGCCCAAGTTCACCGGATTTTGGTAATTCAAAATGAAAATTTACGCAGTTTTTAACGCTTGTCACGATGGTAAAATCATAGTTTAAAAATATTTTAAGGCAAATGATACAGGATTTTTTAAAGATTTGAAATTTTCGACGTTTTGAGCTGTTAAAAACGAATTTCGCTAGTTAAAGAACTTGTTCAAGCTGTTACCACTAACGAGGACGATCGGCGTTAGATCAGAGGATCAGAATCGGCAAGAATAAAGCTTACAGTAGTAACTACGAGTCTCGAACCCAGGACCTTGCGGCTCGCAATTTAGAGACGTAGTAGACTGACTGTGTTTTACCCACATTGACTACCGAGTCATATGTAAATATATATATGTACACGTATCGATTCCTCAAAAATATATCCTGAAAGTCTTTTTTTCGTTATTTTAAGGTGAAAAGCACATTGAGGCTATTATCGCCTCCCTAAATGTAAGTGTAGGTGTAAAGTGTTAAAGTCGTAAGTGTAGTGATGTATGTGTAAGTGTGTGTTGGACTCTGTACCACGAGGGACGTCTAAATCCTCTCAGTAGGTGCAGCTAGTCTGATCCCCTGCGGGGCTGTAGTGTTGTAAGTGTAAGTGTGTGTTAGACTCGGGTACCGCGAGGGACGTGTAAATCCTCTCAGTAGGTGCAGCTAGTCTGCACTCCCTACGGGGCTGTAGTGTTGTAAGTGTGTGTGTTAGACTCGGGTATTGCGAGGGACGTCTAAATCCTCTCAATAGGTGCAGCTAGTCTGCCCCTGCGGGGCTGTAGTGTTGTAATTGTAAGTGTGTGTTAGACTCGGGTACCGCGAGGGACGTGTAAATCCTCTCAATAGGTGCAGCTAGTCTGCCCCCCTGGGGGCTGTAGTGTTGTAAGTGTAAGAATGGGTTAGACTCGGGTATCGCGAGGGACGTATAAATCCTCTCAATAGGTGCAGCTAGTCTGTACCCCCCAGGGGGCTGTAGTGTTGTAAGTGTAAATGTGTGTTAGACTCGGGTATCGCGAGGGACGTATAAATCCTCTCAATAGGTGCAGCTAGTCTGCCCCCCTGGGGGCTGTAGTGTTGTAAGTGTAAGAATGGGTTAGACTCGGGTATCGCGAGGGACGTATAAATCCTCTCAATATGTGCAGCTAGTCTGTACCCCCCTGGGGGCTGTAGTGTTGTAAGTGTAAATGTGTGTCAGACTCGGGTATCGCGAGGGACGTATAAATCCTTTCAATAGGTGCAGCTAGTCTGCCCCCCTGGGGGCTGTAGTGTTGTAAGTGTAAGTGTGTGTTAGACTCGGGTATCGCGAGGGACGTATAAATTCTCTCAATAGGTGCAGCTAGTCTGCCCCCCTGCGGGGCTGTAGTGTTGTAAGTGTAAATGTGTCAGACTCGGGTATCGCGAGGGACGTATAAATCCTTTCAATAGGTGCAGCTAGTCTGCCCCCCTGGGGGCTGTAGTGTTGTAAGTGTAAGTATGGGTTAGACTCGGGTATCGCGAGGGACGTATAAATTCTCTCAATAGGTGCAGCTAGTCTGTACCCCCTGCGGAGCTGTAGTGTTGTAAGTGTAAGTATGGGTTAGACTCGGGTATCGCGAGGGACGTATAAATTCTCTCAATAGGTGCAGCTAGTCTGCCCCCCTGGGGGCTGTAGTGTTGTAAGTGTAAGTATGGGTTAGACTCGGGTATCGCGAGGGACGTATAAATTTTCTCAATAGGTGCAGCTAGTCTGTACCCCCTGCGGGGCTGTAGTGTTGTAAGTGTAAGTATGGGTTAGACTCGGGTATCGCGAGGGACGTATAAATCCTCTCAATAGGTGCAGCTAGTCTGTACCCCCCTGGGGGCTGTAGTGTTTTAAGTGTAAATGTGTGTCAGACTCGGGTATCGCGAGGGACGTATAAATCCTTTCAATAGGTGCAGCTAGTCCACTTCTGGGGCTGTAGTGTTGTAAGTGTAAGTATGGGTTAGACTCGGGTATCGCGAGGGACGTATAAATTCTCTCAATAGGTGCAGCTAGTCTGCTCTGCTTGCGGGGCTGTAGTGTTGTAAGTGTAAATGTGTGTCAGACTCGGGTATCGCGAGGGACGTATAAATCCTTTCAATAGGTGCAGCTAGTCTGCCCCCCTGGGGGCTGTAGTGTTGTAAGTGTAAGTATGGGTTAGACTCGGGTATCGCGAGGGACGTATAAATTCTCTCAATAGGTGCAGCTAGTCTGCCCCCCTGGGGGCTGTAGTGTTGTAAGTGTAAGTATGGGTTAGACTCGGGTATCGCGAGGGACGTATAAATTCTCTCAATAGGTGCAGCTAGTCTGCCCCCCTGCGGGGCTGTAGTGTTGTAAGTGTAAATGTGTGTCAGACTCGGGTATCGCGAGGGACGTATAAATCCTTTCAATAGGTGCAGCTAGTCTGCCCCCCTGGGGGCTGTAGTGTTGTAAGTGTAAGTATGGGTTAGACTCGGGTATCGCGAGGGACGTATAAATTCTCTCAATAGGTGCAGCTAGTCTGCCCCCCTGCGGGGCTGTAGTGTTGTAAGTGTAAATGTGTGTCAGACTCGGGTATCGCGAGGGACGTATAAATCCTTTCAATAGGTGCAGCTAGTCTGCCCCCCCTATGGGGCTGTAGTGTTGTAAGTGTAAGTATGGGTTAGACTCGGGTATCGCGAGGGACTTATAAATTCTCTCAATAGGTGCAGCTAGTCTGCCCCCCTGGGGGCTGTAGTGTTGTAAGTGTGTGTGTTAGACTCGGGTATCGCGAGGGACGTCTAAATCCTCTCAGTAGGTGCAGCTAGTCTGTACCCCCCTGCGGGGCTGTAGTGTTGTAAGTGTAAGTGTGTGTTAAGGATTATTTTTGGGAATAACCTATAAATAAATTTATACTCGGGTATCGCGAGGGACGTCTAAATCCTCTCAATAAGTGTAGCTAGTCTGCACCCCCTGCGGGGTCCTAAAAGACAGGGCGCTTATTTAGATGTCTCAGGTCTACGGCTTACCATTAAGACTGCTCCAAGTAGCTCATGTTCAACGTTAATGCATTAAAAATCTGATCGCAATTTTACCCTTCGTGCTGCTGTTGCTGCCAGTGTCGCCTGGTCAAATTTGCAAGCGGTCACGTTTCACTCTCACCCGTCATCCACCCTTTGTCGTGTACTCAACTTTCGCAACACGCGTGTTTTTGTTATGCTCGTCATCAACTCGGACGAGACAACACCAAGATGTCGCATACCACGTTGCAGTTATCGCGGCTAATTCGATATTATCGTGATTGCGCTGTCTTACGTAACCATTAGGCCATCTTTTGGAAGCTATTTACGTATAAGAAACCTAGAGGTACGTGTCATGGTCAGCCCACCATCGTTCGTAAAATATTCCACGTTTTAAAAGCGCTGTTATTGTATCTGCAAAGAAAGTTCATTTCTAGCCGCCTCGGTGGCCAAGTTGATAGAGTACTGGGCTTTCACCCCGAGGACCCGGGTTCGATTCCCGGCCAGGGCTTGGCATTTTCATACGCTATAAATCATCTCATCGTCTGCGTTAGCCCAAATGTGCACAATAGTCGGACGTTAAACACCCCCCCCAAAAAAAAGTTCATTTTTAGCCACCTCGGTGGCCGTACTGGGCTTTCATCCCGAGGACCCGGGTTCGATTCCCGGTCAAGGCTTGGCATTTTCATACGCTATAAATCATCCCATCGTCTGCATTAGCCCAAGTGTGCACAATAGTCGGACGTTAAACACCCCCCCCCCAAAAAAAAGTTCATTTTTAGCCGCCTCGGTGGCCGTACTGGGCTTTCATCCCGAGGATCCGGGTTCGATTCCCGGCCAGGGCTTGGCGTTTTCATACGCTATAAATCATCCCATCGTCTGCATTAACCCAAGTGTGCACAATAGTCGGACGTTAAACACAAAAAAAAAGAAAGTTCTTTTAGACCACTTAAATGTAGACTGAGATTAAAATTAACACAAGCACTTAAAAAAGGTGTTTCTGTTATAAAGAAAACCAGCTCCAATTAAAGTAATCCCATTAAGTGGCATTTGGTTTGCTAATGTTCGCAACCATTTACTTTGCCGTTTTACTTTCTCTTTGTCTCTTTCATTCTCCTTTCCTTCGGTATCTTACTCCGGATGTCCCAGTTACGCGAGAACGGTGCAATTAAATCGATTCCTTTTTTTATTTTTAAATGAGCGAGTTAAAGGAATGCCGCCACTTATTGTGACGAAACGAATAAATAAGCCGTTGGAAAGGCCGTTGTGATAAACTAGAACCTATCCTGACATCTAGAACAGAGGTGTCCAACATTAGGGGTGGGCGTTTCTGCTATTTTTACTAAACTTTAACAAACTGTTTGTTGAGGAAAAAAGCTGCTTTTTAAAACAGTTGGAAAAAAACAGGTTTAGAAAACTGAAACTCAAAGTCGAATTAGTAGCTAAAACATAAAGCACTTTTTTATGGTGTATTTTAATCGTATAATTGTGTTTAGTATTTGTGACTTAAATTTTTTGTTTAACTTTGTGACGACCTCGACAGAGGGATTTGGCATTTTGTATTACGGCCTGAAGATGAAACAGTAATGTTTCGAAACCGCGGTAGCCTTTACGAGGTGAGTAAATAGATTATTAGACGGAAAAATAGACATAGCCCTAATTATTTAAATATGTGGTCCGGTGCCTGTTGCAATAATGAAAAATTAACAAAATTACCTTTTTCGTTTTAATTACGATTTTTTACCTTATTTATACCTTTGTTATTTTAAATAAATCGACTATTTGTTACCGTATGACCGCGACAATGCTGTAGTTTTAGTTGTGGTACGTAGGGTCCTACATGTTGGATAGTGGTAGAAAACACCAAACTGTTAAAAAAAACTGCTTTTCTATAAAGGACAAACAAACTGCTTTTTCAAACGGAAACAAGCAGTTTGATTTGGACTGGTTTGTTAAACAAGGAACGGCTTTCCGCACTACCACACCCACGTTCTATTCGAACGTTTCCGCAAGCGCTAAAACTGTTTTCCTGCTAACTGCTTTATTTCCAAAAATAAAGAGACTTTTAAAAGGGCCGTCGTTTTACAGCCGTAGATGACATTAAAAGCGCATAGCTGAAAGAACTAAAGGCTATCTCAAAGATCGAGTTTGAGAAGTGTTTGGAGGATTGGAAGAAGCGCTGGCACAAGTGCATAATCTCCAATGGGGACTATTTTGAAGGCGACAACATCAATTTAGAAATATAAATAAATATTTTGTTCAAAAAATTAAAATTCTCGTTACTTTCTGAACACACCTCGTATATTTGCACCCATTATATTTGTTTAGCTGGCAATACGTGAATGCTTTTAATTCCTTTGTCGTAAAATGTATCGCCAACGATCGTCTTCGAAGGCTCTGAATGTATAATAACTCGTCTAAAATAAACCGGTTCAGCTGATTGGTGTCTGGATTGTCGTCCGGACAGAACATGTTTATACATCACCCCCTCACCTCACCTCACCCCTCACCCGCCTACCCTCTGTCTGACATCTTTCATTGAATCAACTTCGTTTTGTCCTCTCGTATCGAAATTCTAAAAGGAAATGCAATTAAGTGGAGTGTAAATATCGCAAATAATTTCTGTAATTTAATTCAATTGTTTAAAACAGACGAATGAAGCCCAAAAAGTCCTGTAGTATTAAAGTCCTGACAGTGTTGTCTACTCGATGATTTACACTTTACAGTTTGCAGATGACCGAGCTATAATTGCAGGAGACAAAGAAGATCTACAATACTTGACGCGTAAGTTAGAAGAAATATATTAAGTGGGGATTATGTATGAACACAGGAAAAATAAAATATTTATGTATAGGTGACAAAATAAGTAGTCTAGACATTGACTCTACGGAGGACATACAACCATGTGAAGCGTATACATATTTGGGCGTAAAAAAGCGGTACGGATGAAAACGAAATAAGATCGAGAATAACAGAAGCAAGGAAAATAATGGGATGCTTGAACGGCGTATTATGGAGTAAGAATATAACAAGGT
>CM040189.1:10890865-10915865 GCA_022606455.1 Callitettix versicolor
AATTTGTCTAAGAAATTCGGAATGTATGCGTGGGTCTCGTACATCTACCTTCGTTGGAAAAAAGTTGATTTAATTTCAAGCGCACTTTTGAACGAAAATACATCAAACTTAACAAAAGTTGAATGTTATTCAACATCTGTAGCTATATCGGTAATTCGTTTTAGACAATTTTGTTGAATAATTAAGTCAGTGTAATTAATTATAACAATATATGTAGGCCTATAGTTATATACATTTAGGGAGGCTTATATATATATATATATATATATATATATATATATATATATATATATAAAATACGTCAATATAAAATATATATTATATATATATATATATATATATATATATATATATTTGAAGGAAGAACGTAAAATCTTGAGGAAGATCTTTGTTTGGTCCGAGATTAACAGAAACTGGATACAGGTTGCACTCCCGGAAGACCACAGAGAAGATATCGAACCTGGCAGCAGATATCAGAAGAAGGCTTCGGTTCTATGGACACATAAGTAGACTCCCAACAACGAGACTTGCCAACAGAATCCTTAAGTATATACAAGGTGTCAAATCAACAACGTCGTGGATCGCACAAGTCAGAATAGACCTACATGACGCAGGAATAGACTCAACAGATGTTGAAGACAGGAACGCATACAGGAGAAAGATGCTCGGTTGGAAGGTCCCAGAGAATGAAATCCCAAAGAGAGCAGGGGTAAAATGGACGGAGGAGCGGAAGAGGATCCATGGGGACAGGATGAGGGAGGTGTGGAGGATTAGAAGGAGCAAGACATGAGTCGGAGTGCTTTGCGTGATCCAACAGGGTCTATACGCAAATAATTATATATATATATATATATATATATATATATATATATATATATATATATAATTTAAAAAAATTGGTTTAGTGTTAAAATATTTCTGAACTTTTTACACAATTGAAGTCGTCATTTTATCATTCAACACAATAATCAAAAGAACTGTAGGTTATTCAGCGCAACAAATAAAGCAATCACGTTGTTTTTCATTTCAGACCGCGGTGTTTAATGCGTTTATACCGGATGAACTAATACCATGACTTAATCCAAGATTCAGAAGCCTTGGATTACGGCTCCCGTAACTAAATCGTGATTAGCCGTAGCTATCGCTGCAAGGTTACGCGTCTTAATGACACGGGGACTGGGAGATTTGTAAAGGCGGACAAGAAAGAAGTTCGATTTGTTCCAAACACCCGTTTCTGCTGCATTCATCGTTCAACTGCTGTGAAGGTTGGTGTTATACAGCGACAGATTTCTTGTTGTCGTTGGAAATGCTTGCACACATTTATAATTCAGAGAACCGTTTTTTTTCTATCTCTCTTACATGTATAATCCGGATGGAAGTTTTTTAACATGTATCTTGTTTGTTTTAAGGCTGTTTGTGATGTTGAACTTCGCGCGTCGCAAGTCTCATATTAAATTACTTAATTAAAAATTCCTTATGTTTCCGCTCAAGATCGAATCCGGGACCTTGCGCGTGTGAGGCGCTCGTCATAACCACTACACTACGGAAACTACAAAGTTATATTAAAAAAATAGCTGTTTTATATTAATTCGTAACGAGTAGCTGATTTCACTGAACAGCTGATAGGTTGTAATAAGTTTTAGGTTATGTTGTTGAATACTAGCTTTGTTAATTTGTCGTGTTTTCGAACAAATTATCGTAATTAAAATAATAGGGAAAAGAAAACATGATACATGATTTTTATTTCTGGTTCAATAAAAGAAATTTGTTATCAATCGGTCTTACATTCGTAATCCGGAAAACCGTTTTTTTCAATCAATCTTACAGTTATAATCCAAAGGACTTTTTTTCTAATCGTTCTTACGTTTTAATCCTGAGGACGGTTTTTTTCAATCGATCTTACAGTTATAATTCAGAGGACTTTTTTCTAATCGTTCTTAGTTTTATAATACTGAAGCCGTTTTTTTCAATCAGTCTTACAGTTATAATTCAAAGGACTTTTTTTCTAATCGTTCTTACGTTTTAATCCTGAGGACCGTTTTTTTCAATCGGTCTTACAGTTATAATTCAGAGGACTTTTTTCTAATCGTTCTTAGTTTTATAATACTGAAGCCGTTTTTTTCAATCAGTCTTACAGTTATAATTCAAAGGACTTTTTTTCTAATCGTTCTTACGTTTATAATCCTGAGGACCGTTTTTTTCAATCGGTCTTACAGTTATAATTCAGAGGACTTTTTTTCTAATCGTTCTTACGTTTATAATCCTGAGGACCGTTTTTTTCAATCAGTCTTACAGTTATAATTCAAAGGACTTTTTTTCTAATCGTTCTTACGTTTATAATCCTAAGGACTGTTTTTTCAATCGGTCTTACAGTTATAATTCAAAGGACTTTTTTTTTCAAATCGTTCTTACGTTTATAATACTGAAGCCGTTTATATACTCTTATAAGCCGTTTATAAGCTCTTATTGAAGTTGAATACTTCTTATGGCGGGGTATGGATGTATGTTTTGCACGGGAAAAAAATTCAGTTTGCCGTCAGGCATCACGCTCTTATTGAAGTGAATATTCTTATGGCTGGGACCATTAATGTATGTCGTAAGACCGTTTATAATCAGTCTTACAGTTATAATTCAGAGGATTTTTTTTCTAATCGTTCTTACGTTTATAATCCTGTAGACCGTTTATTTTTCAATCACTCTTACATCCGGATGACCGTTTCAATCGGTCTTACATTTATAATCCAAAGGACGTTTTTTATAATCGTTCTTACGTTTATAATCCTGTGGACCGTTTATTTTTCAATCACTCTTACATCCGGATGACCGTTTCAATCGGTCTTACATTTATAATCCAAAGGACGTTTTTTATAATCGTTCTTACGTTTATAATCCTGTGGACCGTTTATTTTTCAATCACTCTTACATCCGGATGACCGTTTCAATCGGTCTTACATTTATAATCCAAAGGACGTTTTTATAATCGTTCTTACGTTTATAATCCTGTGGACCGTTTATTTTTCAATCACTCTTACATCCGGATGACCGTTTCAATCGGTCTTACATTTATAATCCAAAGGACGTTTTTTATAATCGTTCTTACGTTTATAATCCTGAGGACCGTTTTTTCAATCACCCTTACATCCGGATAACCGTTTCAATCGGTCTTACATTTATAATCCAAAGGACGTTTTTTATAATCGTTCTTACGTTTATAATCCTGAGGACCGTTTTTTCAATCACCCTTACATCTGGATAACCGTTTTAATCGGTCTTACAGTTATAATCCAAAGGACGTTTTTTATAATCGTTCTTACGTTTATAATCCTGAGGGCCGTTTTTTTCAATCACTCTTACATCCGGATGACCGTTTCAATCGGTCTTACATTTATAATCCAAAGGACGTTTTTTATAATCGTTCTTACGTTTATAATCCTGAGGACCGTTTTTTTCAATCACTCTTACATCTGGATAACCGTTTTAATCGGCCTTACAGTTATAATCCAAAGGACGTTTTTTATAATCGTTCTTACGTTTATAATCCTGAGGACCATTTTTTTCAATCACTCTTACATCTGGATAACCGTTTTTTAATCAATCTTACAGTTATAATCCAAAGGACGTTTTTTTCTAATCGTTCTTATGTTTTAATTCTGAGGACCATTTTTTTCAATCACTCTTACATCCGGATAACCGTTTTTTTCAATCGTTCTTACAATTATAATCCAAAGGACGTTTTTTTATAATCGTTCTTACTTTTATAATCTTTAAGACCGTTTTTCCAATCACTCTTACATCTGGATAACCGTTTTAATCCGTCTTACAGTTGTAATCCAAAGGACGTTTTTTTATAATCGTTCTTACGTTTATAATCCTTAAGACCGTTTTTTCAATCACTCTTACATCTGTATAACCGTTTTAATCGGTCTTACAGTTATAATCCAAAGGACGTTTTTTTATATAATTTTTCTTACGTTTATAATCCTGAAGACCGTTTTTTTCAATCACTCTTACATCCGGATAACCGTTTTTTTCAATCGTTCTTACAATTATAATCCAAAGGACGTTTTTTTATAATCGTTCTTACGTTATATTCCTTAAAACCGTTTTAATCGGTCTTACAGTTATAATCCAAAGGACGTTTTTTTATATAATTTTTCATACGTTTATAATTCTGAGGACCATTTTTTTCAATCACTCTTACATCCGAATAACCGTTTCTCTAATCGTTCTTACTTATCACTCTTACATTTATAATCCGCTGGTCCCCACAAATTTAACCGATAACCGTAATATTAAAAAAATGTTACTACATTAACTTTATTGGAAATGTTATGCTTTTTCTCGTAAATTGGTTAAAATTATGATAGGTCTTGCCGTTCAGCCAGTATTACACAATAATAATAACCACCAACTACATTATCAAAATTGAATCAGGGCCCGCCATCTTAAAACGGAAGTGATTACGAAAAATGTTATACTTTCGTCGTTCAGGCCTTGGTAAAAAATTTCAAAACAATCGGTTTATACGTTTGGTCAAAATTGCATGCAATCATTATCGTTAAATCAGAGGCGACCATCTTGAAACTGGGAAAAAATCAGATACCTTTATACAAGGTAACTTCGGATTAAATTTTAAAACAATCGGTCATCGCGTTTTGCCAAAATTGCATAAAACAAATGTCAAACAGTCGAGTGGAAACAGACATCGTGCTCGGCTCCGTGAATGCAGGCGGAACATTTGCATACTACATTAATATTATTAATTAATTGTTATCAGAACACTTTCTTTTCATTATTAAAAAGTAATGAAATTCTGTAATTAAGTGAACAGCGGATATGATAATTTGTATTCAGGTGAGATGTTTCCTTGAAACAGAAGCAAAAAGGTAATTGTGTTAACGTTAGTCTGCAACTTTAGAATAAACTTTCGCTATTGAATTTATGCATATTAAAATACACTTCGAAGGTGAATATAAATTTTCTCTCTTTATTTGTTTCACCGAACTTTGGGGTACACTAAATCAATCACTTTTTAATGTTCTGTGCCTTCCTCGTAGCCCAGTATTGCTTCATTCGTTGTGATCTTGCTTTTCTTTCTTCGTCAGAGATTTGGATCGTTTGCTTGGATTTGACTCCTTGGAACCGTTGCTTCTTGTCCTTGGTTACTGTTTTGGCTGTTCTGTCCATGAGCATAGTGTCAGTGATTTGTAGTTCTGTTATGTCTTTCTCCGTTTCTCTAAACCAAAGTGGTTTGGCTCTTCCATTGCGAAAGTACTGAAATATTTTTTCGGTTAGTCTAACTTTGTCCATTCGGAGGATGTGCCCATAAAAATCAATTCTCCTTTTTCTTATTGTGTCTGATAGTGTTTCAGTTTTTTGGTAAAGAGTTTCATTACTGATGTGGAGTAATTGGTTGTTACGGAATTTGGGCTGTAAGATTTTTCTTAATATCTTTCTTTCTTTGATCTCCATCCTTTCAAGTGGGCCCTGGGTTGTGAGTATAAATTTTATTGTAAAAGAATTACGAATTTTGCTCCACATTTCGAACTGGACGAACGGTTTTGTTGGGTAAAACGTGTATAACTATTCACTAGAAACAGTTTTACGTTTAAAAACGTTCGTTTACATGACGTCATTCAGTGACAGTTCGTTGAAATTTATTTCCAGTGAGACCGCTGATTGTCGCGGCATTAGATTTTTGAAGTGACTTCTTCTTATGGCGGGGTATGGATGTATGTTTCGCACGGGAAAAAATTCAGTTTGCCGTCACGCATCACGCTCTTATTGAAGTGAATACTTCTTATGGCGGAGTATGGATGTATGTTTTGCACGGAAAAAAATTCAGTTTGCCGTCACGCATCACGCTCTTATTGAAGTGAATACTTCTTATGGCGGGGTATGGATGTATGTTTCGCACGGGAAAAAATTCAGTTTGCCGTCACGCATCACGCTCTTATTGAAGTTAATACTTCTTATGGCGGGGTGTGGATGTATGTTTTGCACGGGAAGAAAAATTCAGTTTGCCATCACGCATCACGCTCTTATTGAAGTGAATACTTCTTATGGCGGGGTGTGGATGTATGTTTTGCACGGGAAAAAAATTCAGTTTGCCGTCACGCATCACGCTCTTATTAAAGTTAATACTTCTTATGGCGGGGTGTGGATGTATGTTTTGCACGGGAAAAAAATTCAGTTTGCCGTCACGCATCACGTTCTTATTGAAGTTAATACTTCTTATGGCGGGGTATGGATGTATGTTTTGCACGGGAAAAAGTTCAGTTTGCCGTCACGCATCACGCTCTTATTGAAGTGACTACTTCTTATGGCGGGGTATGGATGTATGTTTTGCACGGAAAAAGTCAGTTTGCCGTCACGCATCACGCTCTTATATATATTTTTGTTTTAAGTTATATTTTTGAAGTGAAAACTTGTACGTTCGCGCCATTATATTACTTACCCAGTCCAACTTAATTATTTAGTTTTGTGTCAAGTGTTAACTGTGTAACAGTGACGTTTTATACGTTATTATGTATTGGTAGTTGTGAATACTAAATATTTAAATTATTTTAAACGCCATTATACTACTTACCCAGTCCAACTTTATTTAGTATTTAGTTTTATGACACGTGCTAACTGTGTAACAGTGACGTTTTATACGTTATTATATATTGGTAGGTGTGAATAATAAATATTTAAATGCCATTATACTACTTACCCAGTGCAACTAAATTATTTAGTATTCAGTTTTGTGATATGTGTTAACTATAGGCTACAACAGTGACGTTTTAATAATATTTTATACTTTTTAATATAATGTTTTTAATTTGAAAGTTTATATTTGTGTTTTTGTTTGTTATTCAATCACACATTAACTACCGGACCGATTGAGATGAAATTTAAAATGAACATGGTTTAGGTACCTGAGATGGACATAGATGTATTTCCGTTTTAAAAATCTGAATCCCTGTTATTATTTATTATAAAATTATTTTTTATAAGCTTACATTTGCAATGATTTTAATTGAAACAATCTTATAATTCCAAACAACCTGCCTTTCCAAATTAAAATATTGCAGTTTCCATTGAAGTTGGCATCTACAGTGACAATTAATAAGTCACAGGGTCAGATATTAAGTGTAGCAGGAATACATTTGGGACTCCGTGCTTCTCCCATGGTCAGTTATAGCCTATTCTAGTGTCGAGTAGCAAACATCTATGTCTTGGCAAAAAACCGTAAAATCATATAATATTGTCATACAATACATAAATCGTATAATACATTGAGATAGTCAAAGAATTCAAATATCTTGGGGAATGGATCAGCTGGAACGCCCTAGAGAAAAAAGCTATGGAATCTAGGAGAAATAAAGTTGAATTAGCCTTCCAACTTACCAAGGACACGTACAACAAGAAGTTCCTCTTCTGGAATACAAAGATAAGGCATTATCATACGGTAATTAAACCAGAAGCCTTATATGCAGTTGAAACATTATCTCTCACAACCCAGGGCCCACTTGAAAGGCTGGAGATTGAAAGACTGTATTTAGAAATATATTAAAATGAAATGAACGTACTCATGATTTTGAAAATCTACAATAAATTTTATTTTGTGGTTTAAAATATATAGCCGTAACTCGTTATAAGTAGTCACTTCTGTCGGCAGTCATGCCACTGCCACTTTTTTAATTTTTTTTCCAGCAGAATGTTGGCTTCACGAATTGCAAAGTAAATTGTGTAGAAAAACCACACAAGGTCGTACAAGACAATCGGCAATGGTGAAAACGTAAGAGATTCGATTTCACGAAACTGGCTCGACAGGTTCGTTCAGAATTTTAAATCATGAAAGATCATAACACGATTCAATACGAATAAAAACAGAAGCTGAATTAAGCATAACGGCTGTAAGGATGTTTGTCTTTCTGCAAAAAGTAATTTGCTTTTGTTTAAAATGTGCAACGTTGATTTATGTTTAGCCATTTACGTTAAAAAATGTAAACCGGTTTCAAAAAAAAGGACATATCTCTAACCGGATTTTTTTTGGGGGAAGAAATACGTAAATTGGGTCCCATTTGAGACGATTAAGGTGTTTTTGGAAAAAAGTGGTTTTTTTTACTTTCTTATTGTACAAATCGTTCTTAAATTTTAACGATCCTTCAAAAGATGATCTAGGATCAGGATCGGTTCTCATTTCAAGGTCCCGGTCTAGATTTTACCCTCCAAATACCTCGTTTTCCAAAAAAATTTGCTAAATTGAATTTTAAACTTAATCCATAAGTAAGCCTACGCAAATAAAGTCGAAAAGCCTATATACGAAATATAATTTAATAGCATTTCACTACAGATTTTGCTCAAATTTTTGTGTATAACTCAAGTCATTGTAAGGAAATGTGAAATTTCTACTATCGAAAAGCGTTTTGTTTTTCTGTCAACTGTAAATTCCCTGTATGCTGTCTGTTTAGTCTATCCCACTACACATATATCGATTGCGAATTACTATATTATTATATCTCCTAAAGATTGTTTAGGATCATCTCCCCGCAGGGGGGATGCAGACTAGTTGCACCTATTGAGAGTATTTAGATGTCCCTCGCGGTAACCGAGTCTAACACACTTACAACACTACACTTACGACTTTAACACTTTACACTCAAACTTACATTTAGGGAGGCGATAATAGCCTCAATGTGCTTTTCGCCTTTTATGCTCTAGCCGCCTCGGTGGTCTAGTGGATAGCGTACTAGGCTTTCACCTCGAGGATCCGGGTTCGATTCCCGGCGAGGGCTTGGCATTTTCATACGCTATAAATCATCCCACCGTCTGCATTAGCCCAAGTGTGCACAATAGTCGGACATTAAATTAAACACAAAATAAAATAAAATAAAAAAAATAAAATAAAATATGCTCTCTGTTCTTTATATTTTTAACCCCGCAGGGGTGCAGACTAGCTGCACCTATTGAGAGGATTTGGACGTCCCTCGCGGTACCCGAGACATAACACACACTTACAACTTTAACACTTTACACTCACACACATTTAGGGAGGCGATAATAGCCTCTATGTACTTTTCGCCTTAAAATAACAAAAAAATATTTTTAATTTAACATAATGCATCATTTAATATTTAATATTAAAACTAAATATTTCGGTCTAAATATTTAATATTTAAACACATAAATGTAGTAATAATGTACGTATCATTACAGCTATAATCTTTTTTAATTCTTATTCTTTCTGAACTTTTAAATTACATTTCTCTCACATTTTTTTATTACGTAAATTGAATATAACTTTCTTTTTTTGTTAGTTTTTTTATCAGTGGAATTATAACCACGTTTGACTGTAATTGTGTTTGAGAAAGGTGCGCATTGTTTAATCCGGACACGGATGACACCGTACAAACGGACGCCGAACAAACCGGCAAGAGAAACCTTCGGAACTGCGCGAGATATTCGTGACTCGTGACTCAGGTGGTGTGTAATTGTGTGTGATCCAACGAAAGTGAACCGATCACGCGACGGCAGGTTGGAGTCGTTATTTACGAATTTCGTTCCCAGATTCGGTGATTAATTAGGTAAATTAAGTCGAAATGCGTGTCAAACTGTAACGCCATCGAGTAATACTTGCAACACCGAGGCACGCAGCTGTTTAGCCCACTTTTTGTGTAAAGCGAAAGTAGAATTTCTTTTTATGATTTGCGCGATTTTGTTTCTCAAAAGAAAATCTGTTATATTTTTTTTAATAACACACCTGGACAACGACAGAGGTTTTGTATCTGAAATTCTCGTGTACCTTATAGTTTTGTTATCTGAAATTCTCATGTAACTTATAGTTTTATATCTGAAATTCTCGTGTACCTTATAATTTTGTATCTGAATTTCTTGTGTACCTTATAGTTTTATATCTGAATTTCTTGTGTACCTTATAGTTTTGTATCTGAATTACTCATGTACCTTATAGTTTTGTATCTGAAATTCTCGAGTACCGTATAGTTTTTTATCTGAAATTCTCGTGTACCTTATACTTTTGTATCTGAATTTCTTGTATACCTTATAGTTTTGTATCTGAAATTCTGCTGTATCTTATAATTTTATATCTGAAATTCTTGTTTACCTTATAGTTTTGTATCTGAAATTCTTGTGTACCCTAAAGCCGGTTCAGGTCTGATGAAATCAGATGCAGATCCCAGTCCAGCCAGTCGGTTTGCCTCCTCATTACCCTTAACTCCCTTATACCCCGGAACCCAGTGAAGAGTTACCCGATTACCCAGGGACAGATTGTTGATGTTCTCCCTACCATCTTGTAGTGCTTTTATTCCTGCTTGACTATCGGTATGTTTTGGGGAGGAGCGATGCATCTGTGTGTCACACATTGAGTGGTAAATATGAAAACTCGAAATTAATACATTCTACCATAAGTCATACCATAACATTCATAGAAAACAAAATCTGTAGAAGGAGAAAGAAAACCATAATTACTTCCAAAAACCCAATAATATAAATGATATTTAGTGATGTCTGTAAAATAAAAGGTTCCCTAGGAAAACTATTTCAGGGTCGTCAAAGTTCACGAAAGTGCAAATTTAAAAAAGCGAAAAAACAATATTAATTTAAAGAGAAACAAAAAATATATTTAACGCTTAGGGTTCTACAACAATCGTTAGCATATACGAGGTGTGTTCAGAAAGTAAGGAGAATTTTAATTTTTTGAACAAAATATTTATTTATTCTTCTACATTGATGTTGATCCTTAAAAATAGTCCCCATTGGAGATTATGCACTTGTTCCAGCGCTTCTACCAATCCTCGAAACACTTCTCAAACTTGATCTTTAGTTGCTTCAACTATGCGCTTGTAATGTCATCTACGACTGTAAAACGATGGCCTTTAAGGTTCTCTTCATTTTTGGAAATAGAAAAAAGTCACACGGAGCCATGTCTGGCGAATATGGAGGCTGGGGCATCGTTACAGTACTGTTTTGGCCAAAAATTCACGAACAAGATCTGGTGCATTATCGTGGTGCAAGAGCCATGACTTGTTTTTCCACAGATCTGGGCGTTTTTTTCGTATTGCTTCACGCAAATGGCGTTGAACTTGTAGGTAATACTCCTTATTGATCGTTTCACCTGGTGGCAGGAATTCATGATGCACTATGCCATTAATATCGAAGAACACAGTGAGCATAACCTTCACGTTCGACCGCACTTGTCGAGCCTTTTTCGGTCTCGGCGAGCCAGAATGCCTCCACTGGGATGATTGAGCCTTAGTTTCGACGTCATATCCGTAAACCCATGTTTCGTCACCTGTTATAATACGTTTCAGTAATTCTGCATCGTCGTTGACTTCATTTAGTGACTCCTGAGCAACTTCCATTCGCCGCTGTTTTTGTTCAGAATTCAACAATTTTGGAACGAATTTTGCTGCTACGCGTTTCATACACAAAACACTGGAAACAATGCCATGACATAATCCAATCGATATGCCAACATCATCCGCGACCTCTCTAATTGTGATTCGGCGATTGTTCATAACCATTTCTTTCACTTTTTGCACGTTTTCATCGGTTGTTGTGCTGGGGCGTCCAAGGCGTTCGTCATCTTCAAAGTCTTCACGGCCTTCTTGGAAACGCTTATATCACTCGTAAACTATTGTTTTACTCATAGCAGACTCACCATAGGCCTTTGTTAACATTTCACACACTTTGTTACACTGTATTCCATTTTTTACGCAAAATTTGATACAAATACTTTGATCCATTTCTTTTAACAAACGAAAATCGCCGAGCTCATAAAAACACGTCTAACCTTAGTGGCTGTCACAGACAAAGTCAACAATGAAAACAACTGAAAGTTTTATCATACTTGAACGGCATGTATACCAACATAATAGAAATAAATGTTTGACAATCGGACTCTCCAAGCCCGCAAAATTTAAAAATTCTCGTTACTTTCTGAATACACCTCGTACTCGTTATACTTTAGATTACAAATTCCAACAGCTCATTCATTTTGTTGCGAGAGCCAAACATAGTAGATTTTGAAATCGCGACATAGGTTGCAATTTTGTACATCAGAATCACACGGTGCAATATTCCAAAAATTGTCTAAAACACTACATTTTGGATGCGAGACAATTAAATCTCTACAATTCCTTGTCAAAGGCGATTAATTTCAATTTATAAAAGTGCAGTTTCCTGAAAGTACATAAAAAGCTTTTAAAACTTTAAAAGTATATAGGTATCTCAAAGGCAAATATTAAACTTCTAAAAATGTATACACTAGGTTTGGTTTTAGCTTATCGAAATATTCTTTTATCTTTGTCAAAGTTGGAAATTCATTTTTAACACGTCAGTGTGATAACTGCGTTCGCTGATTAATTATCTCTTGTCAGTTATATTTCTTTATGACGCATTCAAAATTGAAAAAAACTGTCAGTGTTTTAAAATGCCGCCGTTTTAGTAATAAACGAAATGATTTTCTTGGAGCACAGATCCAAGCTATGATTTAGTATTCACGAATTTGTATTGGAAAATGAGCTATTTGGGCGGCCATTACAGTCCCGCGACTTTAAAATTAGTATCGAATACACTTAAGGGTCGTTTGAAACATAGGCGTATATAGGATGGTCACATGTGGGGGGTCCTTCACTGGAAACTTATCAAAAGTTTTTTTTTTATTTTAAGGCGTAAAGCACATTGAGTATCGCCTCCCTAAATGTAAGTGTGAGTAAAATGTTAAAGTCGTAAGTGTAAAGTGTAAGTGTGTTAGACTCGGGTGCCGCGAGGGACGTCTAAATCCTCTGAATAGGTGCAGCTGTCTGCACCCCCTGTGGGGTTCAAAGACTCAAAATAGTGACTTAAGCCTTCTGAAGAAAACGTATATGATTTGAGTAATTAGTAAGACATAAAGATGTTTTAAAAATATTTTTAGGTTTTTCAAACGAGTTTAAAAGTTACGGTTTTTCAACATGGCTTACAAAAAAAAACATTTTACTATGTATCTGTGTTTTCTGACGTTATAATTGCAGTGAAGATGCTTAGTACCTTTCACTAAGCATGTACAATACAAACGTTAGTAATATAATAGTGCAGTAATCCAGTAGTTGTTTTACTTGTGGGTGTGGGGGGGTTTGTTGTGAAACAAATAATGACGTAAGCACTTGTCCAGCCTCCGTATTCGCCAGACATGGCTCCGTGTGACTTTTTCCTATTTCCAAAAAAAAAGAGAACTTAAAGGGCCGTCGTTTTACAGCCGTAGATGACATTAAAAGCGCATCGCTGAAAGAACTAAAGGCTATTTCAAAGATCGAGTTTGAGAAGTGTTTCGAGGATTGGAACGCTGGCATAAATGCATAATCTCCAAGTTGGCATATTAGAAAATGTGTTAAAAATCTTCGTTTGTTATAAATAGAGGGCGTTACAACCCCCGAAACCCCCTGGATACGCCTATAATTTGAAATATTATATGCGTCTTTATTTCAGCATTACAGTGTTTGTGATTTTGGTTTAATTTCATCCCAAAATTTGTGGTCAAACTACCGCAAATATTGATTTTGGTAATAGCTACTACGAGTTAGTTTCCCAGAAAAATCCTCTCAACCATTTTAAAACGTATTCTTCGATATTAATGGCACAGTGCATCATGAATTCCTGCCACCAGGTGAAACGGTCAATAAGGAGTACTACCTACAAGTTCAACGCCGTTTGCTTGAAGCAATCTGTGGAAAAACAATTCATGGCTTTTGCACCACGATAATGCACCAGCTCACACTTCGTTGCTTCTTCGTGAAGTTTTGGCCAAAAACATTACTGTAACGATGCCCCAGCCTCCGTATTCGCCAGACATGGCTCCGTGTGACTTTTTCCTATTTCCAAAAATAAAGAGAACCTTAAAGGGCCGTCGTTTTACAGCCGTAGATGACATTAAAAGCGCATCGCTGAAAGAACTAAAGGCTATCTCAAAGATCGAGTTTGAGAAGTGTTTCGAGGATTGGAAGAAGCGCTGGCACAAGTGCATAATCTCCAATGGGGACTATTTTGAAGGCGACAACATCAATGTAGAAGAATAAATAAATATTTTGTTCAGAAAATTAAAATTTCTGAACACACCTCGTATACCTATATTTCAAACTACCTTTAGTGTACTCTAGAGGTAAAAAACAGTACTAATTTTGAAGTTGTTAATTTTATAGCTCGTTTTCCCATGGAAATTCGTGATACTGAATCATATCTCCATCTTGTAATTAGTGTTAAAGTATGCATTGAAAATTCAATTTAACATAAAATTACATGTATTGAAATTCAATGTTTTTGATAATTCGCGTCCACTTGTCAGCTTATCAGTTTAAGCTAGTCTGGGTAACAAGAGCTTATATATCCATCGATCGTAGTTTTTTTGACGTAATCGAAAGTAATTTCCTATTTTTTATTGACTCGAATAGTTTACAAATGATTGGATGCTTCTAGTAATGATGATGATAGTCACGCATGCGCATAGTTGTTTTGTAACGAAGGGAAAGTCTGCGCGGTACATGAGGCGTAGACAACCCGGTAATTTTGTTTGTATTATCTAATAAATCCTCCAACATGTGTACACCGGACACTGAAAGACGGGCTCTGTAATTAGAGGCACGAATTGCCGCATGTCACAGTATGTAACGTGTTTGTTCTCGAGGTTTATGTGAACACAGTATAAATTTAAAAATTCGTCGACTCTGATAATACCTTACGGTTTTGTATCTGAAAACCTTGTGTACCTTATAGTTTTGTATCTGAAATTATTGTATATCTTATAGTTTTGTATCTGAAATTCTTGTATATCTTATAGTTTTGTGTCTGACTTTCTTGTCTACATTATAGTTTTGTACCTGAAATTCATGTGTACCTTATAGTTTTGTATCTGAATTTATTGTGTACCTTGTAGTTTTGTATCTGAAACTCTCTAGTACGTTATAGTTTTGCATCTGAAATTCTTGTGTACCTTGTAGTTTTGTATCTGAAATTCTTGTGTACCTTATAGTTTTGTATCTGAAATTCTTGTGTATCTTTTAGTTTTGTATCTGAAATTCTTGTGTACCATATAGTTTTGTATCTGAATTTATTGTGTACCTTATAGTTTTGTATCTGAAATTCTCTAGTACGTTATAGTTTTGCATCTGAAATTCTTGCGTACCTTATAGTTTGTATCTGAAATTCTTATGAAATTCTTGTGTACCTTATAGTTTTGTATCTGAATTTCTTGTGTACCTTATAGTTTTGTATCTGAAATTCTCTAGTACGTTATAGTTTTGCATCTGAAATTCATGTGTACCTTATAGTTTTGTATCTGAAATTCTTGTGTACCTTATAGTTTTGTATCTGAATTTCTTGTGTACCATATAGATTTGTATCTGAATTTACTGTGTACGTTATAGTTTTGTATCTGAAATTCTCTAGTACTTTATAGTTTTGCATCTGAAATTCTTCTATACCTTAAAGTTTTGTATCTGAAATTCTTGTGTACCTTATAGTTTTGTATCTGAAATTCTTGTGTACCTTATAGTTTTGCATCTGAATTTCTTGTGTACCTTATAGTTTTGCATCTGAAATTCTTGTGTATCTTATAGTTTTGTATACGAAATTCTTGTGAGACCCGAGATCAACAGAAATTCTCAAAATAACTTTATAACATCGAACGCCTACTCGCTGTTATGGTTTTATTTCCACATTTACATTGTATCTTGTATCTGATAGAGCAGTGCTGCTGGACGTTGTTGAAGCTTTCACTTACCTCTTTCATTACCTATATTTACATATTGGATGGTACGATACTAACCAGTGGGTGCAGTCAGTAAGTGAACATGTGGTGCAACACCTTGAGTCACCGGGAGGCATATTCCCTTCTATCTGCAATCTTAACGCACAAACGTTTGCATTTGAAAACCACTGGTCTCAAGGTGTTGTAGTGCTAACATATCTTCTTCGGCTGTAACACTGTGTGTGTGTGTGTGCGGAGATTATTTTCCTTTCGAATTATTGACCGAGCTGAGCGAGTCTTTGTTTCAACTCGACAGTTCGGATTTGGTGTGTGTGTGTGTGTGTGTGTGTGTGTGTGTGTGTGTGTGTGTGTGTGTTCCTTTGCTTGTTTATTATGCAGTTTTGGCCAAACGCATTCACGGATTATTTTGAAATTTATTACAAACTTACCTTGTATAAAGCCTTTATGTATTTTGTAAGATTTTTCCCTTTCACTTCCGTTTCAAGATGGCGGCATCTGATTTACAGTAAGGAGTGTACGCCCTCCTCGACCGATTGTTTTAAAATTTGGCACGAAGATATAAAGACCAAATGACGTAAGTATAACATTTCTCCTGCTTACTTCCGTTTCAAGATGGCGGTTTCTGATTTATCGATGACGAATGCACGCAATATTAATCAATCGCATTGAACGATTGTTTTGGAATTTGTTACGAAGGTACCTTGTATAAAGTCCGAAAGCCAGGTGTGAAATGTTTTCCCATTCACTTTGGTTTCAAGATGGCGGACTCTGATTCAAAGTCGAGAGTGTAGTTACTATTGCCAGTAATTCTGGCTGAACGCCAACCATAATTTTTACAACTTCGTGAAGAAAGACCATAAAATTTCTAATAAAGTTGGTCCAATTACATTTTCGTAAGTTTTTTCGTTAAGAAGTTATGAGCACTCTGTATATTAATTAAGAATAAAGTGCAAAGAACTGGCTATAAGGTTTTTTGAATTACTATTGTAGAAAAAACTTTTTTATCTTTGTATAAAATGTTTATCTCGTAAAATAAGTATAGGTAGGTTGTTCGATGATTATTTAAATAAATATTATAGATCTACAGCACTGGTGCTGGGGTGTACGGTCTGAGACCGGGGTTAAAGAAAGTAATTACCCTGGGACAGCATACAACAGTGTTTCAGGCTGAAGGGATGGCCATTAATGACTGTGTTCGGGAGAATTTAGATCGGGGCTTCAAAAAGGCACGTATTCATATTCATACCGATAGTCAGGCGGCAATAAAAGCACTTGCGGGTCCTAAAATACAATCCAAGCTGGTCTGGGCGTGTAGGAAGAACCTTGACATTCTGTCCCGGGATAATCGGGTTCTTCACTGGGTTCCGGGGCATAGGGGAGTTGAGGGTAATGATGAGGCAGACCGACTGGCTGGACTTGGATCTGCATCTGAGTTTATGAGAGCTTTAAGGATTTCTCTACCGTTGGCCAGGTCCGCTATTAATGGGTGGATTACGTATCAACACCAGGTAAGATGGGACAACCTTCTTGGGCATTCCCATAGTAAATGTCTCTTAAGCAAAGTTCCTTCTGGAGGAATCAAAGGGGCAACAGATGTCCTGGGCACAGCACAACTCAGGAGGATCATGAGGCTCATAACAGGGCACTGTGGTCTGAGGATGCACAAGAACAGGATAGGTGTGTACCACGGAGAAACCGTGTGTAAATTGTGCAGGAAGGAGGAGGAAACTACAGGTCACATTATGATTGTGAGGTTCTTGGTAGTAGGAGGCTAGGGGTTTTTGGTTTCCAAGACGCTAGGGATCTTCAGCAGTGTGAGCTAGTCAGTGGTTTGTTGGAACTTATTAGGGGCACCAATCTGCTGGACTAGGTATTTTAAGAGGTAAGTTGCACAATAGGTCAGTTGATCGCAGTGCCTGGAGTTGAACAAATTCCTTCCTCTAGAATATAATCTAATAATCTAGATCTACCGCACCCGTGGAGGCGACAGGTATCTCCTCGTGGCGTATCATGCTCGAATATAATATTCTTGGAAGTGTAACGCAGACAAAACATACTAAGTGATCTGCAACGGATCCTAAGTAGAATATAGTTTCACAAATTCATTGTTATTCAACAATAATCCTTTCCAACCAGTATCGCAAATCCGCAACGAAGTCGGCGAAAGTCTTGTACGGTCAGGGCTAGTCAGGAGGCTTGACAGTGGTCCAGCAGAAGCGACGAGGTCTTGAACCTGGCGTACACCGGACAGTGATCTGCAACGGATCCTAAGTAGAATATAGTTTCACAAATTCATTGTTATTCAACAATAATCCTTTCCAACCAGTATCGCAAGTCCGCAACGAAGTCGGCGAAAGTCTTGTACGGTCAGGGCTAGTCAGGAGGCTTGACAGTGGTCCAGCAGAAGTGACGAGGTCTTGAACCTGGCGTACACCGGACAGTCCAGTAAAACGTGTTGCAGTCTTCCCGATCGCGTCCACTCGACATCGCTGAGCCGCAGTTGCATCAGCTTCGTGAAGATCCTTTACGAATCCCCCCCCCGGATAATGAAGATTCTTTTTGTATAGTACAGAGAAAGTGTGGTGATTGTGAAAAGTCACTCTTTTCAGATCATCCTAAGTTTTAAAAAAATTATTTTTACTGGATTTTTATCCGCCTGTGTGTACAGATTTCTGATGCCTAAACGAATTGACCGACATTCGATGTAGGAATTTTGTTTGATTTTCCAAAAAAATCGTTTTCCTACCATTTTCCCATCAAAATACTCTTACGAAATAACAAAAATAATTGTTGAAAAAACTCGTATAAGAATTTAAACGAA
This sequence comes from Callitettix versicolor, assembly GCA_022606455.1. Taxonomy (NCBI): domain Eukaryota; kingdom Metazoa; phylum Arthropoda; class Insecta; order Hemiptera; family Cercopidae; genus Callitettix; species Callitettix versicolor. The sequence goes on from CM040189.1 coordinate 10,909,438, forward strand.
ACGTCTCGACCATTATTCCCAAAATAACCAGTTAGGAGTTATCGATAACAAGATCGATTTTGCTAAAATTTACATAACTAAAATTATAAATCCATAGAAGTACGAAACTGAATCTGGCAGCGGTCAGGGTTTCAATCTAATAAAAAAAAATAATGCAAATTAATAGAGATTATGGTTGTGAAATTATATCGACAATTAACTGTAAGAAAAAAAAATATTGTGATATTGTTACATTTCGGTCCTGACAGCGGAAGAGGAATCTCGGATTCCCAACGGTGGATGGAGCTGAAGAGCCTGGTGGTTTCATCACCAACACACAATTCCAAATCCAAAAGCGTTTGTTCCCAGATTGGGCGACCTTTGGTCAGCGTCTGTTCTCCAGGTTAGGGGCGGCTGAGAATAACCTCCAGGGCTCACAACCTTGGTTGTAAATTCGTGGCTCTAGAAGTCACTCCCAAGAAATTATCTGGACAAAAATAGATTAACCAAAAAAATATTTGACTACTTTCGCAATAGAAGAGCCAAACCACTTTGGTTTAGAGAAACGGAGAAGGACATAACAGAACTGCAAATCACTGACTCTATGCTCATGGACAAACAGCCAAAACAATCACCAAGGACAAGAAGCAACGGTTCCAAGGCAAAGTCAAATCCAAGCGAACGATCCAAATCTCTGACGAAAAAAGAAAAGCAAGATCACAACGAATGAAGCAATACTGGGCTGCGAGGAAGGCACAGAACATTGAAAAGTGATTGATTTAGTGTACCCCAAAGTTGGGTGAAACATATAAAGAAAGTTTGGGGAATTCATTTCCATCACGCCAGCGAGGCAGCTGCGTGCCGAGATTACTCTATTGTTTACATAAGTACAGTTTTATAAGAGCATTAATACGCGAGAGTGAACAGTTCAGGAAACCCCATTAAAGAGAAATCCTTAGTTGTTCTGCAAGAACCGCGTTTTGTTAGGACAACAAACGGAGAAAACATTAATTAATGTTAATGACTTAAGAACTTTGATTCTTTAAGCTTGACGTAAATTTAAGTGAAAACCTTTTCACAGCTCGTAAGAGAGACGTGCCGCTAACTCAACTTTAGCTTCTAAACGTTAAAATGGAAACATTGTCCAAGCTGTTGCACATTTAATTACATAATCACTCAAACTAAACATTGGTGTTGCTATTTTTGGAAAGTAGCCGCCTCGGTGGCCTAGTTGATAGCTTTCAGCCCGAGGACCCGGGTTCGATTCCCGGCCAGGGCTTGACATTTTCACACGCTATAAATCATCCCATCGTCTGCATTAGCCCAAGTTTGCACAATAGTCGGACGTTAAAAAAAAAAAATCTTTTCGGAAAGTCGTCCGATTGACTCGACCGTTCAGCATTTGGTTCGTTTATTGTGCAATTTTGGCCAAACGCATTGACCGATTGTTTTGAAATTTAACACGAATGTGTCTTATATAAAGCCCAAATGACTTGTGTGGTTAATTCCCCCCCATTTATTTCTGTTTCAAGATAGCGGCCTCTGATTTAAAATGTGTACGCAGTGTTAGCCAAACGCATTGACCGATTGTTTTGAAATTTAACACGAATGTGTCTTATATAAAGCCCAAATGACTTGTGTGGTTAATCCCCCCCCATTTATTTCTGTTTCAAGATAGCGGCCTCTGATTTAAAATGTGTACGCAGTGTTAGCCAAACGCATTGACCGATTGTTTTGAAATTTAACACGAATGTGTCTTATATAAAGCCCAAATGACTTGTGTGGTTAATTCCCCCCCATTTATTTCTGTTTCAAGATAGCGGCTTCTGATTTAAAATGTGTACGCAGTGTTAGCCAAACGCATTGACCGATTGTTTTGAAATTTAACACGAATGTGTCTTATATAAAGCCCAAATGACTTGTGTGGTTAATCCCCCCCCCCCATTTATTTCTGTTTCAAGATAGCGGCCTCTGATTTAAAATGTGTACGCAGTGTTAGCCAAACGCATTGAACGATTGTTTTGGAATTTAACACGAATGTGTCTTGTATAAAGCCCAATGGGCTTGTGTGGTTAATTCCCCCCCCATTTATTTCTGTTTCAAGATAGCGACCACTGATTTACAATGTGTACGCAGTGTTAGCCAAACGCATTGAACGATTGTTTTGGAAATTTGTTGTGAAGATATGGGTGTATAAAGCCCAAATGTAATAGGTGTAGCATGTGTTTCCTATTTACTTCGGTTTCAAGATGGCGTCCTCTGATTTTGTTGTTGTTGTAATTTGGTGCGAAAACCCACAGGTTTTAATTAACCTTAGGCTATATAAAACCCGAAAGACGTAAGTGTAAGATTTTTTCCCATTAATTTACGTTTCAAAATGGCGTGCTCTGATTCATCGTTATTTCCTGTAGTACTGGCTGAACGGCCAAGACCTGTGATAATTTCGACCGCTTAATGTAGTAAGAGCATATTTTTTTAAATAAAGACGGTAAACATTTTTCGTATATATTACGATTACAGGTTAAATTGGCGGGAAAAATTTTGAGATCTGTTTATTAATTAACAATATGTGCACACTGTAATATAACACACTGTTACATAATATGCACACTGTTTAGAATATTTTTTTTCTGTTATTTTAAGGCGAAAACACATTGAGGCTATTATCGCCTCCCTAAATGTAAGTGTAAGGGTGTGTTAGACTCGGGTACCGCGAGGGACGTCTAAATCCTCTCAATATGCAAGAATATAAGTCAACTGTTCTTTGAAACCAGTTTATCGAAATCCATTCAACAGATTTTGTTCAAATTTTTATCGTACTGGAGAATTCATTTTCCAAAGGAAATTCACTACAAGACGTGATTTTCACTCTAACGTGATTCGGAGTAGAGCCGTCTCGGTGGTCTAGTTGATAGCGTACTGGGTTTTCACCCCGAGGGCTCGGGTTCGATTCCCGATCAGGGCTTGGCATTTTCATACGCTATAAGTCATCCCATCGTCTGTATTAATCCAAGTGTGCACAATAGTCGGACGTTAAACACAAAAAAAAGATATTTTCTAAAGCTTCATAACGTTTATGCGATCAATAGAAATATTCATTCTACAGGAACAGTTCTTTTAAACTGTTAAAGAAGTGACTTATGAATGCGGTTTAAAATAAATGATTGCAAACAAGGAAAACTGTAAACGTGATTCTAACCATGGTTATCTGCTGTTGAGATTTTTCTTCTTACTGTGAAAGGTATAACAATCAAACAATCTACGAGACCTTAAATTACCAGTACCGTTCAACACTTCCTTCCTGAGCCTCCGGTTAATGGCTGTTTTTTGTTTTGTGGCCAACTAAAAAGTGTTTTTAATTTTTAACTGAGTTGTCCGTTTTCCGTCTTTTATTGCAAAAGTAGAAGCTAATTTCTGATTTCCTAGTTCGTTCACTAAACAGTTTACAACGAAATTAGATACTTGCAAATTTAGTTCTGGTATTTGTGTAAAATATTCAAGACAAATGTGAAATAATCGCGGCACGCAACTGTCTCGCTAGTCTGGTTGTTTTACGTTTTACCGTAAATTTCTTTTAGTCAAACTATAGGGCCCCCAGTTTTGGAGTCCGACCGCTTCACGATAGATAATTGTAAAATTAGTTCTAGTATTTGTGTAAAATAATTAACACAAATGTGAAATACTCGTGGCACGCAACTGTCTCGCCCGTCTGGCTGTTTTACGTTTTACCGTAAATTTCTTTTAGTCAAACTATAGGGCCCCCCAGTTTTGGAGTCCGACCGCTTCACGATAGATAATTGTAAAATTAGTTCTAGTATTTGTGTAAAATAATCAACACAAATGTGAAATACTCGTGGCACGCAACTGTCTCGCCCGTCTGGCTGTTTTACGTTTTACCGTAAATTTTTTTATTTCAAACTATAGGGCCCCCCAGTTTTGGAGTCCGTCCGCTTCACGATAGATAATTGTAAAATTAGTTCTAGTATTTGTGTAAAATAATTAACACAAATGTGAAATACTCGTGGCACGCAACTGTCTCGCCCGTCTGGCTGTTTTACGTTTTACCGTAAATTTCTTTTAGTCAAACTATAGGGCCCCCCAGTTTTGGAGTCCGACCGCTTCACGATAGATAATTGTAAAATTAGTTCTAGTATTTGTGTAAAATAATCAACACAAATGTGAAATACTCGTGGCACGCAACTGTCTCGCCTGTCTGGCTGTTTTACGTTTTACCGTAAATTTCTTTTAGTCAAACTATAGGGCCCCCCAGTTTTGGAGTCCGACCGCTTCACGATAGATAATTGTAAAATTAGTTCTAGTATTTGTGTAAAATAATCAACACAAATGTGAAATACTCGTGGCACGCAACTGTCTCGCCCGTCTGGCTGTTTTACGTTTTACCGTAAATTTCTTTTAGTCAAACTATAGGGCCCCCCAGTTTTGGAGTCCGACCGCTTCACGATAGATAATTGTAAAATTAGTTCTAGTATTTGTGTAAAATAATTAACACAAATGTGAAATACTCGTGGCACGCAACTGTCTCGCCTGTCTGGCTGTTTTACGTTTTACCGTAAATTTCTTTTAGTCAAACTATAGGCCCCCAGTTTTGGAGTCCGACCGCTTCACGATAGATAATTGTAAAATTAGTTCTAGTATTTGTGTAAAATAATTAACACAAATGTGAAATACTCGTGGCACGCAACTGTCTCGCCCGTCTGGCTGTGTTACGTTTTACCGTAAATTTCTTTTAGTCAAACTATAGGGCCCCCCAGTTTTGGAGTCCGACCGCTTCACGATAGATAATTGTAAAATTAGTTCTAGTATTTGTGTAAAATAATCAACACAAATGTGAAATACTCGTGGCACGCAACTGTCTCGCCCGTCTGGCTGTTTTACGTTTTACCGTAAATTTCTTTTAGTCAAACTATAGGGCCCCCCAGTTTTGGAGTCCGACCGCTTCACGATAGATAATTGTAAAATTAGTTCTAGTATTTGTGTAAAATAATCAACACAAATGTGAAATACTCGTGGCACGCAACTGTCTCGCCCGTCTGGCTGTTTTACGTTTTACCGTAAATTTCTTTTAGTCAAACTATAGGGCCCCCCAGTTTTGGAGTCCGACCGCTTCACGATAGATAATTGTAAAATTAGTTCTAGTATTTGTGTAAAATAATTAACACAAATGTGAAATACTCGTGGCACGCAACTGTCTCGCCCGTCTGGCTGTTTTACGTTTTACCGTAAATTTCTTTTAGTCAAACTATAGGGCCCCCCAGTTTTGGAGTCCGACCGCTTCACGATAGATAATTGTAAAATTAGTTCTAGTATTTGTGTAAAATAATTAACACAAATGTGAAATACTCGTGGCACGCAACTGTCTCGCCCGTCTGGCTGTGTTACGTTTTACCGTAAATTTCTTTTAGTCAAACTATAGGGCCCCCCAGTTTTGGAGTCCGACCGCTTCACGATAGATAATTGTAAAATTAGTTCTAGTATTTGTGTAAAATAATCAACACAAATGTGAAATACTCGTGGCACGCAACTGTCTCGCCTGTCTGGCTGTTTTACGTTTTACCGTAAATTTCTTTTAGTCAAACTATAGGGCCCCCCAGTTTTGGAGTCCGACCGCTTCACGATAGATAATTGTAAAATTAGTTCTAGTATTTGTGTAAAATAATCAACACAAATGTGAAATACTCGTGGCACGCAACTGTCTCGCCCGTCTGGCTGTTTTACGTTTTACCGTAAATTTCTTTTAGTCAAACTATAGGGCCCCCCAGTTTTGGAGTCCGACCGCTTCACGATAGATAATTGTAAAATTAGTTCTAGTATTTGTGTAAAATAATTAACACAAATGTGAAATACTCGTGGCACGCAACTGTCTCGCCCGTCTGGCTGTGTTACGTTTTACCGTAAATTTCTTTTAGTCAAACTATAGGGCCCCCCAGTTTTGGAGTCCGACCGCTTCACGATAGATAATTGTAAAATTAGTTCTAGTATTTGTGTAAAATAATCAACACAAATGTGAAATACTCGTGGCACGCAACTGTCTCGCCCGTCTGGCTGTTTTACGTTTTACCGTAAATTTCTTTTAGTCAAACTATAGGGCCCCCCAGTTTTGGAGTCCGACCGCTTCACGATAGATAATTGTAAAATTAGTTCTAGTATTTGTGTAAAATAATCAACACAAATGTGAAATACTCGTGGCACGCAACTGTCTCGCCCGTCTGGCTGTTTTACGTTTTACCGTAAATTTCTTTTATTTCAAACTAGAGGGCTCTGCCAGTTTTGAAGCCCGACCGCTTCACGATAAATAATTGTAAATTAGTTCTGATATTTCTGTAAAATAATCAACACAAATGTGAAATAATAGCGGCACGCAACTGTCTCGCTAGTCTGGTTGTTTTAAGGTTTACAGTAAATTTCTTTTATTTCAAACTAGAGGGCTC
>CM040189.1:10920865-10945865 GCA_022606455.1 Callitettix versicolor
AGATGATAGAGTTTAATCTCGCAGTATCTGAAAGTTGGTGTTCTACTAAGCCAAGGTTCCTAAGATGTCTCGTAAGGGTGCCATGCCCCGTAAGGAAACCCGTCAGAAGTCTTTGCTTATTTTTACAAAGGCGATACAGATTTTTGCTATGCTCCTTCAAAGTTCCGAGGAGCTCTTTGTCGTATCTGACTAATTTTTTCAATCCCACAGTGCACGAAGGACCTTCACCGCACTCGGTTCTGCGCATCGGACGCATTTCAGCTCCCCCAGTCTTTTCCTCTTCGTTAATTTTCCTCTCAACCGTTCTTCTTCAAGTCTCTCGAGGCCTTATTCTCCTTCCTTGCGGATTCCATTTCAGCGCCCGTTTACAAATGCCATTGTTGGGCCTCGTGAATGTTTGACCCATCCACCCATACTTCCTTCTTTTTATCGTTTACCCAATGTGCACTTGATGACACATTTACCACAACTTTACATTTGAAGAGCTCCTTGGCTTGGTCTTAAAGCTCGTTTTTCTTTACAGAGCTTAGATCTTCCAGCCTCTTCTTTCTTTTTAAGTTTCATCTTGAAGTAGCTGTTCTCAAGTCCGCAAAATGGTTCTGGTTTTATAAGTTGGGTAGTTAACATACCATTTATCACACACACACACACACACACACACACACACACACATACACACACACGCACAAACGCGCGCGTGTGTATGGTGTAGTGTGTGTGTGTGTGTGTGTGTGTGTGTGTTTGTATTTGTATGTATGTGTGTTTGTGTATGTGTGTGTGTGTGTGTGTGTGTGTGTGTGTGTGTGTGTGTGTGTGTGTGTGTGTGTGTGTTTGCGATACCAAAAAAAGTGGAAAAAACCATTATAGACTATCTGGGGTAGGGTATGCACTACCACAGAGTGTGGGACTCAAATTAAGTTCAAACTCAAGTTAAGATATATTGTTAACCACTTAAAAAACCACCAAAAGCATTCCTCTTCTGTAAACCTCCCCACGGAACCACCGCCAGGCATTACTTCATGGGAAGGTGGACTGGCTGAATGCCTACTCTTCTACAGCGTTGGCTCTCCTTTCTCGATCCTCAGCCCTCAACTTCTTCATGACCACTGCAGCGAATCCCGCAATAGCCCTCCAGTTGGCCTCTGAAGCCATCATAGTTGCAACCAGACTTTCCGGTGCAATGCTGCCTCGCAGATATGTTTGCAGCTTCATCCTTTCCTCATGTGTGTGTGTGTGTGTGTGTGTGTGTGTGTGTGTGTGTGTGTGTGTGTGTGTGTGTGTGTGTGTGTGTGTGTGTGTGTGTGTGTGTGTGTGTATGTGTGTGTGTGTGTACGTACGTGTGTGTGTGTGTGTGTGTGTGTGTGTGTGTGTGTGTGTGTGTGTGTGTGTGTATGCCTCTTTCCTTGCGAGATCGTCTGCCCTCTATGCCAACGGGTCCCGGTACCAAGAGTGTAAGTCTGCCCCAGCTTATTTAACTTTGCATGCATTTCCACACCACACTGAGTTAATGGTTCGAGAACTAATGGCTGCTTGACTGATATAATGACGATATCCGCTTGTATCGTCTGTCAAGATTTCTTTGCACATATCTGTAAACGGCCAGAAGGTGCTGGGTAATAACTTTTATGTAAATTTTAATGAATACAATAATTAAATTAAAAAATTGACTTTGTTATTACGTACGAGAGAAAAGCTGGAAAATATGGCAATTCGGAAGTTTTATTCTGTTTTTCATGTTTCAGCTTCCGATAGACGACAGTGTCCAGCTTTTGTGATGGTCCCTTCATGTCGGGAAACTAGGCCTTCCTGAAGGAAAACACACTTACTAGGTAAGAAATAGTATCAACATCCAAATAAAGTAAAGCAAACACGAAATAACGTTCGGAAACCAGCTGACTTGATAGAAGCTAATTTATAACATTTTTTTTGTTTTATACTATTTTAAAAACCATTATTTAAATTCTGCGTATATTAATTACATAAATATTTTAACGGGAATTCGAATTTGAAACAAATTTAAGATAAGTTATGTTTTCTTAAATTACTGAAATGGTTGAACGGACTTTACTGAATACATACTTGTCAAAGCTATAAACAGATTTCGTGGCAAGTTTAAATCAAATCGGCATACACAACATATTGAACTTTCAAATTACATTGAAAATACATAAACTAACCTTGATATACTTTTATAAACATGATACCCTGTCGTAATCAACGTTAAAATGTGTGTTGAATCCATTTAAATACAAAACTGACGGTGGTCGGGGTTTAATAAAATTTGATAAATTTTTTTTTTTTTTTGTTTAACGTCCGACTATTGTGCACACTTGGGCTAATGCAGACGATGGGATGATTTATAGCGTATGAAAATGCCAAGCCCTCGCCGGGAATCGAACCCGGGTCCTTGGGGTGAAAGCCTAGTACGCTATCCACTAGGCCACACACACACACACACACACACACACACACACCGCACACGCACATACATACACACACACACACACACACACACACACACACACACACATTCACACATACATACAACACACACACATTCACACATACATACAACACACGCACACGCGCTCGCACACACACGCACACACACACACACACACACACACACACACACACACACACACACACATTCACACATACATACAACACACACACATTCACACATACATACAACACACGCACACGCGCTCGCACACACACGCACACACACACACAAGTGTGTGTGTGTGTGTGTGTGTGTGTGTGTGTGTTTATCGCCTGAAAATGCTTTTCACTTATAAGGGGTCATTTGCTTTCACCCCGAGGACCCGGGTTCGATTCCCGGCGAGGGCTTGGCATTTTCATACGCTATAAATCATCCCATCGTCTGCATTAGCCCAAGTGTGCACAGTAGTGTTGCAAAATAAAAGCTATTAACTAGGCCACCGAGGCGGCATTTTTCAGAATTTAATGTCAGTTATTGTGGCGTAATAGATTTTCAAAAGAAGTGTAAGATAAAAAAATTTAATGTTGAAAATTTACTTCCATCATCAGCGAGCCAAATGTGTGTAAATTCTTATTTTCCATCTTGTACTTTTTTTTTAATTTAACGCCGATTACATAACACTTTACTAGGACCTTTAGCAATATGAGGAAGTACAGTTACAGACAAATTTAGCGCCCCTGCTGGTAAAATTACGCAACAGACGTAGGCCTGCATTGAAATATTTGTCAGGAAAATATGATTCAGTTGCCCGGAAACAAAGTAGTTACTTAATCACAACAGTGGGGCGTAACTAAAGAATATTTCAGTCCGCGTAGATTTGGAAAGTCTTGTAGATGGTTCAGCGGTTTCACGACATCTGTATTTATAATATTTTATAGTTCACTGAGTCAGAAAGTTATTGCAATATAATATTTAGTGTGTTTAAAATGTAGTCCGTTTTATTCCCGATAGAGTGATTTATAAATTCCCCTTGTTTTAGTCTCGTGGCCTAGTTGATAGCGTACTAGGCTTTCACCCCGAGGACCCGGGTTCGATTCCCGGCGAGGGCTTGGCATTTTCATACGCTATAAATCATCCCATCGTCTGCATTAGCCCAAGTGTGCACAGTAGTGTTGCAAAATAAAAGCTATTAACTAGGCCACCGAGGCGGCATTTTTCAGAATTTAATGTCAGTTATTGTGGCGTAATAGATTTTCAAAAGAAGTGTAAGATAAAAAAATTTAATGTTGAAAATTTACTTCCATCATCAGCGAGCCAAATGTGTGTAAATTCTTATTTTCCATCTTGTACTTTTTTTTTAATTTAACGCCGATTACATAACACTTTACTAGGACCTTTAGCAATATGAGGAAGTACAGTTACAGACAAATTTAGCGCCCCTGCTGGTAAAATTACGCAACAGACGTAGGCCTGCATTGAAATATTTGTCAGGAAAATATGATTCAGTTGCCCGGAAACAAAGTAGTTACTTAATCACAACAGTGGGGCGTAACTAAAGAATATTTCAGTCCGCGTAGATTTGGAAAGTCTTGTAGATGGTTCAGCGGTTTCACGACATCTGTATTTATAATATTTTATAGTTCACTGAGTCAGAAAGTTATTGCAATATAATATTTAGTGTGTTTAAAATGTAGTCCGTTTTATTCCCGATAGAGTGATTTATAAATTCCCCTTGTTTTAGTCTCGTGGCCTAGTTGATAGCGTACTAGGCTTTCACCCCGAGGACCCGGGTTCGATTCCCGGCCAGGGCTTGGCATTTTCATACGATATAAATCATCCCATCGTCTGCATTAGCCCAAGTGTGCACAATAGTCGTCCGACTAACATCAAAAACATCAAAATAAACATCAAAAAAGTTACAATGCACATCAAAGTGAACATCAAAGTTAAACATCAAAAAAAAATTTAGTCTCGTGTTCACTTGATCTTTCCAAACGTTTCTTAAACTTAAAGTAGAAACTTCAACATGATTAATGTTCATACATTTTTTAGTGAATTTTCATAGGAAAACGGACGAGGTTCATTTTCGTATTTTCAATGCTGACGATGAAATCAGACTTTCAAAAAAAAGTGTTTATTTTTGGAAATTCGCTTTCATCTAGTTTTTTTTTTAACGTCCGACTATTGTGCACACTTTGGCTAATGCAGACGATGGGATGATTTATAGCGTATGAAAATGCCAAGCCCCGGCCGGGAATCGAACCCGGGTCCTCGGGGTGAAAGCCCAGTACGCTATCAACTAGGCCACCGTTTTAGCGAGACAGCTGCGTGCCACGATTTAATCGGTTAATCAGGCTTTTTTAAGTCAGTTACTGGTCGGAATTAAAATGGAAAATCCCACTTAAAACGACAAACAGACAAATGTTTGTTTAAGCATAATAATTTAAAATTCGATGTCACTGTACGATCGAAATTTGAGCAAAATCTAATAACCGGATTTTGAGCACGATTTGTGAAAATCCGACCTTACGTTAGAGTAGTGAATGTTGTCTGTTTTCAAAAATTAAAGGAGCCTACTGACCAGATTATTCAGTAGGAGGTCCTTTGGGTCCTGCAAACCTCCTGCCTTCTGTTAGCAAGAGTTTCAAAATCATAGATTATGTGACCTTTAATTTCTTGCTTATCCTACAATATTTCCCCTTGGTAAATTACTATCATAGTATATTGATTATAGTGCACAGAGGTTTTTGCTTAGAGTTTGATATGCCATCTGATGAATTGTTCCTTATCGGACTGAAAGTGACTTCAAGAATATTTTTAGATGTATTAAATTTTGTTGTTTGTATAAAGCCCTTTGATACTTTTTGAACGTGCATGTTTGAATAAGGAAATTTCTATATGTAATACTTTGTGTTTATTATCTTTTAAATGTATGAGGTGGTTGGGGTACCCTGTACCTTTCATTTGTGTGTTTAAAAAAAACAATCATTGTTAGATTGGCAGTTAGAAGTTTGATTGCCTTTTGGACAGCGATCAAAGTGCAACTAAATCTCTTACGTATTAGTTCAGTAGGCTGGTTTCTTCTGCGAGTTTAAGAATATTTCCTGCTGACCAGAATATTCAGCAGGAGGTCCTTTGCGTCCTGAAAACCTTCTGCCTCCTGTTAGCAAGAGTTTCTAAATCATAGATTGTGACCTTTAATTTCTTCATCCATCCTGCTTATCCTCCACTATTTTCTCCTTGGTAAATTACTACCATAGTGACCCATAATGAATCCAATGATTCTTCTGGGTTGTCCTCTACACAGAGACACTACTGCCGCCCAGTCTAGCAGGCATATTCGCCTCCTCATTACCTCTTGTGCCCTGGTAACCAAATGTAACATAACCTGACTTTTCAGGAACAAAGACCTGAAGATCTTCCTGCATTCCCAGACCAATTTATACTTTATAGTTGAGCCAGCAGTGCTTTTATCGCTCTCTCATTATCGGTATAAATATGAATTCGTAAGCCGCCTCGGTGGCCTAGTTGATAGCGTACCCCGAGAACCCGGGTTCGATTCCCGGCCAGGGCTTGGCATTTTCATACGCTATAAATCATCCCATCGTCTGCATTAGCCCAAGTGTGCACAATAGTCGGACGTTAAACACAAAAAAATATGTTTTCGTGTCATCCTCCTCTTCAAATATTTCCCGAACCCAGTTATGACCATCACTTCTGGCCAGAATAATGTGGCACACTGGCCAGGGTCTCAGACCACATACCCCACACCAGTGCCTTCCTTTGTCTTGTAGCCGCTCAAGCCACTTATTGGCCTTGTCGTCTCCGCAAGTGAAGAAGAGCTGGGCGCAGACATGAATGTCAATGTTTCGTCAGTCGTGAGGTATTTAAGTTGATGTTGGTAACACTGCGTTAGACCGAACTTTCAGGTTACATTCAGTGAAGCGTAGAGCGGAACGGTTAACCAAATATTCAGCCTAGTACAAAGTAAATGTTTGTTTAGGTGCACAGGCTGGTGTGTTGACTTTACTTTCAATAGGAATACCTGCGTAAGAGATAAAAAACATTACTGGGTATCGTATTTGGGAATGTTGGAGCGGCTATCGTGGTAAGACCCAAACCAAAAATGGGCGCCATGTTGACCTCTACATTATTTTTTGAGTTCATTTGAAATTTTATATTTACATGTTAGCAGTCAGGTTCACAATGTTAGTCTGTTTCATTTCGGTACAATTTTAATACTCGGCCAAATTCGTTCAACATTTTCAAAATTGTGTAACATTTTTTAACTTAAACCTACACTTTTTTCGAAAATATGCATCACTGTTATTTTTGCCCTTCTTTTCACTAAAATTTTTTTTAAATTTTTTTTTCAGTAAAATAAAATTGATAAAAATGGTATTTTCTTTAAATAAGCTTTAACGATTTTGATTAAAATTTGCTCAAATGCCAATAACGCGTACGGGTGGCTGATCGCGAAAAATCCGGTTTGTCAAATTTTGATCATGAAGCTCAAATCAAAGTAGCAAATTTTAACTAAAAGAAATTTACAACTTCAGGTAAAGCTGAACTATTCCAACACTGCTCGAGTTTGTTTTGTTTCTCCGTTTATTTCATCTTTTTTTCACTTTTCAACTCGATTTTTTAAAATTTCAAGTTGTGTCATGAATCTTTGTGTTTGAGTAAAATATGTTGAACCGCTTTTGTAAGTGTTGTAAGAAAGTACTTTGGGGGGTTAGGCCCACAATGGAGCACGTTCAGTCATTAGTGAGGTCTCTTCTTGGCGCGTTGTTCCTCCCAATACCAGCCGCCTCGGTGGTCTAGTGGATAGCGTACTGGGCTTTCACCCCGAGGACCCGGGTTCGATTCCCGGCCAGGGCTTGGTATTTTCATACGCTATAAATCATCCCATCGTCTGCATTAGCCCGAGTGTGCACAATAGTCGGACGTTATAAAAAAAAAAAATACATTACGAAAATGAACTCTGACCGCCTTAAAATTAAATCTAATAATTTCAAGGATTTTTAAAAATCAAATTGCTAATTTATACAGTTTATAACGCTTATTACAATAGTTAAATAAGATTTTTGTTAGTAGAAAAGAGCGATGATTTTTTTAAAGATCTGAAATGACCGCCATTTTGAAACTGTTTAACGAATTTCGCTGGTTTACGTCCAAGTTATTCGATTTTTTCGCTAAGTTTGAATCAAAATCGTACCGAAATTGCCAACGTGGGCGTATACATGCATAAAGATAACGACCCAAAAAAGTATCTAGAAATCAGGATCGGTGTTCATTTCGAGGTCTGGGTCTTACGATGATGGCCGCTCTAATAGGTAATTTTCCGACACTGAACTGAAAGAAAGAAAGTTTGTGCAATTTGTTATTGCCGTTTATCGACACTGTTATCGAAGCAGTAAACATTTCATTTGAAAAGTTGGCAACACTACCGGAATTTTCGTTGATCGAATACTCAGCATCCTGTTCGAAACTAAACGGACAGATGGCGTTCAAAAAACGACGAGAATCCGTTAACAGTGACAAAAAAATACAGTAAACACGAACAGAAAGGTTGTCACTTTCCCCGGCCAATTATCTTATGGTTTTGGTGAACGTCGGAGAGGAAACCAACAGAAACATACGTTTTGGGAGAAAGTTCATTTGATCCAGTCTCAAGCACGGCTATTGTTTTCCACACTTCTCTGAAGCACTGAATTACGTTGGCCCGTATGATCTAATTCACATGTTCGTAAAAGTGTTTCTTTATAAACTATTGTGACTGAATTGTGTAATATCACTTGAGATTCGAGCAATGGGAAATTAATTTTCGGGGTTTCAGGAACAATGAAATCTAAAGAACGTAATTATTGGGCGTACGAGACGAGAAAGTTTGGAACTAATTTGTGTAGTGTAGTAATCGTCATGGGTAGATTTAAGCCAGATATGATATTTCAATCTCGTATTCTTCAACAATTGTAGTGAAAATTTTAACTTTTTTGTAATTAGTACAGGACAATTTACAATATATTAGTGGACCCGTGCGTCCTTTCGCAGTTAATGGGAGAAACGAATAATATGTAGGTTAGGTTATGGTAAAAAAAGTTTATCTATGGAAAGTTACCTATGAAATACACATATAATAATCAGAACTTTCTTGGTGAATGATCGAAAAGGAATAGAGGTTAGGACGTCTTTTTTCAGGGAATCGCTGTAGTTAATTGAACGCAAAAAATATTAATCATTTAATAAAATAATTCAAATAACCCGCTTTTAAAAAATTTAGCATCAACGGGAGCAGCATAAAACTAGTAAAACAATTTAAATATCTAGGAGAAATTATCTGCCATAACTTGGACGGAAAACCTGCAATATTGAATAGAATAGCGCAATTTTTAACGTGGTCAACTTATAACAAAAAAAGTCTCGATAAAGTCCAAAGTAAGGCTACAGTTCTGTGGTTCTCCCGGAAGCACTCTACGCCTGCGAGATCCTTTTCCAGATCAAGAATAACGCTAGGACCACCAGTTACTTAAGATCGAGAGAAGAATCATTAGGACCTGTTTAAATAAAATTTACCAGAAAGATGGTTTCTGGAGAGTCGCTACCAACGAGACAGTGTTAGACCCAATTACAAGTGTTATGAAAAAACGAATTGCCCATCTCTTCCTTATCCTTAGGATGCCCAACAGTAGGATTCTGGATTCTGGTCATGAGAAATATTAATAGGACCCAAGGACACTACATCTCGCAGACTCTGAAAGATCTGCAACAGATCGGTTTGCGGATCGAGGATGCACCGGACAGAACGAGAATCAGAAGCATTCTGAAGAACGTCAGGTAGGAAAGCCGGAACGACGAGGGACGGTGGATAATTTTTTTTAATTTTAAGGCGAAAAGCACATTAAGGCTATTATCGCCTTCCTAAATGTAAGTGTGAGTGTGAAGTGTTAAAGTGGTAAGTGTAGTAAGTGTAAGTGTGTGTTAGACTCGGGTACCGCGAGAGACGTCTAAATCCTCTCAATAGGTGCAGCTAGTCTGCACCCCCTGCGGGGGAGGGACGGTGGAGGTGTCAGATGAGGTAGGAGGCGGAGATCGGATAGGACGAAGGAGTATTGGAGGAAGAAGAAGTTGGATAAGAAGAAGAGACCGAAACATTGACTCAAAGTGGTTCCATGTGGCCTAAAAATTGAAAAAAATTCAAATAATAACGTTGGCTGGTATTTAAATACTATAGGCCCTAATGTATTTTAAGATTATTGTACATGAAAATTTTCCTTAATCAAATCGTTGCAAAACCATGTACGCCTATTATTTCTTGTCAATATAAACACCTGTTAAAATAGACATTACAGTTATAACACTTGTATGACCTATTAATAAAGCAAAGTCATTCATTATATTCAGAGTTTTTAGTAAAATAGGCCTTGTTTTATTATACTTCCGTATTTAAAACTATAACTTAAAAAAATACTATTCTATTAACCTTACATGTCTAAATTAGGCTACAGTATTTACTGTTTACTAAAAGCAGAGTCTTTTATTTAATAACGTTTACATATTAAAAGTGGCTTTGCTTCAAAACTGATTATTGTAGTCAATAGTGATTACATGAACAAAAAGAAAAAGAGGTTAAGACTTTTTTCGTTTTTTATGAAAACAATATCCTTAAATGAAAATCACTATTTACTGTTCACTAAAAGCAGAGTTGATTCGGTCAATTAATTATTTAAGTCTTGGATACAGTGATAATTTAAATATTACTTTCAAGAATTTTTTTTTGCAATCAGTTGTTTTGGTACACACACAATTATGTGACCCATGCTTGTATTGTGCTGCACTCTCGGTGCGTTGTGCTGCACTACTCCTGGAATTTTGTTTACAGAACTTTTATCGGTTTTAAGTCGGTTTTATTTTATAAAGCCCTAAAAGTGAGAGTTCCCTGGTGTTTTGACAAACCTGTAGTTATCCCCGTGTATGTAGTTTCAAAAACACAGGCTCTTATTTTTGGTACAAAATCTTAGCTTAATAAGATTTGAAAGATTAAACGCTATTGGACGTACTATCATAGGAAGACCTCGTGATCATTGAATTTGCCTAAAAAACCTTTTCAGGGAACTTTAAAATTATAAATCTTATGGCCATTTAGAAATTTGAAAAACAATAAATTTTATCTAAGATTTTTTTAAATATTTCACCGTCATAATTAGCGTTAAAATTTGCGTAAACCAGCTTTTTCAAATTTATTTGAACTTGCTAAGTCGAACCCGACTTTCAAACGTACGCAATTTTGGTACCAGATTTGATTTTGGCAATAACTCGGATAGGTTTGGTAAACAACAAATTTGTTCGACAGTCTTAAAACGTTTTGAATCTTTAAAAACCCCCATAACGTTTTATTTGCACTTAAAACAAAAATCGGCGTTTAAGGTTTATGTCCTTATTTTAAATGTAATGGTACAGTCATAACCGGCACTAAAATCTGCGTAAATCGTCATGTAAAACTTAAATTACATTAAAAATTGAAAGTCATAACAGCTGTCAATTCATTTCATTGATTTCAAAAACTTTTGAGTCCTAATTCGCGCATATTTTAGCATGAAAGTGAAAATACGTTATGCCAGGACTAATAAGGACGAGGGATCAGCGTTAACGGCTACAACTATGAACCTTAAGGTGCGCAGTTCAGAGACACGACTTACCGCTGCTTTTGCCACATCGACAACCGAGTTCATTTTTGTCAGCGGGACATCTGCGTGCCGCGTTTGTTGGGTTTTAAAACAGTTGTATCAAGTAGCATAAACGAAGAATAAAGTTTTTGCTCCATTAGTTTCGACCGTTGACTAAAGAATGACATGGAGTGACGGAGTAGTGGTGACTCGGCAGTTCCTTAATGCGCGACTCCTGTCAGGTAACGATATTGTTTTAATTTATGTCTGTCAAAATTTTATTGTCCGCGGCCCACACAAGATTACCTTTGTCTAGAACGAATCTGAGATTGTTTTATATTTGTAATTTCTTGAAACGTAATCACAGTCTTTTGTCGAGGATTATTCAGTCTGTTCAGAACTCTCTGGTCCGGTTTCTTAATCAGAGACAAACATATCAGCTCTGTTATTTTTAAACTGTTAATTTATGATGGCATATTAACGTTATTGTTAATGTTTGTTCAGAAATTCACCATAATTTGTGCGCATAAATATTTATTGAACCAATAATAAAAATCATACATCATATTTTCTCTTCCTTTTTTAATTTAATTGCGATAATTTGTTCGAAAACAAGGCAAATTGACAGCTAGTTTTTAACAACATAGCCTAAACTTATTATAGTCTATCAGCTGTTCATTGAAATCAGCTGATCATTACGAATAATATAAAACATCTGATCTTTTAATATAACTACCAAAATTAAATTAACGATTCATTTCATAGGCCGATACTTCGGTCAAATTTCTTCGTTGTTTCCGTAGTGTAGTAGTTAGCACGTCCGCCTCACATGTACAAGGCTCCCGGTTCGATCCCAGACGGAAACAGTAGTTTTTAATTATAATTAAATTTAATACGAGACTTGCGACGCGCAAAATATACTGTTATATATCAATATAAATATGTCCTCGCATCATGAATCCCGCAAAATCCAACATCACAACCGGCCCTAAAGCATGTTTGATATATATATAATTATTATTATTATTTGCGCATAGACCCTGTTGGATCACGCAAAGCACTCCGACTCATGTCTTGTCCTCCACACCTCTCTCATCCTGTTCCCATGGATCCTCCTCCGCTCCTCCGTCCATTTTACCCCTGCTCTCTTTGGGATTTCATTCTATGGTATCTTCCAACCGAGCATCTTTCTCTTGTATGCGTTCCTGTCTTCAATGTCTTTTGAGTCTATTTCTGCGTCATGTAGGTCTATTCTGACTTGTGCGATCCACGACGTTGTTGATTTGACTCCTTGTATATACTTAAGGAGTCTCGTTGTTGGGAGTCTACTGATGTGTCCATAGAATTGAAGCCTCCTTCTTCTGATATCTGCTGCCAGGTTCGATATCTTCTCTGTGGTCTTCCGGGAGTGCAACCTATATCCGTCTTCTGTTAATCTCGGGCCATGGATCTTCCTCAAGATTTTGCGTTCTTCCTTGAAAATGTCTTCCATGGTAGCTTTTGTGTGGAGTGCTAGCGTCTCGCTTTCATAGGCCGATACTTCGGTCAAATTTCTTCGTTGTTTCCGTTGTGTAGTGGTTATCACGCCCGCCTCATACGGTAACCTCAAAATATACTGTTATATATCAATATAAACATGTTCCTCGCATCATAAAACAAGTATATATATATATATATATATATATATATATATATATATATGTTCATGTTCGCAATTTTAGTTCGATTTGATTCAAACTTGGTACAAAAATCTATTTTGATAATAGCCTGGACAAGTTCATTTAACCAGTAAAACTCGATTAACAGTTTCAAAATGGCGGTCATTTCAAACCTTTACAAACTCGTAAGTTTTTTGTTTTAAATATTTTTGAAAACGTAATCCCCATCGTAATCAGCGTTCAAAACTGCAAAAATAACATTTTAAATCTTAAAAATCCATTTAAATTAAGAAATTTAGCCTCAAACTAACTGATTTAGTAATTACTATTATTAACAAAAAAAAAAAGTTGAAGTTAAGGTCGTATAAAATATTGAGAATATGGTCAATTCCTCGATTTTTTCTTGCCAGTGTCAAAATAAAAATTTTAAAGGCAAAACTTGGAAAAAGCTTGTTAAATGCTATTATTATTTCCTCTTAAAAAAAATCGTTTATTTTCAACTTTTTATTTTATCAAAAAACGATTTTAAAATTTTACGGATCTATACGTTTTCACATCGCATGAGTACAAAAGAGTTCTTTTTATTGGATGTCTGTGTATGGGAGAGGGAGGGTATGATTTTCTAACGATTTTGGTTAAATTTTGCATAAAATTAATCAATAAATACCCAAGCAAAACAAATCAGCAAACCGCTGTATATCAAAAGGTCGGTTCAGCTATTATTTAAAAGAACTAGCCGCCTCGGTGGCCTAGTGGATAGCGTACTAGGCTTTCACCCCGAGGACCCGGGTTCGATTCCCGGCGAGGGCTTGGCATTTTCATACGCTATAAATCATCCCATCGTCTGCATTAGCCCAAGTATGCACAATAGTCGGACGTTAAACACAAAAAAAAAAAAAAAATAAAATAAAAGAACTGAAAAATATATGGTTTTTCAACAACAGTTCGTCATATTTTGATCGAATTTTGTTCGTATTAAGCCGTATGAGTCAAGTAATTGAAGCAAATTTCAAATTAAGTAAGTACGGTTCTGGATTAAAATGTTAAAAAACAAAATTTTCAATTTAATAAATTTTTTCATGAAATTTGTCGTGCAGTTTTCACATCCTCTTACCTTAGAACTACTTTTAACATAAAAAAATGTAATATAGAATTAACCAACTAAAAATAAAAATAAAAAACAACCATAAGCCTCATTTGACACAGCCAATTTGTATATAAGGGCTATACAGAACCATCAATGAAACCATGGTTATATTAAAAGATAACCTCACCAAGCATTCTTCGCCCACAACGAATGCAATAAATGATTTAATCTCGTTGACTATTCTAAAGCAAAATTATTTCAAGTTCAATGATAAATTTTATATTCAAAATGAAGGTTTAGCCATGGCTCCCACCTTTTCGGCATTTTGGCAGAATTGTTTCCAAACCATATCGAAAATGAATTTTTATAGTCGGATAGGAACTACAATAGAGAAAAAGTAGTTTTTTTTACGGGTATATGGATGGTATAATTGTACTTTTCGAAGGCAATAGTAGACAATTAAAAAATTTCAATAAATTTCTTAACACAATACATCCTAACCTTCATTTCACACTGGAAGAAGAGACCGATAATACATTAAATTTTCTTGACCTATCCATTTCAAAAGTAAACAATATTTTCAAATACAGTGTTTATAGGAAACCTACCACAACCAGCCAAACAATACATTCTTCATCCCACCATCCGTAAAATATAAAAATGGCAGCTTACAATAGTTTGGTACACAGGTTATTTTCACTCCCTATAGATAAAGGAAGCTATGGAAATGAAGTGAACATCATTAAGTACATAGCTGTTTCTAACGGATAAAACTCAATTGTTGATAGGCTTATTGCCAAACACAAAAACAAAAATTAAAAAATCGTTCCTGATAAAAAAACATACATCTCCACGGAATATGGTTCAACTTTAAGCCACACCCTAAAAAAAGAATTAGCCAAAGAAAATATAAATGTCTCTTTCAGAACAAGTAATAAGTTATCAACATTATAGAAGCCAGTTGCAAATACAAGTGGAGATAACTTTGAAAAAACTGGCATATACAAAATGAAATGTAGTGATTACCTAAGCTTCTATATCGGTCAGACATCTCGCTCTTTTAAGAAAAGATTTAAAGAGCACATACCCAGAAGTGCATTATCGAAACTCGGCTTTCACAGAACATCTTATGGACAAAAACCATAAATTTGAAGACATCCATACCAATATGGAAATATTACATTTGTGTCATAAAAGTAGTTATATGGATGCGATTGAAGAGTTTGAGATTTACAAGAGCAAAAAATCAGACCCCCACAATATCCTCAATGAAAAACTTTCATTTAAATCAAATTTAATATATGACATGGCTCTAAGGATAAGTGATTCGAATAAGTAACAAAAACCAACAGACTGTAACTGATAACTAATGATGGAGACTCCGTAGTCCGAAATGTAACGACGTACGAGTCGCGTGTGTAGCTTGGCCAAGCCAAATTTCATGACGAATATTTTAAACGTGTAATTGTGCTCAGTGCTTGTGATGTGTGTTTTAATGTTTTGTTTGACTTTGTGACGACCTCGACAGAGGGATTTAACATTTTGTATGGCCTGAAGATGAAACGATAGAGTTTCGAAACCGCGGTAGCCTTTACGAGGTGAGTGGATAGACCACTGATGGGAAGAATAGGTCATAATCATAATCAATATATATATATATATATATATATATATATATATATATATATATATATAAGGTGGCGAGAAGGCTGCAAAGGGTTCGGCTGCTGAGAATGAAGAGGGCTCTTGGTATAACGCGTGATATCTACAATAAGAGATGTATGTCGACGCACACAAAAATCAGACACTACAACACAGTCATAAAACCGGAGGTATTATATGCAAGCGAGACGCTAGCACTCCACACAAAAGCTACCATGGAGGGTATTTTGAAGGAAGAACGCAAAATCTTGAGGAAGATCCTTGGTCCGAGATTAACAGAAGATGGATACAGGTTGCACTCCCGGAAGACCACAGAACCTGGCAGCAGATATCAGAAGGAGGCTTCGGTTCTATGGACACATCAGAAGACTCCCAACAACGAGACTTGCCAACAGAACCCTTAAGTTGACAAGGTGTCAAATCAACAACGTCGTGGATCGCACAAGTCAGAATAGACCTACATGACGCAGGAATAGACTCAACAGATGTTGAAGATAGGCACGCATACAGGAGAAAGATGCTCGGTTAGAAGGTCCCAGAGAATGAAATCCCAAAGAGAGCAGGGGTAAAATGGACGGAGGAGCGGAAGAGGATCCATGGGGACAGGATGAGGGAGGTGTGGAGGATTAGAAGGAACAAGACATGAGTCGGAGTGCTTTGCGTGATCCAACAGGGTCTATGCGCAAATAATAATAATAATAATAAATATATATATATATATATATATATATATGGTGTTTTATTTTACAATAATGTTTTTTCTTTAAAATTCTCTTATTTTCAAAATTATAATTTAATTTTCAATAGTTGAAATACAGCTTAAGTTAATTTTACGGAGAATAATAAAGTTTAATGTAACACAGGTCTGCTAAACGTTTTATTGAAATAAACTAACCCAGTAAAAGCTTTCTATATCAGTAGCAAGTTGGCGGAAAGGCATTGTTAGTCTTCCTCCGTAGTAGAAAGTAAGACGCCTTGTGTATTTGTCAGTATCGCCTCCAACAAGATATAAAGGCCATAGAACGAGATTGTTGAATTCAACAATATAAAGTTCACACACTGTACACTGTTACATCATTCTGCCGCCAGGGAGCACGATGTACCTGCACCGCGAGTCTGGGATCCGATCTTTTGTGTTCAATATTGCTTTCACCTGAGAAAAAATCCGGTGTGCGTATTTTGTAACGCCGGCTTCACAATTTTGTCAGCGTTTCTGGGAACCACAGCGTAAATTTACCGCCTACGAATAAACCTACAGTTATTTTTGAAAACAAGGTATTTCAGAATAATTCAACCCAAAAGCTAGGTCAAAGGGTCAACGCTAGGCAATTTCAAACGATTCTTGTCGCAGTTATGCAACGTTTTGGTATTTACAACTGCTGCACAAACTTTCCGACAACCAGTTTAAATATTTAAAGTTTGATTGAGCATTCCCCCCCCCAAATTTTAGCAAACTTAGGTAAAGGTTTTTTCCGTTTACACCCTAACCTTATTTATTCTTAATATTACATTGAGTTCTGAATCCTTCTAATGTCCAAAAATGATTTTCGGTTTTTAGTCAAATTCGCGAAACAGAACTTTTTTCGAAATACTGCCAATATATTTGTATTGAGTAATTTGAACTAAATTTCATAAAAATCGTTAGAAACGTCGATCCATTACGGTTTGTATTGACATTTACAGGATTTTCAATCAATTTGTTTACAATTTTAAAAATAACGATGTGTGGATAAATTACACCGCAGGTTATAAGTTACGTGAAAATCGGTCATTATTATATTTTTTTTCAAAACACGCACGCACGCGCGCGCGCGCACACACACACACACACAAGGAGGGGGAGGGAGAGAGAAAGAGAGGGGGGACAAACTTTGTGGTGAAAACAATTTTTAATTTTTGCTTACCATGAGCAGTAAAAATAATAGTTGAAGATTTTTAGATTTTTAAATAGATTAGATTTTAGATAATAAACAAACAGATATCGTAACAAGCAGATATTACGTTTAAAAATCTAAAAATTTTCAAAAATTAACATGAGGACGACCGTTGAAGAGACAGTTTGAAAGGAGCCAATCAGAAACGAGCGAAAACGTATGATTTTGAAGAGCCAATCAGAAGCGAGCACGTCAGGTTTAATGTACACGTGTTGAATAGAGGAGGGGTACGAGGTGGAGATAGAAAATTATAAATAGGACGGGCCATAATATTGGTGACCAGTTTTTGAAGATGGAGGTTTTCCGAAACGCGTCAACGAAAGTAGAATTGACGAAGCTACGGAAGGCAGATCATTATACTGAACATAGTAACATATTTGTATCCGTTAACCCTTTAAGTGACAAGAAAGCGGGGGACAAAATATTTTGAATTTTTATACGAAATGACATTGGAATACCTTGTGTAAACATAAATATATTTTTTAGTTTTTTATAGCTTTTTAGGTTGGGAAAATATTATCCCAATGAGCCGCCTCGGTGGTCTAGTGGATAGCGTACTGGGCTTTCACCCCGAGGACCCGGGTTCGATTCCAGGCTAGGGCTTTGCATTTTCATACGCTATAAATCATCTCATCGTCTGCATTAGCCCAAGTGTGCACAATAGTCGGACGTTAAACACAAAAAAAAAAAAATTACCCCAATGTTTCTTTAGTGATGCGGGTTATTCTTACTTTCCATATGTCAAAGCTGGTGTTTCGTAAATAAAAATGCTTTCAAATCTCAAAAAAATATAATTAGTTCATTTTATATACAAAAACAACAAAGATAAGAAACTTATTTTAATATTTTTTTAAAATTTTTGATGGAAAAAGAAAAAACATCCTTTACATAAAGCGACGTTACAACCTGAACATACCATATTGCTACGTTTTTCTTTAGCTTTATTCGAACATTGAACCCTTTTGTATTTCGCCACTAGTTGAGGAAGATGAAGCCCTACGTTTGATAGTCTTGTATTTTCAATCGTTGGGTGCCCATCCGGATGGTTTCTTCTGCGTGCTCGGATTTTCCTGGCATGTAGCCAATTTTCTTTGCCAATATTTGCTTTGCCGAACTATTTAAAATTTATATTGCGTTGTTTTTAAATTGAATAACCTTTCCAAAATCCATTAGTATAGAGTTTGTTATGCTGAGATATGATTTTGTATTTTTTACAAATTTTGAAAAAAACAGTCATCAATCATAAACCATTTCACTTTTTCTTACACCTTGTTATTAATTTTTATTTACTTAAACATTCTGTAAAAATAAAAACTAAGTTATAAAATCATCACGGTAGTGTGAAAATATATATTCTTACATAAAAAGTTCGAATTGCAGAAGAATTAACAAAAAACTTTGGTGGTTAGCTTCATTCAATGTAATACGTACGTCCACAGGTGACAGTGAGGTAACAGTATCCTACTTTAACACCCTCAGCTGTTATAAATTATAGCAGGATGCCAACTGTTGAAAAACTATATAAATCTAAAGTTTCATATATTACAGTGTGCATGCTATGGTGGAATATAACTATCTCAACGAACTGTTAAGCATTATTTAAGCGAAGACATGGCTGGAAACTATTCACCAATACTTTATAAAGTATTAAAGAAAATACAGGTGACAGTGGGATAACAGTATCCTATTTTAACACTCTCAGCTGTTATGAATTATAGCAGGCTGCCAACTGTTGAAAAACTATATAAATCTAAAGTTTCATATATTATAGTGTGTATGCTATGGCGGAATATAACAATCTCAATGAACTGTTAAGCAGTATTTAAGCGAAGACATGGCGGGAAACTATTCACCAATACTTTATAAAGTATTAAAGAAAATACAGGTGACAGTGAGGTAACAGTATCCTACTTTAACATTCTCAGCTGTTATAAATTATAGCAGGCTGCCAACTGTTGAAAAACTATATAAATCTAAAGTTTCATATATTGCAGTGTGTATGCTATGGTGGAATATAACAATCTCAATGAACTGTTAAGCATTATTTAAGCGAAGACATGGCGGGAAACTATTCACCAATACTTTATAAAGTATTAAAGAAAATACAGGTGACAGTGGGGTAACAGTATCCTACTTTAACATTCTCAGCTGTGTTATAAATTATAGCAGGCTGCCAACTGTTGAAAAACTATATAAATCTAAAGTTTCATATATTATAGTGTGCATGCTATGGTGGAATATAACAATCTCAATGAACTGTTAAGCATTATTTAAGCGAAGACATGGCGGAAAACTATTCACCAATACTTTATAAAGTATTAAAGAAAATACAGGTGACAGTGGGGTAACAGTATCCTACTTTAACATTCTCAGCTGTTATAAATTATAGCAGGCTGCCAACTGTTGAAAAACTATATAAATCTAAAGTTTCATATATTATAGTGTGTATGCTATGGTGGAATATAACAATCTCAATGAACTGTTAAGCATTATTTAAGCGAAGACATGGCGGAAAACTATTCACCCAATAATTTATAAAGTATTAAAGAAAATATTTATTCAAAAGGCTATGTTTACGTAAAACTTTCGTAGCGTGAAATTTCGCACCAAAGTGGATCTTTCTAAAGTCACCCTGAACGACAAAGATCAAATAACCTTAAACAGCGATCGTCGTAGTCCAGACATTCAACCTGTTCCGCTCGGAGTCACACAGTCTGTCGGTCGTGTCTGAGAACGGAAACACGGCACAACACACACGAAGAACAGCTGATAAAATAGAATATGTAAAGGAAATGGAGTAAATAATTAAAGCCAGATAATTACGCGTCTACGGCAGGTCGATCACTCGTTATATCTTGAGCGATCGTAATTATTCAGAGCAAGCATACTGATGTGGAAACTTATAATAAAAAGTGTTGTATCTGCGTATAATGTTTCCACACAAAGTGTTCGACTGTCGGGAGTCTAGTGGAAGCATAGTGCATTCAGAGAATTTCCATGAGCTATTGGAGCGGTCATCGTGTTAACATCCAGACCTAGGGGCATGAAATGAACAGTAATCATGGTTTTTAGAATACGTTTTTGAATGGTCGTCTTTGTAAAAGGTTATGCGAATGTGTGGAGACAATTAACTTTTGAAATTTTTTTTTTTTTTAACGTCCAACTATTGTGCACGCTTGGGCTAATGCAGACGATGGGATGATTTATAGCGTATGAAAATGCCAAGTCCTCGCCGGGAATCGAACCCGGGTCCTCGGGGTGAAAGCCTAGTACGCTATCCACGAGGCCACCGAGGCGGCTAAACTAAGGTAATCTTAGGAAAATCAAACGAAGGGTAATTTTATGAGGGGTTAAATTATATTTTTTTAAATATATGCCTAAGTTACCCATGACGCGATCTGTAAACGGTATGTTTTGAATGAGAAAGCTCAACAATCCTAAACAACTCTCAATCGAGTGACAATTTAATTCATTTTAAAAATTTGTTTACTTTGCAGATTTATATTACCCTGGTAGCAGTGAAGTTAAACACATCGTTTCGTTGTAATACTTGATTTCAAAACATCTTTGACCGATTTAATTCCATTTATAAAATTTAACGTTTACAGATAAAATAACTTTCGTCAGTTTGCTGCTTCTCTCAACTGCGCATCTCTAGGTAGTAGGTTCGAGACTGCAGTTACTGCCATAAGCTTCACCCTTCCTGTTAACGCCAGTTCCTAAACGTCTCTTAATCGAGTGACAATTCATTTTAAAATTTTTTTACTCTTGCAGATTTATGGTGCCCTTGTAGCAGTGAAGTTAAACACATCGTTTCGTTGTTAATGCTTTGATTTTAGCACATCTTTGACCGATTTACTTCAATTTATAAAACGTAACGTTTTACTGCGCATCTCTAGGTCATAGGTTCGACACTGGAGTTACTGCCGTAAGCGGCACCCTTCCCGTTAACGCCAGTCCCTAAACGTCTCTTAATCGAGTGACAATTCGTTAAAAATTTTTTACTCTTGCAGATTTATGGTGCCCTGGTAGCAGTGAAGTTAAACACATCGTTTCGTTGTTAATGCTTGATTTCAACACATCTTTGACCGATTTACTTCCATTTCTAAAACGTAACGTTTTACTGCGCATCTCTAGGTCGTAGGTTCGACACTGCAGTTACTGCCGTAAGCTTCACACTTCCCGTTAACGCCAATCCCTAAACGTCTCTTAATCCAGTGACGATTCATTTTAAAATCTTTTTTACTCTTGCAGATTTATGGTGCCCTTGTAGCAGTGAAGTTAAACACATCGTTTCGTTGTTAATACTTGTTTTCAACACTTCTTTAACCGATTTACTTCCATTTCTATAACGTAACGTTTTACTGCGTATCTCTAGGTCGTAGGTTCGACACTGCAGTTACTGTCGTAAGCGTCACCCTTCCCGTTAACGCCAATCCCTAAACGTCTCTTAATCGAGTGACGATTCATTTAAAATTTTTTTACTTCTGATGATTTATGGTGCCCTGGTAGCAGTGAAGTTAAACACATCGTTTCGTTGTTAATACTTGATTTCAACACATATTTGACCTATTTACTTCCATATCTAAAACGTAATGTTTTACTGCACATCTCTAGGTCATAGGTTCGACACTGGAGTTACTGCCGTAAGCGGCACCCTTCCCGTTAACGCCAGTCCCTAAACGTCTCTTAATCGAGTGACAATTCATTTTAAATTTTTTTTACTCTTGCAGATTTATGGTGCCCTGGTAGCAGTGAAGTTAAACACATCGTTTCGTTGTTAATACGTGATTTCAACACATCTTTGACCTATTTACTTCCATTTCTAAAACGTAACGTTTTACTGCTCATCTCTAGGTCGTAGGTTCGAGACTGTAGTTACTGCCGTAAGCTTCACCCTTCCTGTTAACACCAGTTCCTAAACGTCTCTTAATCGAGTGACAATTCATTTTAAAATCTTTTTTACTCTTGCAGATTTATGGTGCCCTGGTAGCAATGAAGTTAAACACATCGTTTCGTGTTAATACGTGATTTCAACACATATTTGACCTATTTACTTCCATTTCTAAAACGTAACGTTTTACTGCGCATCTCTAGGTCGTAGGTTCGACACTGCAGTTACTGCCGTAAGCTTCACCCTTTCCGTTAACGCCAGTCCCTAAACGTCTCTTTATCGAGTGGCGATTCATTTTAAAATCTTTTTTTACTTCTGCATATTTATGGTACCCTGGTAGCAGTGAAGTTAAACACATCGTTTCGTTGTTAATGCTTGATTTCAACACTTCTTTAACTGATTTACTTCCATTTCTAAAACGTAACGTTTTACTGCGCATCCCTAGGTCGTAGGTTCGACACTGCAGTTACTGTCGTAAGCTTCACCCTTCCCGTTAACGCCAGTCTCTAAACGTCTCTTAATCAAGTGACAATTCTTTAAACATTTTTTTACTCTTGCAGATTTATGGTGCCCTGGTAGCAGTGAAGTTAAACATCGTTTCGTTGTTAATACTTGATTTCAACACATTTTTAACTGATTTACTTCCGTTTCTCCATTTGCTTCTCTGAACTGCGCATCTCTGTGTCGTAGGTTCGAGATTGCAGTTACTGCAGTAAGCTTCACCCTTTCTGTTAACACCAGTCCCCCGTCCAAGGTTAAATTGTTCAAAATAAACTCTCCAGGTGCAGAGTAAACAGTTTGATTCTTTAGGTAACTTTGAGGTTATGTTTACTTTTATTGTTTGAGGATCCCACAGCACCGTACATTTTACAGCGATGATGAAGGCAGAGTGCAGCGGAGTTAGCCCCCGATGCGGGTAATAACGAAGGTTCTGTTTGCGTTACCGTCCGTTTCACAACTTATTCTTCTGACTTTTATTTCGCCTCTCACTCGCGATCAACAAGTGGTAAGTCGGAGAAACTCGGAGGTCAGTCAACTCTGATCCAACATATGGATTGACCTTTGACTGCAAACCGCAACAAGCAACTGTGGAACTGGTTGTTGATTGTCTAGAAAATTAGGTTCTGTGCATACGCCATACAGACTAGGACTACAGACAAAACACCCAATACCAAGACCGGAAGTGTTGGGCCTACTTCGGGTCGGTACAGTCAGAGCGCGTTGTAAAAATTTGAAACTGTTTATCAACTTTGGATACATAGGGCAGACCTTTTACGCCCGGTCTTGAATATTATTTTTAATGTATGCAGGATTTAATGTTGATTATGATTTTGAAATCCCAAAATGATATCATGAAACCTATTGTGCAACACAATTAATTAAATTTTAACATTTTTTTTTTTTGTAACGTCCGACTATTGTGCACACTTGGGCTAATGCAGACGATGGGATGATTTATAGCGTATGAAAATGACAAGCCCTGGTCGGGAATCGAACCCGGATCCTCGGGGTGAAAGCCCAGTACGCTATCCACTAGGCCAGGGGTCTCCAAACTTTCCAGCCTTAGGGCCATACTGATTACTCCAGTAAGTTCCGAGGGCCAAAACCATATTATCATTGTTGCCGGTGGTAAAAAGTGAAATAGTCCACTGATGAAAAAAAAAGTCCGAAAAAGTACGCAACGTTTAAAAAAGGCTGCAAATCGGACTAAAGTCCGCAAAACGGCAACACTGCATATTATTAATTTTCCTGTCATCTGTAATTTCTAGATTAGTCGTAGAGTACGAGCCATGAGGAGTAACGTGACACGACATCTGGTGGACACAAGCGGAAATAGGTAGTACCTTCTATCGCTAACAGATGGCGCTAATAGCACGCACAGAATAATCTCGTTGGTTCGAGAAAGTTCTGGTGTCTTCCACTCACTTCTAGATGGCAGTAATTGGAATATATAAGAAGGCTAGTGGCGCAACCACAAGTCAGTTCCTATGACACTGTTGTGAAATAAAATAGTGCGTACTTCCTTAAAACGTGTTTGTGCGTGTTTGTGGGATGATTTATAGCGTATGAAAATGACAAGCCCTGGTCGGGAATCGAACCCGGGTCCTCGGGGTGAAAGCCCAGTACGCTATCAACTAGGCCACCGAGACGGCTTTAACATTTTAATTAAATTGTCTTTTCCGCTCGTCAATCAAACAGACAACATAAAACATTGAGTGTTATTTTCAGATGGCATACGAAGGAAGGATTAAAGTGGAAAGCGAAGGGAGACAAAAGACAAAAGAAATAAAATAAAAAACATAAAAGATCCTACAAACGTTTGGTATAAAAAAAGTATAAACGTTTATAAAGATGGTATAAACGTACCACTATATAATTAGATTAGATTATATTCTAGAGGAAGGGATTTGTTCAACCCCAGGCACTGCAATCAACTGACCTATTGTGCAACTTACCTCTAAAAATGCCTAGTTCAACCCCTAAGTTCCAACAACCCACTGACTAGCTCATTCTGCTGAAGATCCCTAGGGTCTTGGAAACCAAAAACCCGTAGCCTCCTACTAGCAAGAGCCTCACAATCATAAGTTATGTGACCTGCAGTTTCCTCCTTCCTGCACAATCTACACACGGTTTCTCCGTGGTACACACCTAT
>CM040189.1:10953365-11050865 GCA_022606455.1 Callitettix versicolor
ATATAATCAAGTGCTCTATCGTCCACTTCATCGCATCGGATCGTATGTCATGTTGAATGTATCCAATATAATCAAGTGCTCTATTGTCCACTTCATCGCATCGGATCGGATGTCATGTTGAATGTATCCAATATAATCAAGTGCTCTATCGTCCACTTCATCGCATCGGATCGTATGTCATGTTGAATGTATCCAATATAATCAAGTGCTCTATCGTCCACTTCATCGCGTGATACGTATCGGATCGGAGTCGTGTTGAATTTATCACAAATCCGATTGGATTGGTCGAGAGGTCGATGAATGCGATGTGTACGATGCGAGAGTCTGAGTCATCGGTAATTGCGTATCAGTGGACACGGCCTCACAAATATAACTAGAGTAATGACACTCTGTACAATACCCTATAACCAATCTAGTTTATTATCGCTCATACAAACGAGTGGAGACGTTTGAGAAGAGAAACAGTACTGCTATCTATTTAACTGTAGCTGAACATTCTGCCGCTAGATGCCACCAACAGCAAGCGCTCACAAAGCTCTAGTAAGTTTATATTCGGTGCTAATACAACAAAATAAATGGGCCCCAGGACCGGCCTTTGGGGGGCGAAATCGGGTGGCGCGCGAGGGTGCTAGCTCAGTTATTACGCCGCTGTCTTGGTTTTGATTATTAAAGTTATCAATAATACTATTTATCTATACTAGTTATCTAATACTATTTGTTTAATAATTATATTTAAATAAATGTTCTTTTTAGAATATATGATTTTAAAATTATTTCAAAAGTATATGTATACACATTTTTATTAGATATCTTAAAAACGCGTCCCTTACATAGGCGCCACAGTGAATTCTGCCCGACCTGTCCAAAAAGGTAAGGCCAGCACTGATGGGCCCCAATGGTCGATATGGCTACTGCATCGGTCAGTCTGCTGCGTCTCTGAACTGCGCATCTCAAGGTTCGTAGTTGGAGCCGCAGTTGTTATCCCGTTAATACTGATCCCTCGTTCTCTAACTGGACGTTAAAAAGCATCGAATTTAAGATAGATTTTGTTATGTATTTGCATCGTTTCTTTGTCAACTTGCAATTTTTGTTGCCGTAGTTAAGCTTTGTTGATTTCTGCAGAACTGTATCGTATTGACTGCCCTTGATTCTTACTGCTTTACCGTAGCGGGGTGCCGTGACGACTGAAGTGTGTACATCACTCTCATGTCCTGTGACAACCGTACAAAACTATTTTTCCACGTGACTACAGTAAATCTTCAATTAACACCCGGATGGTCAACCATCCAGATCGATTACGCAAAATTTTTCACATTAATTTTGCCGATAAAATCTAATTTGAAAGCTAACGGCAAAACAAAACGTATCAGTTCAATTTCTCAAATTCGGGTGAAAAGATTTTGCTCAAATTTTACAATTCCGATCAGCGTACCAAATTGTATAGTTTGGCCGTTTCTGCGAAACGCTTTAGAAATATTATTTGTTTACTGTAAAAATTAATATAAATAGGATTTTTTCTAACGATTTTGATTAAAAAAATCGTTAAATGTGGTCCTTAAGTATTTAAATAATAACGCAGTACCCTAATAGGTTATTATCTCCCCAAAAATTATATGAGATTTATTTACAAAAATCTGGGATATTTCTGAAAAACGGGCCGGATTTTACTAAAATTTTTACCAGGCAGTGTAACAAATTTGATATTATGTTATGAATTTTCATATATATGGGCCAAATCTCAATACAATTTTCTAAGCCAGTTTTGGAAAATTAGGCAATTTTTTCGATACTGTCAGAACCTTTTTTTTTTTTTAGGAATAATTGAAAGTCTGTGTAGCGTTTTTGCACCGTTTATATTTTGTGTTAAGTTAGCATATTCGTAAATAAAAAAATAAAATTACCATAGTGGAAAAAATCGGGAATGCTTTGTTTCGGGTTTTCCCTCGATAACTTTCCTATCGGATTATTTTCTAAAGATTTTTTTTATCCTTTAAAAAAAATCAATCGAATCTGAGAAAGTTTGTGCAATTTTTTTTTGCTCCATTTGTTCTGGTCTTTAATAACTATCTAACTCACTGTATTTAGTTTAATTTCAGCGTCAAGTTTCGCGTAAATAAAGCGGTCAAGTTCAAGGTCACCATAAACAGCTGTTAATTCTCACGCCTTGCAGGCTGTTTAGCCTAATAAAAATACTCGCTTTAGGCCTCAGTTGCCGAGCGGAGTTCTTTAAACAGCAACAACTCCTTAAACAGAAAAATAAAAGAAGTTTATGCACGAGGAATGCGGACAGACGGACGTGCTTTGTGGAGTGGATTATTCAAAGTGTGTCACGCTATAGTGTGTTCACTGCAGGCTAGAGGGCCTACTTACATCGAAAATATAATATTCGCGGCACGCAACTGTCTCGCTTACATGATGGAAGCGGATTTTTAACTTTTTTAATACTAGATTCATTTAAAAATCTGATATACCCATTGCAATCAGCATTTTAAACATTCAAATTACAAAAATATGAACCCTGACCGCCATATCAGGCTGTATTTTCGTGTTTTCAATTGAATTAGATAATTTTTAAATGCTAATTTATGCATATTTTAACGTTCATTACAGCTGTGCAATTGGGTTTAAAAAAGTGTTAAAAAAGATTTAAATGGTCGCCATTTTGAAACTGTTGAATGGTTATTTCGGTGTTATTTATTTATTTTATATTAATTACAACTGAGGCGTGCCCCATCTAGTAATTTTTCTTTATCATTGTGTTCACTGTGTGCTGGGGTGCAGTCCGACGGCTGGTCCCAATGTGTTTACGGCCTGGAGAGGTCAGTTGGCTTGGTCCTCTTCAGCCTTCTTGTGATGTTGTCACTGCGGCATAGTAGTTGGACAATCTCTGTATTATTATGCTGTTCTAACCTGCAATAATGCTTAACCGAGAGCTTTTTAATGACTTCCTGAACAGATTCAACACCTAGGTCCTTATGTATGTTTTCATTTCTCACATACCAAGGGGCGTTGACGATCGTTCTCAATACTTTATTTTGAAAAACTTGAATAATTTTACTATTGCTTTTTCTTGTACATCCCCAGAGTGGTGCACCATAGGTCCATTGGTCTTAGAACTTGCTTGTATAGCAGTATCTTGTTGTCTATCGAAAGTTCTGAATTTCTTCCAATAAGCCAAAACATTTTATTGAATTTTGAGCTTATTTTATTTGAATTTATTGAACCAACGCAGTAAGTCAATGGACAAAAAAATGGAGAGTAAAGCTTAATGAAGCAAAAACTGTACACATTAATTTTACGAATAGAAAATATGAACCATTACCAATAATATTATAGAAGATAGGGAGCTCATACCTGCACATCAGTTCGGTTTTCGGGCAAAACATTCTACAATTGAACAAGTTCATAGAGTGGTGGATATGTTAGAGGAAGCTATGGAGAGGAAGCAAATCTGCTCAGGTATATTTCTTGACGTGGCGCAGGCGTTTGATGGAGTCTGGCACTGTGGGCTGGAACATAAACTACAACGGGACTTACCAGAGCAATTCTTCAGAATTTTAAAGTCATACCTTTGTGAGAGACATTTTCGGGTTAGATATGAACTCGAATACTCACAAATTAAAACAATTAAAGTAGGAGTACCTCATGGAAGTGTTATTGGCCCTTTACTGTACCTTCTGTACACTAGAGACATACTAGTTACTGGGAACTCCACAGTAGCAACGTTTGCAGATGACACAGCAATTTTAACAGTTGGGGACAATATTTTAGAAGTCACAGAGAAATTACAGAATGCCACCAACGCAGTAAGTCAATGGACAAAAAAATGGAGAGTAAAGCTTAATGAAGCAAAAACTGTACACATTAATTTCGGTGTAACGAGCTTATCGAAGCTATAAGCAAAATCAATTTAGTGCCAAGTTTTAATCAAATCGACACTAATTAACATATTGAAACATTCAAATTGCATTGAAAAAATCAAAAATTATCTCCGATGTGAGAAGAGTTTATTTTGGTTGTGTTCGATTTACTCTGAAACTATATTTCTTTTCAAATTTGGTACGCTGTTTACTTTAAGCTACTTATTACATTGAGCAAACTTTGGCAATTTGTAAGTGTTCAGGGATATGCTAAGGAACTCAAAGAAATGGACGAGTTCTGCTTTGTCTCCTGACTTGTGCACTTTAAAATTGTATGTGAGACTGAAGGTCATACCGCAAGCTTTTTCCTTGCCTTTAATGCTGATCCCTCGTTCTCATTAGTCTAACTGACAAAGTCATGAACAGAGTTAGAAGAGGATTATGGAGGCAATAACTTTTAGGGCAGAAACTGTTTCATTGGTTATGGAATATCCTTCAGCCAAAAGTGGCTTCGCCCTAGACTGAAATTCTTATATTTGAAAAAAATATTCATGGACCTGAAAGTAACAGTATAACAGATGTTTTTATAGTAATAATAACATCCTTTGGATGCCCAACAGCATGATTCTGAAACTGCTGGTCATGAGAAATATTAATAGGAATACCCAAGGACACTACCTCTTGCAGACTCTGAAGGATCTGCAAGAGATCGGTTTGCGGATCGACGATGCACCGGACAGAACGAGAATCAGAAGCATTCTGAAAAACATCAGATTTGACGTAGAAAAGCCGGAATGACGAGGGACGGTGGAGGTGTCAGATGAGGTCAGGAGGCGGAGATCGGATAGGATGAAGAAGTATTGGAGGAAGAAGAGGTTGGAATCCTCAGAGTACACTAACACGGATAAGAAGAAAAAACCAAAATATTGACTCAAAGTAGTCCCATGTGGCCTAAAAATTAATAATAATAATAATACTTGGCCTTACTAGCTGAGACATTGGAAGAAGCTAAGGAACAGACTCTTGAACTCCAGAAGCAAGCGTTAAAAATGGGTCTCAAAGTTTCATTTCAAAAGACTAAAATATTGACAAACATACAAAAACCACCAAAAAAGCTTTAAGTGGGAGAACAATACATTGAGATAGTCAAAGAATTCAAGTATCTTGGGGAATGGATCAGCTGGAACGCCCTAGAGAAAAAAAGCCATGGAATCTAGGAGAAATAAAGTAGAATTAGCCTTCCAACTTACCAAGGACACATACAACATGAAGTCCCTCTCCTGGAATACAAAGATAAGGCATTATCATACGGTAATTAAACCAGAAGCCTTATATGCGGCTGAAACATTATCTCTCACAACCCAGGGCCCACTTGAAAGGCTGGAGATCAAAGAAAGAAAGATATTACGAAAAATCTTAGGCCCCAAATTCCGTAACAACCAATTACTCCACATCAGGAATGAAACTCTTTACCAAAAACTGAAACACTATCAGACACAATAAGAAAAAGGAGAATTGATTTTTATGGACACATCCTCCGAATGGACAAAAATATACTAACCAAAAAAATATTTGACTTTCACAATAAAAGAGCCAAACCAATTTGGTTTAGAGAAACGGATAAAGACATAACAGAACTGCAGATCACTGACACTATGCTCATGGACAGAACAGCCAAAACAATAACCAAGGACAAAAAACAACGGTTCCAAGGCAAAGTCAAATCAAAGCGAACGATCCAAATCTCTGACGAAGAAAGAAAAACAAGATCACAACGAATGAAGCAATACTGGGCTACGAGGAAGGCACAGAATATTAAAAAGTGATTGATTTAGTGTACCCCAAAGTTGGGTGAAACAAATAAAGAGATAATAATAATAATAATAATAATAATAACCACAGCGGCTACATTTGCATTTGATATTTCTATACTAGCTGTTGACAATAATGTTAAAGAAGCAACAGAAAAACTGCAGAAAACCATACTGACAGTTAATGTGTGGACCAAAAGGTGGCGCATAAAACTTAACGAATCTAAGTCAATCCACATTAATTTTACTTATAAAAAGAGAAAGAAGTGTCAGTACTAACAAACAGTAAAATTATTCCACACAGAAATGAAGTTAAACATTTGGGAATGAATTTAAATTCAAAACTGAACTGGAAGTCACACATTACAAGAAGGATTTTGAGGTTAAGTTCGAGAATATGTATTCGCTATTTATATATAATGCAGGATTATATAAGTAATAAATTACTTTTAAACAAACAAGTTCTTAAGCTATGGACTGCAGATTTGGGGATGTGACAAGAGAAGTAATATAAAGAAAATTCAGATTATTCAAAACAAATTATTTTGGATAATAATAAATGCACCATGGTAAATATTCATAAACGTTAAAGTGTTGATAAAATCAAAGCAGCAGCAACGAAGCATGAAAAACTATTCCAAATCCATAATAATGCTAGAGTTCAGCAGATGCTAGCACAAAGAAATTCAGAATGAAAACCGCGTATGACTTAATCCTTCGACTTGGTACAGTGATACTATACCAAGCTAAGAGACTGTAGCTGACAAACAGAACCATTCAGTGGATCTGACACAGTGATCTATTTTATGTTATAACTACCAGATAAGTTTGTACTTAGTTATAGTCCTCGGGAAAAAATGTTTTTGTGGGTATTATCATTGATAATTTATAACAAATTGATAAATTGTTGATAATTGTTGATAATAAATTGTTGAAAATTGACTGGGTGCAGTGATAGCATACCAAGCTAAGAGGCTGTAACTGACAACCAGAGCCATTCAGTGGAATGAACATTCAACACACAGTGATATATTTTAAGTTATAACTACTAGATAAGTTTGTACTTAGTTGTAGTACTCGGGGAAAAAATGTTTTTGTGGGTATTATCATTGATAATTTATAATAAATTGATAAATTGTTGGTATTTATTATTAATTGAAACAAATGTTGGTAAAACATGTAATTTAAGGTAAAGTTTTGGCATGTTATGATCAATTAATAACTGCAAAAAAGTCTTGAAACTTTTTGAGGAGCAGTAGATTCTTTAATATCTGAACGCAAATGTAAAAGAAAACATAAACGTTGCATGCACCTATTGATTTAAGGGATTTCCCAAAGTATTTTCGTGTATAAATTTTGTTGATAAAACATCGAAGTATATTACATTGTGTGTGTGTGTGTGTGTGTGTGTGTGTGTAAATATATATATATATATATATATATATATATATATATATATATATATATATATATATATATATATATATATATATATATATATATATATATATATATATATATATATATATATATATATATATATATATATATATATAGAGAGAGAGAGAGAGAGAGAGAGAGAGAGAGAGAGAGAGAGAGAGAGTAGATATTCAAAGTTTTACATTTTTCAGGTAAGGAGGAGTTATTCATCATACATATTTAAAATGTTTTGATGAGAAAAAAGAATTCCTTCACACGTATTACACTTAGATCTTTAAAAGTACAGACAATTTACATGCACAAAGTATTCTAATTAAGTTGGTGAAGTTTTATATTTTTAAACGAGTTGTTTTAGCAGAATTAGGCCTAAAACGTAAAATATGTAAACTTACCTGATCTTAAAATCAAAAAAGACAATTTTGCTGATTTTCGTTTCTAAAATATTTCAGAATTGTGTAACCATTGACAATTAAAATCAGTGGAGATAATTTCTGTAAAAAAACCTACAACAGAAATTATTCATAAATACAGTATAAATAATATTTAAAAAAACACTTTTTTCATAAAAATAAAACAATAATAACCTACCTGCAGAAAGGTAATAGAAAAATTATTCAGGTTTTGAATCCTTATATCAGAAAATTAAGTTGGTTTTTAAAAATATACTACATTTTACGGAAAATATCCTTCAATTTTAAAATGTATTAAGAATTAACAAAAACAAACCAGATGATAATTTGGTGAATAAAAACACTGTATACTTTGTGTTACAGATGGCACTCACAAGTACTATTCTCCCATTGGCAGCTGCCAGAGGCTATGCAGGCTCCTCTGCGGACACTTCCGACTCCGGTGGGGACATGAGCGTCAGTGGACGTAGTTGCGGCGCGGGACACCAAGGTATAAGAACAGTTTCACTGTGTAGGCATCACAGTCCGGTGCGTTCTTCTACTCTTGGCTTTACGTTACGAGGAGGGAAAGAGTTTGGAACTGGGTGCTTTGTTTCAGCAGTCGAACGAGGATC
This sequence comes from Callitettix versicolor, assembly GCA_022606455.1. Classification (NCBI taxonomy): domain Eukaryota; kingdom Metazoa; phylum Arthropoda; class Insecta; order Hemiptera; family Cercopidae; genus Callitettix; species Callitettix versicolor. Next base: position 10,961,501 of record CM040189.1, read on the forward strand.
TGAAGCGGACTGCCAAGGACTCATGGTGAGATTTTTAATACGAGGTACGTCCAGAAAGTAAGTTCCGTTTCAATGCAGCGCTGCGATCGTAGTTCCGCACATGCGCGGTAGACGCTCTGTATCGTGCGCCATTTTGAGATCGCTGTCAGCCACGTACGCTTTGTTGTGCTTGTTTACAATGTCGGTGTTGATTGAAAATCCCGCCGCTTGTGAAATCAGATCTGTGATTCGTTTTCTGAATGCTAGGAAAGTGAAACCATTTGAAATTTATCGGCAAATTTGCGAAGTTTGCGGACAAAATGCGATGAGTGAGAAGATGGGTCCGACAGTTCAATGAAGGACGTAGTGAAGTGCACGATGAAGAATCTGTACACAATTTAATTTTATTACCAAACGGAACTTACTTTCTGGACGTACCTCGTAGTTAACCATAGTTAGGTTCCATTAAAAATATATTGCTATGAAAGTGTTAGGGTATGAAAAACATTGATAACTCAAAAATGAATTTGGTTATATTTTGTGTGTGCTTTTAACAATTTTGTAAAATGTTTTTATAAAAATATCTAATTTTTAGGTTTTTCATTTACAAAATGTGTTATTTAATTTTATTGAGTGGCCGCATTATGTAAAAACAGCAGAAACGCCCACCCCTACTCAACACTGCTACTATATCAGCTGATTCATATCCACAGAGACTAAAATAACATGTTCCTTGAACCAATCAAGGATACAGACCGAATGTCTTTAAGATTCAGTCCGTGTACAACTGCGACATTGGCGACCAGTAGTTCAGAATCGATACTTGATTTTTGCTAGCGTAAATTGTTTCTCCAGTTTTTTTCCACGTAATCCAGCGTTTAATCTGTTCTCTGATATGTTCAAGAAGCCATCAATATAAATATCACAGATCTCATCATAGTTACATTATAGGCCTATGATTTTCAGTCTCAAGTTCTTAGAATCTTTGGTAGATCCTGTTATCCTGGCAGAATGAGTACTTTCTTGAAACTCAATGGTTTGTCAAAAGGGCCCTGAAGCAGTTTTACCTTTTCCTGATTTGGTGCACCCAGGTTTTCCTGAAGCAGTTTTACCTTTTCCTGATTTGGTGCACCCAGGTTTTCCTGAAGCAGTTTTACCTTTTCTGTTTTTCCTGAAGTAGTTTTACCTTTTCCTGATTTGGTGCACCCAGGTTTTCCTGAAGCAGTTTTACCTTTTCCTGATTTGGTGCACCCAGGTTTTCCTGAAGCAGTTTTACCTTTTCCTGATTTGGTGCACCCAGGTTTTCCTGAAGCAGTTTTACCTTTTCCTGATTTGGTGCACCCAGGTTTTCCACAAGTTTTAAGATATTTATAACAAATCATTATTTTTTATATCAAATACATTAAGTATAACCTACTTAATAATTTTTATAATTACAGCCTATTTTAATAATTGTGTTATATTCTAAATTCTTATTAAAATTTATTAATAATATTTTATTAAGTTACATATTCTTGTAAACAAAGCATTCCCAGCATTAAAATGTGTAATTAATATTGTTAATTTGCTAATAATGTATTTTTCATGTTATAGTTTTCAATATGTATATTGTTTTGTATAGAAATGGATATAGGCACAATGAGTACTTTCAATTCTCTTATTTATGAGCTCAAATTATGCTCATTACAATGTAGTACAAAGCAATAGAAATTTGATAAATATAATATGTGTGATGAATATACCGGTAAATAGTTTGTATTTTAATTAGAAGCTCAAAACACAATTAATTGTTATATATTTACGAGGGTGGTCTGAAAAGTTTCCTACCTAACAAAGATACAAGACATTTTTTCAGAATTTTTTTTTTATTTTTCAACATACTCTCCTTGTACCTCTACACACTTCTCCCAGCGATGCTCCCATCTCTGTAACCCGTCCAAATAGTACTCGGCGTTTTTCTCTGCAAAATTCACGAAGGTGATTGCCTCTTCATTTGACGAAAATCTCTGTCCTCCGAGCGCAATTTTTAGATGAGGGAACAAAAAGAAGTCGCTTGGGGCTAGATCTGGTGAGTAAGGCGGATGGTCAAGCAGTTCAAACCGTAATTCGTGGATTTTCGCCATGGCAACCGCTGAGGTGTGAGACGGTGCGTTGTCTTGGTGAAACAGGATTTTCTTTTTCTGCAAATGTGGCCGTTTTTCCGCAAGTTCTGACTTCAGCTTGTCAAGTAATGATGTGTAGTATGCTCCTGTAATGGTTTTTCCTTTTTGAAGACAGTCGATTAAAATAACTCCATGACTATCCCAAAAAACAGTCGCCATCACTTTCCCAGCCGAAAAAACAGTTTTTGCTTTTTTTGGAGCCGGTTCCCCCTTTGCAGTCCACTGTTTGGACTGTATTTTTGTTTCGGGCGTATAATGGTGTATCCAAGTTTCATCTACAGTAATTAATCGGCGCCAAAACTGGGATTTATTGCGTCTAAACTGCGCCAACAGAGCATTGGAAATGTTCATTCGAACACGTTTTTGGTCTAACGTGAGCAAACACGGCACCCAACGCGCGGACAGCTTTCTCATGTCTAAATGTTGATTTAATATGTGACAAACACGTTCTTTTGATATGTTCATAACGTCTGCTATCTCTCTCACTTTAATTCGGCGGTCATCTAGCACTATTTGGTGAACTTTGGCGATGTTTTCGTCGGTAGTTGCAGTTTTTGAACGTCCCGAACGTTCATCGTCTCCCAAGCTCTTACGGCCACGTTTAAATTCAGCTGCCCAAAATTTCACTGTGGTAAATGATGGTGCAGAGTCCCCATACACAGAATCCAACTCATCTTTGATTTGCGTTGGCGTATTGCCTTTCAAAAACAAATATTTAATGACAGCTCGATACTCGATTTTGTCCATTTTCATAAAAATACTCACATCAACTCACTCAAACGACTGTTACATAACAACTGCGCGTCCAAAATGGCTGAAACTTTGGTGAGTAACTGTCAACAGATGAACAACGAAATTCGAGTGCTGCTATCTTTATGTTGAGGTCGGAAACTTTTCAGACCACCCTCGTAATTATTATTAATTTAATGGTTTTAAATTATGGCAAAAATCAAAATAAACAGTTAGAATAACATAAAAATTCCATCTTTAAGTAACAATAACAGAAAAGTACAACTATTTATATTATTACACTGCATACCAATAACGAAACGCTATTCTCTCACTGCCCTTCACATACTTTAGATATATACGAGTATTTTTTATCTCTTGGCATGGTGCCTCTTCTGAGCTAGTAGGTTGCTGGAACTGCTCCTACATAATTATTCCACTGATGATATTATCAAGGAAGAATACAGTTAAAATTAAATCTTTAAGTTATTTTTCGGTTATACATGAATCACTTACATCAGTGTATTTGTCTTTGAATTCAATAGTGCCATTTTAATTAATATATTTGTTTTCCATTATTGTAACATAGCCACCGGACCACATATTCAAATGATTAGGATTATGACCTATTCTTCCCGTCAGTGGTCTATCAACTCACCTCATAAAGGCTATCGTGGTTTCGAAACTCTATAGTTTCATCTTCAGGCCGTTATATAAAATGTTAAATCCCTCTGTCGAGGTCGTCACAAAGTCAAACGAAACATTAAAACACACATCACAAACACTGAGCACAATTACACGTTTAAAATATTCATCATGAAATTCGGCTTGGCCAAGCTACACACGCGACTCGTACGTCGTTACATTCCGGACTGCGGAGTGTAATTTTAAATGTGTAACTGTGCTCAGTGTATGTGATGTATGTTTCAATGTTTTGTTTGACTTTGTGACGACCTCGACAGAGGGATTTAACATTTTATATAACGGCCTGAAGATGAAACTATAGAGTTTCGAAACCACGGTAGCCTTTATGAGGTGAGTTGATAGACCACTGACGGAAAGAATAGGTCATAATCCCAATAATTTCAATATATTTTTAATGAAAATGTTCCTGATTTCTAGAATATGTTTGTGTTTCACTATGAAAGTGTTGAAGAATCGTTAAAAATATTGTAGGTTATTTCGAAAAAATGTTTAATGTTTATAAGTACAGCATAGACTATCATTGCCTGAAAATACATTTCACTTAGAAGGGGTCATTTGCTTGTTGAGGTTATTACTGTATCGTACATAACACTTTAATCTAGTGTCTGCAGATTTAAAATGCTTATTTGTGCAGATTTTAAAGCAGATTAAAACTTAGCTGGATACAATGACAAACTGTTTCAAACTGTTAACAATTTCAATCACCAGGAGCCCTGTTCGAAATTTCGCAGTACGAAAGTTTTGAGTAAACACAGCCTTTTGAATAAGAGTATTCGTTGGGGTGAGGGCGGCAGTCGAAAGGAAGAGTAAACGTTTAAAAATAAATCAAAAAGCTATTGGTTGAAATAATAATGACAAATTTATGAGTCATTGTAGTATATACATTTCAATACAGATAATCGTTTTTTTAATTTTTACAGTATCTCCTTGTAAACGATATGCGATGTAAGATTGTATTCTTGTATTTTCTGTATTTCATTTTCTTTAATGGATACAAAGACAAAGTGTACATAACCTCAAACTGTACTTCACAATTTTCACTATAACCTCTAATTGTTTTTGATACTTTAATTGTATTTCGTATTTTATGATGTCCGTATTAACAATAGATAAATGCACGATGGAAGGAGAAATCACAAATATATTTGTGTAAAAAACATATGTTTGGTATTCGAAATGCTTGCCCTGGCTTGTACGAAGAGGGATAGTAGGTCACATAACCTAGTGACTTTAATAAGTCACTAGTGACTTTAGTAAGTTTAATGATTTTTAAGTAAATATTGATATTGTACTGTGTAAATGTTGAAATTGTGAAAAAGCACGTTATGCAAAAAGTGGCGTTTGTAATTAATTGTCTGTTCTTGATTAATAAGTTAGCTTCATAAAATGTACAAAATATTGTTTGATTTGTGATGCCGCGCATGCGCATCCATGATGTCCTTTTGCCTGTGATAGTTACAAGTATCTTTTATGTTAAAATTCTACAAACAGTAAGTTGTAGTGCACAATCGTTTTACAATGTCAGAAGCCGGTTAAAAAATCTTTCTAAAGATACCTCATTTATGCCTGTACGAATAGTACGTGCTGTCCAATAATATATATGATGATTGTACCACGTTTGATTTTCATGTAAGCCTAGTTGATACCGTAATGGGCTTTCACCCCGAGGACCCGGGTTCGATTAGCGGCCAGGGCTTGGCATTTTCGTACGCTATAAATCATCCCATCGTCTGCATTAGCACAAGTGTGCACAATAGTCGGACGTTAAACACACAAGAAAAGATTTTCATGTATCAAACTGTATGTCACGTGGTATTTTCAGTGTTGTTAGTTTTGTAAATTCGTTTCCTTGACACAGTTAAATAATTTAATGCAGAAGCAAACTTCAGTTTGTTATTCATGCGTATAGATAGTGCTTCTAACCTTTTATTGATGCTTGAAAGACTACCAGTAGTGCTAATGGCAGTCCTGTAATAGCCATCACATTATCTTGTCCTTTCTTTTTACAGATTCATCATCCTATGTTCTCTCTGCCACTAATGAACTGTTGTTAGCACTATTTTCCATAAGAATTTACATTTATCACTTTGCACTTAATATTTGCATCAATAAGGTTCGTTGAATCTTAATTTCAATACATAAATATAAATATGTTATACATAAATAAACATAAATACGTTATTTATATTCACTTTGTAATTGTAATTTGTAAATACATAATTTCCTTCAATTTGTAAACATTTATGCTGATCTTTTTCTTTACCTTCTACTGCACTAACACTTCTTAAGACTGTATTATATCCTTGCCTTTAACAAATACAGTAGAACCTCGCGATACGATGGGTTCACGATACGATGTGTTCAAGATACGAATTGGAATATCGCAAATATTCGTGCTCGCGAAACGATACGTTTTCCGCGATACGATCCCAATATCTCTTGCCGCTTGAAATTGTTTTGAAGTTGGCGCGCTACGGGCAAACCTCACGCGTCACTAAGCAAGCCTCAGCAAGCCTCAATACGTCACTATTCAAGCTTTTATACGTCACGAGGCTTTTATTTGTTGAGTGGGTTAATTGCTGCTAATTTTAATTAAGTCATTGCTAATTTTAAGAAGCTTTACACGAAGCACCTTTTCAAACGATGCTTCGAAATGACAGAGAGCACGCAACTCACACTCCGTGAGTTTTGGAAGAGTCACTACGACATTGTCCGTTGCTTAAAAATCATAGAAAAGGCATGGGGTGAGGTCTCAAGGCGCACCTTGAACTAAGCATGGAGGAAATTCTGGACAGCTGTGGTTGCAGAACGATACTTTGAGGGTTTCGAAATCCCTACTGAAGAAGAAGCTGTGGATGATCCTGCTCCATTGGAGATTATTTCTCTGTCAAAGTCTTTGGGGCTTGTTGTCGATGAGGCTGACATTGACAACCTACTCGACGAGCACAAGGAGGAGCTCAACACTGACGACTTGAAGGCATTGGAAGCGATGCAAATCAGCGATCTTCAAGATACGATTTTTTTACGATACGATCCCGGTCCAGGAACGGATTAAGATTGTATCGCGAGGTACCACTGTAATATTCTTTGCATTCGCCAATGGCCTCTAGTGTAGCAGTTCATATGACTTAGTCCATTTAAAATTTCCATGTAAATGCACCCAAGTTCCTGGTCAGGTATTACCACTCCTCTTCACTGTATTACCACTCGGAGAATGTAATTATATAATTATTATAACCAGGAACAAAGTTTAAAAATACAAGTAACAAGTTCGTATAATTGTATACTTTGTCCTAAGAGAATCCTGTTCAGTAAATGACTCTGCATTCCACGTAAATTGTCCACTAGAGGGCAGTGTTCGTTGTCATTGGAGAAGAACAACCAAACAAATTTTAATTTTAAAATATGTATCTCACTGATATACTGTAATTTTGCCAACACGTGAACAAACCAAATTTCTTGAAAAAAGTAAATAATGTCTTTTTACACAAATGATGAAATGTAACACAAGATTTTTGAAGGCAGTTTTGTTTATTCATATTTTGATTTTAATTTTCAATGGTGGCTATGACATATTATATTGATAATTTAATTTGTACGCATTACAAAAATTAATTATTATTATTATTGTGTTCATTATTGTATTCTACTTTTGTGGGTCTCAATTGTTTTGACTCCTTTATTAAATTTTTTTTATTAGGATGGTCAAGATTATACTGCATTTCTGGTTTTGTCACTCAGCTCATTGTATACTCTCGTTCACAGTTTCATCTTTCCCAATCCAACCCCAGATTTCCAAAAAATATGAGATGTTTCGCATGATGTCCTGTTTCTTCATCTGTTCCCTACAACGTAGAATCTGTAGGAATTCAGATCATTTCATATTCAAAGCTATACAGTCACAGATAACGGTGTTGAGTTGTTTCCTCAGCTGAACCACGTTTGCTGTTAAACAAAAATGTTTGTAACATTAACCAAACAAGGACCTGGGTACAGGAGAGGAAAGTACCCAGAATGCCGGCTATCCTACCAACTGAGCTACAATGTTACCAGTAAAATAATTTACATAGGGCAATATAACTACAAACATTACGAGGTGTGTTCAGAAAGTATGAAAATGCCGAGCCCTGGCCGGGAATCGAACCCGGGTCCTCGGGGTGAAAGCCTAGTACGCTATCAACTAGGCACCGACCAGCTAGTACTTACTTTAAGACACAGCTGAAAGAACTCTTCAGCTGGTAATAAATAAGTTGCAGACATGGACGAGATCTACTGGCTTTAAATTCTCTGCTGCTAAAACTCAGTGCATTGCCTTCAGTCGCCGTCGACAGATCCAGGCTCCTACGTTGTATCTTGATGGTATACAGCTCCGGACTTTTCCATCTGTTCGATTTTTGGGTCTAATATTTGACGAAAGGCTCTCCTGGAGCCCTCACGTGCGTGATTTAAAGTTACGATGTAACAAAATTCTCGATATGTTCTTAGTAGTTCTCGATGGGGCGCTGATAGGACCAGTATGTTGATGTTTTATCGTGATGTAATTCGTTCACGGATTGATTACGGTAGCATTGTATATTCATCTGCTAGACCATCGATTTTAAAGAAACTAGATCCCGTTCATAACTCTGCAATCCGTCTTGTTTCTGGTGCTTTCCGTTCAAGTCCCGTCGTGAGTGTTCTCGCCGATGCAGGCGAACCATCACTCTCGTCGGAGACAACAGTTACAACTGAGTTACGTATGTAATTTATCATGTAAACCGTGGCACCCTGCTTATAATACAATTTTCCACAATCAGTTGCTCCAACAATATGAATCCCGACCTAATGCTACTGCGCCTGTTGGCATTAGGACATCCCGGTTTTTTGAAGACTTACGTATTGAACTACCCCCAATGTTTGAAAGGTCCTTTTGTCCTCCATGGAAAATCAATATGCCGACCTTTGATTTCTCCTTGTGTGCATACCTGAAAGACAACACTCCTAATATTGTGTATCAACGTGAGTTTTTTCAACTGACTAGTTCATATCCATCTGCTAAATTTATTTTCACAGATGGTTCTAAGATGAATAACAATGTTGGGTGTGCATTTTACTCACTGGACGAAACGTATAAGTATGGATTACCCTCAACTTGTAGTGTCTTTACAGCCGAACTCTTTGCCATCTTAAAGGCTCTAAACACTATTGAATTCGATAGTTTGCATTACGTAGTTTGTTCCGATTCAAAAAGTGCACTCCAGGCAATCCAGGATATGTATTCGGTAAACCAATACATATCCCTTCTTTACAGCCCTGCAACAAGTTGTATATTTGTGGCTATTTATTTATCTGAATTTGTTATTGTTTTCTTTGTTTTCCTTGTTGTTTAGTTGTATTTATTTATTTATTTGTTGTTATATTTTATTGTTAACTAGTTTTAGGAATAGTATTTATAACTGTTATTGTATATTGTTTTAAATTACTGTTATTTTTTATTTCGTGATACCCCTAAATTTTATTTTATTAATATCGTGCCTCGGCGATGATAACCTTAACGGTTTTTCGCAGGAAAAAAATACTTTAAGACAAGCTACATAGGGCTACGTTATTTTCATCTACCCAAAAACTTGAAAAACAAATAACTGTCTGCAAACGCACAGGACAGTGCCATGATAGGTGCTGCTACCAGTGGCTAAAGCTTGCATATACAACCCACTGTCCGATACTTTCTCTACGGACCCAGTACTATTACGGTTCTTAAGTCCCTTAATTTGGTAACTTCAAAATACTCTATATTTTTGAAATTTGAATATTTCACTGTGATTTTAAGTAAGATAGGTTTCAGTGCAACCATTTTGGCAATAGAGTACAGGCTATTTAATTACTAACAATGTGTGTGATTTATTTTTACCTTGGGACTATTTGTTTAGGTCGGCGACCAAATCATCAGAGTGAACGGATACCCCATTGAAGATGCAACTCATAAAGAAGTGTTGTTTCTAATACAGAACCAATCAAACGTCTACCTAAAAGTTAGGTGTAAGTATATTATTTATTACTATTGTGATTAATGATATGATCAGCTGTTTACTAATTGCTGTTCTCAATTCATTGTCAACTGAACTTTTGTTAATGGGTTTCAGAGATGTTATAAGCAAACCGTAGAATCATTACTAAGTGTTACATTAGAGTAACTTGTAGCCTATACCAGTTAGAGGTGGGTAAGAAAACACCGAACTGTTAAAAAAAAACTGTTTTTCTAAATACGACAAACTGCTTTTCCAAACGGAAAAAAGCAGTTTGATTTGGACTGGTTAGTGATTTGTTAAACAAGGAACAGCTGTTGGGACTTCCCCACGTTCTATTCGAACGTTGCCGCAAGCGCTAAAACTGTTTTCCTGCTAACTGCTTTTCTTCAACCTGCTTTTATGCTTTTTCCCTTTATTTCAAAGTTGCTTCTTGCTTGTTGCTTGTAGTGAAGTAAGAACTGTTTGGGCGTTGTTAACGTTTAGGACAATTAAATTCTATTTTGGTGCGAGTTGTTTGAAAGTTTTAAATGTAACTTTTTTTTAAAACACTTTAGCCTGATTTAAATTATTGAATGTATGGAATGTGTATTAGAGGTGGGTAAGAAAACATCAAACTGTTAAAAAAAAGCTGTTTTTCTAAATACGACAAACAAACTGCTTTTCCAAACGGAAACAAGCAGTTTGATTTGGACTGGTTCGTGATTTGTTAAACAAGGAACAGCTGTTGGGACTTCCCACCACCCACGTTCTATTCGAACGTTGCCGCAAGCGCTAAAACATTTTCCCTGCTGTTTTCCTGCTAACTGTTTTCCTGCTAACTGCTTTTCTTCAACCTGCTTTTATGCTGTTTCCCTTTATTTCAAAGTTTCTTGTTGCTTGTAGTGAAGTAAGAACTGTTTGGGCGTTGTCAACGTTTATCTCCATTTTGTTGCGAGTTGTTTGAAAGTTTTAAATGTAAACTTTGTTGTTCAAACATTTTTTAAACTATAAAAACATCCATAATTGTGTTTTATATTAGTTTTTCTCCGTAGTTTACTTTGTGTTTAGAAATTAAAAAATATTTAGTGGACAGTTTTGAAAGTTTTCTTTTACTTTTTTTGTATTTTTAGAATTAAGTGCATAGTTTTTAATTATTTATCGGATGTGTGGACTTTTTAAAATTCACAATATCTACTCTTGTATATATCTTGAATAATTTTAGGTTATTTTAGTACTTTTTCTAAAATTTTGCGAAATATAGACTATATCTGAACATAATCAAATCTTTTAGTGTCATATGTTTTAAAATTATGGCTAACCGTCAAAGAAGTATAATTTGGAACCATTTTTCTAAGGATGAGAATGAAAAGGCTTTTTGCAATATATGTAAACAAGCTTTATCTTATAAATCCAGTGTGACTAATTTGAAAGGACATTTATAATAACCTAATGTTAATAACCTATAATTTTGTAACTATATAGAGCTAATTTTATTTAAACACATTTGGCCTATGTTCTTATTACTATATTGTACTTATTAAGGTTATTTTTTTCAGTGTTGAAAAGTGAAAACCTACTTTCTCCCAAATAAAAATATGACAGTAATATCTCACATTTTGTAAATACATAGACTAATTTTATTTAAACGTATTTTTTATATTTTTTATCAATCATCAATATTTTTTAATCAACTAAAAATATTCTAAATTGTTTGCATTTCGGTAAATACGCAAAGGACTATTTAATTTTTAAGTAAAAAAAAAGAATGCTTCTATTAGAAATTCATTGCATTTTGTAAATATAAAATGGCTACATATATATTACGTTTTGAGAATGTAATTTAATTATTACTACACTTATAAGGATTATTTTTTTCTAAATGCATTATACCCAACAGTTAAGAACATGGTGGAAGTGGGAATGAAAAAGTAGTCTTAGAAAACGAACGTATGTGCTTTATGTTTTAGCTGCTAATACAACTTCGAGTTTCAGTTTTCTAAACCTGTTTTTTTCAACTGTTTTAAAAAGCTGCTGTTTTCCTCAACAAACAGTTTGTTGATATTTTGTAAAAATAGCAGAAACGCCCATCCCTAATACCAGTTACTGCTCAACAGCTGTTGCTGTCAATATCTTATCAATACAGTTCACATGTACCGCTTAACCATTTATATTTGTGTAATCTTTTCCCTATTGGGTCTTGTGAATCCTAATTTCAGTATTTATTGTGTCTGTTCAGTTAGTTTTCGAACTACAACGGCTGTGATTACCAAATGTGTCACAGAACTAGTTTTACGACTACACTAATACTACCAGATATATGTATATCTATATATATATATATATAAGGCAATGTCCTGACTGACTGACTGATCAACGTACAGCCCAAACTATAAAACCTAGAGACTTGAAATTTTGAGGATACCTTCGTTTTAATATGTAAGCGCGTACTAGGAAAGGATTTTTCAAAAAATTGATTTTAACTCCATTAAACTACTAACCCAGTCCAAATTTAATAATCAATGTACAGCCAATACTATTATAGCTAGAGACTTGAAATTTTCAAGGTACATTTTTACAACAATGTCAAGGTGCACTAATAAAGGATTTTGTAAAAATATGATTTTGACGCCATTAAAGTACTGACCCAGTCCAAATTTAATAATCAACGTACAGCCAATACTATTATAGCTAGAGACTTGAAATTTTCAAGGTATATTCTTACAACAATGTCAAGATGCTCTAATAAAGGATTTTGCAAAAATATGATTTTGACGCCATTAAACTACTAACCCAGTCCAAATTTAATAATCAACGTACAGCCAATACTATTATAGCTAGAGACTTGAAATTTTCAAGGTACATTCTTACAACAATGTCAAGGTGCACTAATAAAGGATTTTGTAAAAATATGATTTTGACGCCATTAAACTACTAACCCAGTCCAAATTTAATAATCAAAGTACAGCCAATACTATTATAGCTAGAGACTTCAAGGTACATTCTTACAACAATGTTAAGGTGCACTAATAAAGGATTTTGTAAAAATTTGATTTTAACACCATTAAACTACTAACCCAGACCAAATTTAATAATCAACGTACAGCCAATACTATTATAGCTAGAGACTTGAAATTTTCAAGGTACATTCTTACAACAATGTCAAGATGCTCTAATAAAGGATTTTAAAAAAATGTGGTTTTAACGCCATTAAAATACTTACCCAGTCCAAATTTAATAAACAACGTACATCCAATACTATTATAGCTAGATACTTGAAATTTTCAAGGTACATTCTTACAACAATGTCAAGGTGCACTAATAAAGGATTTTGCAAAAATATGATTTTGACGCCATTAAACTACTAACCCAGTCCAAATTTAATAATCAACGTACAGCCAATACTATTATAGCTAGAGACTTGAAATTTTCAGGGTACCTTCTTACAACATTGTCGAGATGCACTGAAAAGGGGGAAAACGATTTTCCAGTATGCAACCCCTAAAGAGGTAAACATGAGGTACAACAATTTTTATTGGAAAAATATGTTTTTCATCTGACCTTCTTAAAACGTAACATAGTCACTCTTAAGTATAAGTAATGAAATATATTTTTCACCTTTTCCCCAAAACGCATCCCCTAAAGAGATTGAAAGAAGGCATGAAATATAAAAAAGGGTGCAATTTTGTATTGAAAAATATTTTTTTATCTTATATTCTAGAAATATGCTATGAATTCAACATTTTTCTGAATTCATCTCCTAAAAGAATAAAAATTTTATTAATTTTTTTCTGTTTCTAAATTATTACGTTACTGAAACAGTTTAAATTTCGTGGGCAAAGCCTCGACGGGTAATGTTAGTGTCATATAATTTGCTACTTATTAGTAATATTAACAACTGGTCCATAAGCAATGTGATTGTGTTACAGGTATGTATTGCCTACACACAATATGGAAGCTTTCTGGAAGCAGTTAAAAACGTCAACTTAATTACTAGGGTTGTCAGTAAAATAAGGTTCCCAATAATTTTTCACATGTGCATTTGCATTGAATAATACATTTTTGGAAAGCTTACTCTTTTTTATATTTTTCGACATAATCGCCGTTGAGATAGATGCATTTTTGCATACGGTGAACAATCTTTTGTATGCCTGAGTCGGGAAACTCTCCCGCCGGGCAGCGAAGGTAGCTTAAAACTTTTTCTTTCAGCTCCTCTCCGGTACTGAAATGCGTCCCACCTACGTGTTTCTTCAAATCAGGGAAGAGATGGTAACCACTTGAGGCTAAATCTGGGCTGTAGGAGAACATTCACCCTTCGATCGTTCAGCATTTCTTCTTCCACTTTCGCAATCGTTTCGTCTGAAACGCACGTGTTTCGCACAATTTGCGCACGTGTTGTATGCTCGTACATTTTCTCCGTAGACTTCACACAGTTGGATATGAATGTCCACCGGCGCAGTGTTTTTTTGCACAAAAAACGATCACAGAGCGTAATTCGCACCTGGCGGGAGACAGAAAAGACAACTCCGTTATTAACGGCTACCAAGCCAAGACTGAGCGTTGCAGACCAATTACGGAGTGGGGATTGAGAGTGGGGGAACCAAGCTGCAAGCCAAGGTCACCGGATCCTACGTAACAACGTTCGCAGCGACTATTGCGTTGGGAACCCTACTTTGCGGACAACCCTCGTATATGCATTAGGAAGACACACGTATTATTGTACTTTCATGTTAAAATTAGGGGTTACTTCATGACCTCTAAATAAATAATTTCCATCTGCTATAATTTCAATTACATTTGAAGTTTTTATTCTTAAAATACTTATAACACTGCCTAAGCTTATATAATATATTTACGAAATTTATCGTTAATTAAAACACAAATTAATTAATTAAACAAATATGGTTATTTATTACCAGAAATTAAAATCTCTGCAGGGTAGTTCGAGTGTTAAATAAAGTATTAACTGGCATAACAGTAAATTACAAATAAAAATAACAGGTAGCGTTTGGTAGTAACAGTTAACAGTAAAAACAGTTTCATAATAACTAGCTAATCAGTATTTACTTGTATACGATAAACTCTTTGATTTTAGAAGAATGGTTCATATGGTTCAGCCTTATAATGTATTTGTGACTGAACTAATGAAGCTTTAGAGTAAATTTGATGCTTTAATGCTTGAATGTTAATGTTTACCAAATGATTTTCTCATGATTGTTCTCCTTCAGGTTTTGTAATAATAATGAACTTCAAAATTGCATGTTAATGTATGAATCCTTTGAAATGGGAATAAAGAAATCCAATTTATACACTGTGCTGTTATGTTATTTCTGTGAATTGTTCAATAGTTTTTTTCTAAAAAAGTATCCAGGGTATATTATAATAAAAATATATTTTTCTTAAAACTAAGATATTTTTTATTTAAAAAACGGTTACAATCCTTACGCAATTTTTCACAAACATGTAAAACGATAATATTTATCTATGAAAATAAAACTGCAGTATTGTGAACTTCTCAGCTAAGCCCAACACCAAATTCTTCTTTAATTATTACTGTTCAGTTTAATATATTCAAATAAAATATAATCCTAATCTTTATTCAAGTTGTATAAAACAAGTTTCACACAGAGTCGGTTCAAACTCATGTTTGTGAGTTTTAAAGAGTGTTTAAAAACAGATCTGCCAGAGGTTCTAAAAACTTTGTAATAATACCTTTATATACTTCTACAATTAACCTTTTTCTTACACCTTTCTGATAAACTGTTTAACAATACCACCAATTTGCTTAATGAGATTTTAATGTTATTTAAATTGAGAGTGGAAAATATTAAATGTAAACCATTTAATCAGAATTCAAGTTTTCCTATTCACTATATCAAGTCTTAAATAAATAAGAAATAATTCAATTTTTACTGTGTATTGCTGCAAAAACCTTAACTCACAATTACGTGTTTTATTTTTTCAGCTGTTGGCATGATCCCAACAAAAGAGTAAGTATTTCTGTCATTTAATTATTTTAAAATAGTGTTTATTATATTATTCTTTATTTCAAATGTTTCATAACACTTGTACACTTTTTAAAACGTAGTTATTTTCCAATAATCATGTATATGCATGCATTTATATACCTGCAGTTGTATAAAAAAACATTTTTTTATACCTGCACTATAAAAAAAAAACAATGCTGTATTATACTGTATTTTGAAGACCGCCTCGGTGGCCTAGTGGATAGCGTACTAGGCTTTCACCCCGAGGACCCGGGTTCGATTCCCGGCGAGGGCTTGGCATTTTCATACGCTATAAATCATCCCATCGTCTGCATTAGCCCAAGTGTGCACAATAGTCGGACGTTAAACACAAAAAAAAATGTATTTTGAAGCTAATACAGACTAACTTTTGATTTTTGATGTACTCAAAATTTTAAGATGTTTGCTGGAGTCCAAGTTGCAGTTCTTATCTTATGATATAACAGTTGAAAAGGATTCAAAAGTATATAATGATCTAATTGATCATTAAATTAAATAAATACTTATTCTAATTGAAAAATGTGTGACAAGACTGGTCAACAGAAGTGAGAACTTCAAAAGTAGGCCTAAAAATTACATCATTGGTTTTTTTGGTCAGTGAAGTTATAGAGTTCAAGAAAAACATTAATAGCCAATTTAAAAAGTCCTGGCTAAAAAATCTTAAAAACTAATTTAAAATTGATGCCAAATTTAAAATTTAAATTTATTTAACAATAATATTATTTAAGACATTGATATAAATATGTTATATACTCTACTGTTAGTTGTATTCTTGTTGTAGCCTACAAACAACTTTATTTTAATTTTTATAAAATATAGCTTTCCTCCATGCATAAGTGTCAAAGTGTGCCTGTAGAAGTTTTCACTTAAAATTTGGAATAGATATTTTTCCAAGTGTAGTTTTCTTTCATGGTTTTATTAGTCTAACTTGATTAAGGATATTACTGTATTTTTCTTAAATAAAAAGTAGATATTCTAAACTTGATGTAACTTAAATTTTCTGATTTTGAAAACGATGAAGGTTGAATTGATTTCTCGAAAATACTCAGAATGTAAATTTTGTAGAAAAAAATATTTTAAACTGGAATTTTTTTTAAAGTAAGTTTTTATTTTTAATAGTATTTTTTTAAAAAGTATTCAGTTTTTATACATTTTTAAAATAATGACATGAGCTGGAGCTTTTGAAGCTCATTTTAGAAACACTCTAAGTCATAAGACATATATAATTATTTTTTTGACACATATTCATTTAAAAATATTTTTCATCTTCTTATTTTGCTAAAAAAATAAATTTGTTTATGAATGGTAACAAACATTTAATAACATAAAGAAACAGATCTACTCTCTAACAAAATATTGTGTACTTAATATAATAACAATGAAGGCCTATGAACAGCTAGATATAAACAATATTGCCTCTCATCTACTTAGATTAGATTATATTCTAGAGGAAGGGATTTGTTCAACCCCAGGCACTGCGATCAACTGACCTATTGTGCAACTTACCTCTAAAAATGCCTAGTTCAGCCCATAATAAGTTCCAACAACCCACTGACTAGCTCACATTGCTGAAGATCCCTAGGGTCTTGGAAACCAAAAACCCCTAGCCTCCTACTACCAAGAGCCTTACAATCATAATGTGACCTGCAGTTTCCTCCTCCTTCCTGCACAATCTACACACGGTTTCTCCGTGGTACACACCTATCCTGTTCATGTGCACCCTCAGACCACAGTGCCCTGTTATGAGCCCCACGATCCTCCTGAGTTGTGCTCTGCCCAGGACATCTGCTGCCCCTTTGATTCCTCCAGAAGGAACTTTGCTTAAGAGACGTTTACTATGGGAATGCCCATGAAGGTTGTCCCATCTTACCTGGTGTTGACATGTAATCCACCCATTATAGCGGACCTGGCCAAAGATAGAGAAATCCCTAAAGCCGGCTCAGGTCCGATAAACTCAGATGCAGATCCAAGTCCAGCCAGTCGGTCTGCCTCCTCATTACCCTCAACTCCCCTATGCCCCGGAACCCAGTGAAGAGTTACCCGGTTATCCCGGGACAGAATGTCAAGGTTCTTCCTACACTCCCAGACTAGCTTGGACTGTATTTTAGGACCTGCAAGAGCTTACAGTCAGATTAGAATGAGAGAGAAAATATTGTACAAGAATGAATGTCCTTTTATCTCTTCCTTAATGTAGCTTGTGTCATTCTGTTTATGAAAATATTCTGTTTTATAGCAGCTACAATGATACTTTAACTTGGAGGATTGTGGAACCTGATCCTGGAATAACAGTTCAACCAGACAATCACGCTGATCACTACAGAAGTAACAGTGATGTTTGTGAAGATCACCCCGTGATACATCCAACAGATGTCCGCCTAGTCATTAATGTAGCTCCAAGAGCCAAACTTGGTTGTGGGTATGTATGAACAAAAAATAGTTATGACTATAAATTAAATTATTGTGAGTAATTCATGATAAGACTGGTAGATATCTGCCTACTAGCACTTAACAAACATCAACCCATTGCAAGTTTTAACATACATTTTATAATTCTTTTTATTTTTCTTCTTTTCTGCTAGGATTATTATCACTGTGTTCAGTATAATGATCTGCCTTCCCTAGCTTTGTCAATTCTACTTTCGTTGACGCGTTTCGGAGAACCTCCATGTTCAAAAACTATATCTATACTGGTCACCAATATTATGGCCCATCCTATTTATAATTTTCTATCTTCACCTAAAAAAATTTTAGATTTTTAAACGTAATATCTGCTTGCGACGACATCTGTTCATTTATTATCTAAAAATCTAATCTGTTTAGAAATCTAAAAATTTTCAAAAATTAACAGGAGGGACGACCGTTGAAGAGTAAGTTTGAAAGGAGCCAATCAGAAGCGAGCAAAAGCGTATGATTTTGAAGAGCCAATCAGAAGCGAGCACGTCAGGTTTAATGTACACGTGTTGAATAAGGCGAAGTACGAGGTGGAGATAGAAAATTATAAATAGGACGGGCCATAATATTGGTGACCAGTATAGATATAGTTTTTGAAGATGGAGGTTCTCCGAAACGCATCCACGAAAGTAGAATTGACGAAGCTAGGGAAGGCAGATCATTATACTGAACACAGTACATTTTATAAATATATGTGTTTTACTAGCCTACAAACTGTTGGAAAATTATCTCGATTCTAAATAAAATAACATTTTTTAACTTTCCGATACAAGTAGATATAACACTAATTTATTCATCTAAGTACTTCCTTCTCACTACTACATATTGTAACACCTGTTTTTCGAACACTCAATTTTAAAATAAAAATACTGAAAAAAGTATGGTATATGTTATAGGCCAATCTGGTCAGCACCACTTGAATAATTGTTATAAAATTTGTACATAAAGAAGCTTTTTTAGCATAAGGTTACATTGAGAATAGTACCTAGAATATTAGGTAACCATTCAGTAGTTGTATTATAAGATAATATATGCCATCCATGTTAACTTTTAATAGCACTGAATTATGCACTTATGTTTCCCGATAAATTGAAACATATGTACGAGGTGTGTTCAGAAAGTAACGAGAATTTTAATTTTTTGAACAAAATATTTATTTATTCTTCTACATTGATGTTGTCGCCTTCAAAATAGTCCCCATTGGAGATTGTGGGGACTCTTCCAATCCTCGAAACACTTCTCAAACTCAATCTTTGAAATAGCCTTTAGTTCTTTCAGCAATGCGCTTTTAATGTCATTTACGGCTGTAAAACGACGGCTCTTTAAGGTTCTCTTTATTTTTGGAAATTGGAAAAAGTCACACAGAGACATGTCTGGCGAATATGGAGGCTGGGGCATCGTTACAGTACTGTTTTTGGCCAAAACTTCAAGAACAAGCAATGAAGTGTTAGCTGGTGCATTATTGTGGTGCAAAAGCCATGAATTGTTTTTCCACAGATCCGAGCGATTTTTTCGGATTGCTTCACGCAAACGGCGTTGAACTTGTAGGTAGTACTCCTTATTGACCGTTTCACCTGGTGGCAGGAATTCATGATGCACTATGCCATTAATATCGAAGAACACAGTGAGTATAACCTTCACGTTTGACAGCACTTGTCGAACCATTTTTGGTCTTGGGCGAGCCAGAATGCCTCCACTGGGATGATTGAGCCTTAGTTTTGATGTCATATCCATAAACCCATGTTTCGTCACCTGTTATAATACGTTTCAGTAATTCTGCATCGTCGTTGACTTCATTTAGTGACTCCTGAGCAACTTCCATTCGCCGCTGTTTTGTTCAAAATTCAACAGTTTGGGAAGAAATTTTGCTGCCACGCGTTTCAATACACAAAACATTGGAAACAATGTCTTGATATAATCCAATCGATATGCCAACGACATCAGTGACCTCTCTAATTGTTATTCGGCGATTGTTCATAACCATTTCTTTCACTTTTTCTACGTTTCGTCGGTTGTTGATCTGCTGGGGCGCTCAGGGCGTTCGTCATCTTCAACGTCTTCACGGCCTTCTTGGAAACGCTTACACCACTCATAAACTCTTGCTTTACTCATAGCAGACTCACCATAGGCCTTTGTTAACATTTCACACACTTTGTTACACTTTATTTCCATTTTTTTACGCAAAATTTGATACAAATTCTTTGATCCATTTCTTTTAACAAACGAAAATCGCCAGGCCCATAAAAACTCGTCTAACCTTAGTGGCTGTCACAGACAAAGTCAACAATGAAAACAGCTGAAAGTTGTATCATACTTCAAGGGCATGTATACCATTTAAGGAAATTTAAAAATTCTCATTACTTTCTGAACACACCTTGTAATGTTTGTAGTTATATTGTCCTATATAAATTATTTTACTGGTAACATTGTAGCTCAGTTGGTAGGATAGCCGGCATTCTGGGTACTTTCCTCTCCTGTACCCAGGTCCTTGTTTGGTTAATGTTATTGGAGATTTTTGTAGTTATGCCTTTATTAGTGAACTGGTACAAAGTATAAACATAAAGCCATTAAAAAATCTACGTTTTTCTTAATTTTGATAAGACAATTCACTTTTGATTTTATCATAGTGTTATTCTGTTATGTACAAATATGTATTACCCCATTAAAATAATTTTACATTATATATATAAGAGATGTATGTCGACGCACACAAAAATCAGACACTACAACACAGCCATAAAAACGGAGGTACTATATGCAAGCGAGACGCTAGCACTCCACACAAAAGCTACCATGGAGGATATTTTGAAGGAAGAACGCAAGATTTTGAGGAAGATCCTTGGCCCGAGATTAACAGAAGATGGATACAGGTTGCACTCCCGGAAGACCAAAGAGAGGATATCGAACCTGGCAGCAGATATCAGAAGAAGGAGGCTTCGGTTCTATGGACACATCAGTAGACTCCCAACAACGAGATTTGCCAACAGAATCCTTAAGTATATACAAGGTGTCAAATCAACAACGTCGTGGATCGCACAAGTCAGAATAGACCTACATGACGCAGAAATAGACTCAACAGACATTGAAGACAGGAACGCATACAGGAGAAAAATGCTCGGTTGGAAGGTCCCAGAGAATGAAATCCCAAAGAGAGCAGGGGTAAAATGGACGGAGGAGCGGAAGAGGATCCATGGGGACAGGATGAGGGAGGTGTGGAGGATTAGAAGGAGCAAGACATGAGTCGGAGTGCTTTGCATGATCCAATAGGGTTTATACTCAGATAATAATAATAATAATATATATATTTATTTATTTATTCATTTAATGACAAATTATATTTATCAAATTCAGTACTATTATTTTTTTTAAAAAATTAATTTTGTGGTTTTAGAATATGCAAAGGACCTGATTGGAAGCCTGGGATTTTTGTGCAGTTTACTAAAGAGAACAGTCTCGCCCGCAGCGCAGGACTTCGGCAAGGAGATCAGATTCTTCAGTGCAATAATGTCTTATTCACACCATACATGGACTTTAGTGAGGTATGATTTAATGTTTTTCCAACAACTTTGGAGAAAACCCGATTTAATTTTATTCCTTTCAACGTTCACCTAAACTTTTAAACACATATGTATGTGTTTTAGTTAAAACTTTACAACAGTTTTATGTTAAACGTTTTGAACATAAAAGTTCATAAAATCTTTTAGAAACCGAGTTGTCATGAAAAACAGTTACAATATTTTATTACGAATGAGGCAGGTTTTTTAAGGAAGGGACATATTAAATGCGCTACTATTACATGTGTTGAAAGTAGATGACGCTAGTGTAGCTGTTAATTTACACTAGCATGAACTGTTTTTCGATGATAGTTTAACCTGATTTGTGTTAGTTGCTGTTAATAGCCTGGCTAAACAGATCTCGTTAGTTGTGATTCTGTAATTTGTTTTCTACCGGGGGAAAACGAATCTGCTGCTGATATTCATAGAGAAACTGCTGGTGTTTACAGACCTAGTGTTATGTGCAGGTAAAATTTACTCATAAGTGTTGTGCTACAGAACGTTATGATCAAGATGAGTATCACAAATATTAACAGAATCACACAAAGAAAGATACCTGCTTCATTTTCAGCTAAAATATTTTTGAGGCAGTATGGAAATGAATTGCTGATTGAATTTTCAAAACAACGTTCAATTCAAAACGAAAAGCGAGGGAAGCTAACCGATGGAATTCGTTTATCTGCAATAATGAGAATCTCTTTACAGCTACGAGAGTAGTCTGAAAAGTTTCCGACCTCAACATGAAGATAGCAGCACTCGTCGGTGGCAGCACTCGAATTTCGTTGTTCATCTGTTGACAGTTACTCACTAAAGTTTCAGCCATTTTGGACAAGCAGTTGTTATGTAACAGTCGTTTAAGTGAGTTGATGTATTTTTATGAAAATGGACAAAATCGAGTATCGAGCTGTCATTAAATATTTGTTTTTGAAAGGCAATATGCCAACGCAAATCAAAGATTTGTATTCTGTGTATGGGGACTCTGCACCATCATTTACTACAGTGAAATTTTGGGCAGCTAAATTTAAACGTGGCCGTAAGAGCTTGGGAGATGATGAACGTTCGGGACGTCCAAAAACTGCAACTACCTACGAAAACATCGCCAAAGTTCATCAAATAATGCTAGATGACCGCCGAATTAAAGAACGTGTTTGTCACATATTAAATCAACATTTAGACATGAGAAAGCTGTCCGCGCGTTGGGTGCCGTGTTTGCTCACGTTAGACCAAAAACGTGTTCGAATGAACATTTCCAATGCTTCCCGATTAATTACTGTAGGTGAAACTTGGATACACCATTATACGCCCAAAACAAAAATACAGTCCAAACAGTGGACTGCAAAGGGGGAACCAGCTCCAAAAAAAGCAAAAACTGTTTTTTCGGCTGGGAAAGTGATGGCGACTGTTTTTTGGGATAGTCATGGAGTTATTTTAATCGACTATCTTCAAAAAGGAAAAACCATTACAGGAGCATACTACGCATCATTACTTGACACGCTGAAGTCAGAACTTGCGGAAAAACAGCTACATTTGCAGAAAAAGAAAATCCCGTTTCACTAAGACAACACACCGTCTCACACCTCAGCGGTTGCCATGGCGAAAATCCACGAATTACGGTTTGACCTGCTTGACCATCCGCCTTACTCACAAGATCTAGCCCCAAGCGACTTCTTTTTCTTCCCTCATCTAAGAATTGTGCTCGGAGGACAGAGATTTTCGTCAAATGAAGAGGCAATCACCTTCGTGAACAATTATTTTGCAGAGGAAAACGCCGAGTACTATTTGGACGGGTTACAGAGATGGGAGCATCGCTGGGAGAAGTGTGTAGAGGTACAAGGAGACTATGTTGAAAAATAAAAAAAAATTCTGAAAAATGTCTTGTATGTTTGTTAGGTCGGAAACTTTTCAGACCACCCTCGTAATTGCAGTTCTACCTCATACTGCAAAAAATGAGTAAAAAAATTAAAGTGATTTCAAAATGAAATCTTCAAACATTTGTCTTACAAAGTGGATGATTACACCGAATCATTTTACCATTTTCTTCATTTAAGGTTTATATTGCAGGAGTCTTATTATGAGGAACTGAAAAGAAATTGATTAATTTAAATCATACAGGGTTCTTAATAAAAATAATCTGTATTTGTATTATCAGAGGTGTTCGTTTATTTGTAAAATGTAAATTTCATGTCCTGATACTATTTTGCATAATACTCTATACTATTATACTATTATACTATAATACTATTATACTCTATAGAAATTTTGTGTTTTGTTTAACTCATTATAGGCCACCTCAGTACTTAGGAATAGTGGAGTGTTAGAACTGGTTGTCAGAAAAGGATCAGGTTTGGACTTATTTGCGGGAGAAAGTTCAGGGTATAACAGTTCAGCTAGCAGTGTTGCTGGCGACCAAAGTCCAGAGACCTGGCCTAACAAAAGACTGTCCATCGTCAAAGAGGAATCGATTATTGATTCAGAAAGGTAAATCGATTTAATTTAATTTGTAATTGAAAAATAATGTTTAAAATTTAAATACTGTACTTATTTGTGTTCATAATTTTTAATATTCATTGCATGTTTTTATATGTCCTTTTTTAACCTTTTTTTTTTTAACACTTTAGTCTGATTTAAATTATTTAATGTATGGAATGTGTATTAGAGGTGGGTAAGAAAACATCAAACTGTTAAAAAAAAGCTGTTTTTATATATACGACAAACTGCTTTTCCAAACAGAAACAAGCAGTTTGATTTGGACTGGTTCGTGATTTGTTAAACAAGGAACAGCTGTTGGACTTCCCCACCACCCACGTTCTATTCGAACGTTGCCGCAAGGGCTAAAACATTTTCCCTGCTGTTTTCCTGCTAACTGCTTTTCTTCAACCTGCTTTTATGCTGTTTCCCTTTATTTCAAAGTTTCTTGTTGCTTGTAGTGAAGTAAGAACTGTTTGGGCGTTGTCAACGTTTATCTCTATTTTATTGTGAGTTGTTTGAAAGTTTTAAATGTAAAATTTGTTGTTCAAACATTTTTTTAACTGTAAAATCAGCCATAATTGTGTTTTATATTAGTTTTTCTCCGTAGTTTACTTTGTGTTTAGAAATTAAAAAATATTTAGTGGACAATTTTGAAAGTTTTCTTTTACTTTTTTATGTTTTTAGAATTAAGTGCATAGTTTTTAATTATATATTGGATGTGTGGACTTTTTAAAATTCACAATATCTACTCTTGTATATATATTGAATAATTTTAGATTATTTTAGTACTTTTTCTAAAATTTTGCGAAATATAGGCTACATCTGAACATAATAAAATCTTTTAGTGTCATATGTTTTAAAATTATGGCTAACCGGCAAAGAAGTATAATTTGGAACTATTTTTCTAAGGCTGAGAATGAAAAGGCTTTTTGCAATATATGTAAACAAGCCTTATTTTATAAATCCAGTGTGACTAATTTGAAAGGACATTTATAATAACCTAATGTTAATAACCTATAATTTTGTAACTATATAGAGCTAATTTTATTTAAACACATTTGGCCTATGTTCTTATTACTATATTGTACTTATTAAGGTTATTTTTTTCAGTGTTGAAAAGTGAAAACCTACTTTCTCCCAAATAAAAATATGGCAGTAACATCTCACATTGTGTAAATACATAACCTAATTTTATTTAAACATATTTTTTATATTTATTATCAATCATCAATATTTTTTAATCAACTAAAAATATTCTAAATTGTTTGCATTTCAGTATATATGCAAAGGACTATTTAATTTTTAAGTAAAAAAAAAAAATGCTTCTATTAGAAATTCATTGCATTTTGTAAATATAAAATGGCATACATATATATTACGTTTTGAGAATGTAATTTAATTATTACTACACTTATAAGGATTATTTTTTTCTAAATGCTTTATACCCAAAAACAGTTAAGGACATGGTGGTAATGGGAATGAAAAAGTAGTCTTAGAAAACTGAAAGTTTGTGCTTTATGTTTTAGCTGCTAATACAACTTCGAGTTTCAGTTTTCTAAACCTGTTTTTTTTCCAACTGTTTTAAAAAGCAGTTTTTTTTCTCAACAAACAGTTTGTTGATATTTTGTAAAAATAGCAGAAACGCCCACCCCTAATGTGTATAAATAGCATAATGTAATGGTTTAATGTACCAATCCATGTTTTAGTATTGTAATTAAAATACAAGGTGTGAAACATATCTGAAATTTTAATTATAATTTTTCACAGATTGAGCCATATTGATTCCTCTTATAGAAATGGAATGGAAAGGTGGCCGGATAATGACAGAATGGTGCCAAATAATTGCAACGAAATAAAACCGCAGACAACAGGTAAATATTGTTTTTATTAATGGGCTTATCAAGTTATCTAAACATAGATAAAAAGGTAAATAAATGACCATATGTTTTGCAAGCTGTTTGACATTTTCAAATTAAGCCTATTTTAATTTTAGTCGCTTCACTATCAGCATTTAATATAAACGGATAGTACAGCCAGCATTATAAAAAGTGTGCTCGATATCAGCTGAAGTCCAGGTAATTGGATTATCTGCTCATGAATACTGTGAGCGTCAAGGACAGTGGGTGGAGATGTTTTAAAAAATATACAGTAATATTATCTGATTAGGATTATATACCAATTCTTCCCGTCAGTGGTCTATCAACTCACCTCATAAAGGCTACCGCGGTTTCGAAACTCTATAGTTTCATCTTCAGGTCATACAAAATGTTAAATCCCTCTGTTGAGGTCGTCACAAAGTCAAAGAAAACATTAAAACATACATCACAGACACTGAGCACAATTACACATTTAAAATTGTAAATAATGAAAATAATGTATAACAAAGCAATAATTGTTAAATTTTCCAACCATAATAACTACTCTTAATATTTATTTTTGTTGTTGTACAATGTTTTATTTTGTTATAGAAATGTTATACTTCAGCAAAAATAAAACATGTATTTGTTATAATTACTATGTAGGCTTGCACCACATTTGTACATAAAACTCGTAACAGAAAATTACAAATTTGTTATAATGATTAAAATTAAATTGTTAACACGTGAGGTTATATAAAATTGAAATTGTAATGTGAATGAACTTAACGTTATGTTTCAACTTTATTAAGTAATTAACATTCTGTTAAATTTTCATTACATACTTTTAGAATTTACAACTTACTGCTAGAATACATTGTTAAAAAAAAATGAATAAGTATTATTATATGGTTTTTAAAACTATGTATTAACTAACCTGAAAATATCATTCAACTGAACAATATTTTTCTCAAAAGCATAATAATATTCACTTTATAATAATATTCACCCTGTAAGGGCCCCTGCCTTGGGTTACAAGGTGAAACTTGGTCAACAGTCCTGACAGCGGAAGAGGAATCTCGGATTCCCAACGGTGGATGGAGCGGAAGAGCCTGGTGGTTTCACCACCAACCACAATTCCAAATCCAAAGGCGTTTGTTCCCAGATTGGGCGGCCTTTCTTCAGCATCTGTTCTCCAGGTTAGGCTGAGAATAACCTCCAGGGCTCACAACCTTGGTTGTAAATTCGTAGCTCTAGAAGTCACCCCCAAGAAATTATCAATCATGGAAAAGGACACATACAACAAGACGTCCCTCTCCTAGAATACAAATATAAGACATTATCATATTGTAATTAAACCAGAAGCCTTATATGCAGCTGAAACATTATCTCTCACAACCCAGGGCCCACTTGAAAGGCTGGAGATCAAAGAAAGAAAGATATTACGAAAAATCTTAGGCCCCAAATTCCGTAACAACCAATTACTCCACATCAGTAATGAAACTCTTTACCAAAAAACTGAAACACTATCAGACAATAAGAAAAAGGAGAATTGATTTTTATGGGCACATCTTCTGAATGGACAAAAATAGACTAACCAAAAAAATATTTGACTACTTTCGCAATAAATGAGTCAAACCACTTTGGTTTAGAGAAACAGAGAAAGACATAACAGAACTACAGATCACTG
Source organism: Callitettix versicolor (assembly GCA_022606455.1). Lineage (NCBI taxonomy): Eukaryota > Metazoa > Arthropoda > Insecta > Hemiptera > Cercopidae > Callitettix > Callitettix versicolor. The sequence continues at coordinate 10,989,106 of CM040189.1, forward strand.
ACACTGTGCTCATGGACAGAACAGCCAAAACAATAACCAAGGACAAGAAACAACGGTTCCAAGGCAAAGTCAAATCCAAGCGAACGATCCAAATCTCTGACAAAGAAAGAAGAGCAAGATCACAGCGTATGAAGCAATACTGGGCTACGAGGAAGGCACAGAATATTAAGAAGTGATTGATTTAGTGTACCCCAAAGTTGGGTGAAACAAATAGAGAGAATATTCACTTTTGAGTATACATTAATTTAAAGCTAATTTTTGTATTAGATCTTTTTAATATGTTAAATTTCTATCAGTTTCTAAGTAGAAAAGGCTGTTGTTTCTAAAGCTGGAAGTGAAAAATACAGCAAAAGAGAAAGTTTTGTGTAATTAAGGCATATAATTTTTGTCAGTTGAAAAGTTATAGATAAGAGTTGTTCTGTTTTTGATCAATTTTTGTTCTGTAATGATTTTGCATAAAATGACAATTTTAGACAGAAAAACAAGTGAATATAAAAAATTATCCAGAACTCATAAGGGTCAAGCTGCAGAAAATGTAACTAGTTGTGATATTACAAAATTATATTGGAAATTAATTCTACTGAAATATATTCAAAACTAAATCTTCTTTTTTAATCCTATGTAATAATTATACTGTTTATCAACTGTAATAAAATTTACACATATAATGGGATCCCTCTTTACGCATGGGACTGGACCACTTAGTGCAATGGCTTAAACACTGTACTAAAATTTGTACAAATGTGGTATAAAGATGCTAGAAGAAAGAATTATATAACCCCAAGCACTGTGATCAAGGACCTTTAGTTCAACTAAACCCCTTTGGTTCTAGTTCAACAAACTGGTGCCCTTAATGAGTTTTAGCAGTCCACTGTTAGCTCATTCTGCTGAAGACCTCATGGTCCTTTGGACCAAATACCGTTAGTTTTCTGCAGGTAAAAGCCTCATAATTTTAGATCATGTGGTCTGTAGTTTTTTCTTCTTCCCTGTATAACCTACACGCAGTTTCTCCATGGTATATTCCTATCCTGTTTATGTGCAGTCTCAGACCATAGTGCTTTGTAATAAGCCTCATGGTTTTCCTAAATTGTTTTCTGTCCAAGATTGCCCTTCAAAGTTCTCCTTGAAGGACCTTTGCTATGGTATTAAAATTTATCAGAAGGAAAGACAACTAACATTTAGATAGTCGTTATCTGTTATACCGACAACAAGATAGCACTAGTTTTGTATAGCTCAGTAACAACTGTCCTATCAAATGTTAAGGTGGCTTTATAGTGACTTGTAAAGCCACTGAGGCAAGTACTATACAGTGACAGTGGCGTCTACATGCTAAAATTGGCTAAAAACATGTAGACTCCACTTGGTTTAGCAGCAATTTTCAGTATTCGAGTTTTTGTCTTATTTCCTTGCAAAAATGAGCACTATATTCAAAAGATCTTTAATCAAATGTTCAGGTTTCATAACTTTAACAAGCTCTTGACTGTTGATCTTTTTAATTTTATGTTTTGCCTCAGCAACACCAAAATCATTTCTTTTGCAATTCTTAATAAAGCTGATTCACGGGATGATTTGTTCTTATAATTATTCAGGCTCATATTCCACAAACATTCTTCGTCTCTGTACAGTTCCACAAATTTTAAAGTGGTATCTTCACCCCGCTTAGCCATTTTAAAAATCTACATGACGATCAACTATTACAAAACACGTGGTACGCACTACCATCGACTTCAGTAGCACTGAACTAACAACTCATACGTGTAACGAATTGTGTAATAGGTCTCCAATGGTGCTAGTACATCATACATTCGAGTATCTGTGGGGGAACCAACTTGTTCCAGTAAATAGGATTGCTTTCTATTCACTCGACTGGCTTGGAGACTCAGAGCGAGTACTGTACTGGAATACAAAACTCCAACTTACACAAGAAGAGTACTAAAGTGAAGTACTCGGTTTTAGTGACTCATACGTGTTACACAAATCGCGTAATAGGTCTCCAATGTTATGGGGCTAGTACATTGATACAAGTACAGGGGAACAAACTCGTTTCAGTAAATAGTATTGCTTTCTATTCACTCGACTGGCATGGAGCCTCGCAGCGAGTACTGTACTGGAATACAAAACTCCAACTTACACAAGAAGAGTACTAAAGTGAAGTACTCGGTTTTAGTGACTCGTACGTGTTACACAAATCGCGTAATAGGTCTCCAATGTTATGGTGCTAGTACGTGATACAGTCAAGTATTGTGCGGGGGAACCAACTCGTTTCAGTAAATGGCATGGAGCCTTGCAGCGAGTACTGTACTGGAATACAAAACTCCAACTTACACAAGAAGAGTACTAAAGTGAAGTACTCAGTTTTAGTGACTCGTACGTGTTACTCAAATCGTGTAATAGGTCTCCAATGTTATGGTGCTAGTACGTGATACAGTCAAGTATTGTTGGGGGAACCAACTCGTTTCAGTAAATAGTATTGCTTTCTATTCACTCGACTGGCATGGAGCCTTGCAGCGAGTACTGTACTGGAATACAAAACTCCAACTTACACAAGAAGAGTACTAAAGTGAAGTACTCAGTTTTAGTGACTCGTACGTGTTACTCAAATCGTGTAATAGGTCTCCAATGTTATGGTACTAGTACGTCATGCAGTCGAGTATTGGTAGAGGAACCAACTCGTTCCAGTAAATAGTATTGCTTTCTATTCACTCGACTGGCATGGAGCCTCGCAGCAAGTACTCTACTGGAATACAAAACTCCAACTTACACAAGAAGAGTACTAAAGTGAAGTACTCGGTTTTAGTGACTCGTACGTGTTACTCAAATCGTGTAATAGGTCTCCAATGTTATGGTACTAGTACGTGATACAGTCGAGTATTGGCGGGGGAACCAACTCGTTCCAGTAAATAGTATTGCTTTCTATTCACTCGACTGGCATGGAGCCTCGCAGCGAGTACTGTACTGGAATAAAAAACTCCAACTTACACAAGAAGAGTACTGAAGTGAAGTACTCGGTTTTAGTGGCTCATACGTGTTACTCTCAAATCGTGTAATAGGTCTCCAATGTTATGGTACTAGTACGTGATACAGTCGAGTATTGGTGGAGGAACCAACTCGTTCCAGTAAATAGTATTGCTTTCTATTCACTCGACTGGCATGGAGCCTCGCAGCGAGTACTGTACTGGAATACAAAACTCCAACTTACACAAGGAGAGTACTAAAGTGAAGTACTTTATATTAGTGACTTGTACATGTTACTCAAATCATGTAATAGGTCTCCAATGGTGCTAGTACGTGATACAGTCGAGTATTGGTGGAGGAACCAACTTGTTCCAGTAAATAGGATTGCTTTCTATTCACTCAACTGGCGTGGAGACTCACAGTGGAGACTCCAGACTCTGCTGGAATGCAAAACTACAATTTATACAAGGAGAGTACAAAGTGAAGCACTCAGTTTTAGTGACTGATACGAGTTACTAGAATTGTGTAAAGCCGTTTTTAAAAATAAAGATCAATTTAAGTTGATATTTGTGGGTCAGACTTTACAGTTCCTCAGCGCTCCATGCCTAGTGAGACTGTTTGAATGAAGGGCACGACTTGAAAAATCCTACTGTAGCAGCATTAATTTCAGTGCAGTAATTTTTAAAAATTCTAAAATCAGATTCCTAATTTTTAAAGTAAATTTGCTTGTATACTTATTTTACTTTATTTTATTTTTGTTTTATAGAAAAATGTTGTACTGTCATACATGTTGGCCCAAGTTTAAACAGTGGAACACATGATACTGGAGCTGAGATGTCTTCGGACAGAAGCAGAAATAATCCCAAAGTAAGTATAGATTAATATAGTTAAATAGTATTGAATTTTGCAATAATTTCTTGATAGACTAATATTTGATAATTGAAATTAAAAAAAAATGTTTTGAAGGTTTTATTTCTTTGTATATTAGGTGTTTATTAGAATATTACTTGACAAAGTAAAGTGTTGACTTTGCTAAATAAGGAACTATATTTGTAAGTATCCACAGCTGACTTAAGGTTTAGTCATGTTATGTTTACAATGGATCTGCACACACAGTGTCCAATTAGCACAATGTATTGTAGATGTTGTCAATGCGATGGAGAGTGTTGACTGTATGTACAAGGTGTGTTCAGAAAGTAACGAGAATTTTTAAATTTCGCGGGCTTGGAAAGTCCGATTGTCAAACATTTTTTTTATTATGTTGGTATACATGCCCTTGAAGTATGATAAAATTTTAAGCTGTTTTTATTGTTGACTTTGTCTGTGACAGCCACTAAAGTTAGACATGTTTTTATGAGCTCGGCTATTTTCGTTTGATAAAAGAAATGGATCAAAGAATTTGTATCAAATTTTGCGTAAAAAATGGAATAACGTTTAACAAAGGCCTATGGTGAGTCTGCTATGAGTAAAGCAAGAGTTTACGAGTGGTATAAGTGTTTCCAAGAAGGCTGTGAAGACGTTGAAGATGACGAACGCCCTGGACACCCCAGCACATAAACAAGCGATGAAAACGTGGAAAAAGTGAAAGAAATGTTTATGAACAATCACCGAATCACAATTAGAGAGGTCGCTGATGATGTTGGCATATTGATTGGATCATGTCATGACAGTGTTTCCAATGTTTTTTGTATGAAACATGTGGCAGCAAAATTCATTCCAAAATTTTTGAATTTTGAACAAAAACAGCGGCGAATGGAAGTTGCTCAGGAGTCACTAAATGAAGTCAACGACGGTGCAGAATTACTGAAACATATTATAACAGGTGACAAAACATGGGTTTACGGATATGACATCAAAACTAAGGCTCAATCTTCCCAGTGGAGGCCTTCTGGCTCGCCAAGACCGAAAAAGGCTAGACAAGTGCGGTCGAACGTAAAGGTTATGCTCACTGTGTTCTTCGATATTAATGGCATAGTGCATCATGAATTCCTGCCACCAGATGAAACGGTCAATAAGGAGTACTACCTACAAGTTCAACGTTGTTTGCGTGAAGCAATCGAAAAAACGCCCGGATCTGTGGAAAAACAATCCATGGCTTTTGCACCAGCTCACACTTCATTGCTTGTTCGTGAATATTTGGCCAAAAACAGTACTGTAACGATGCCACAGCCTCCATATTCACCAGTCATAGCTCCGTGTGACTTTTTCCTATTTCCAAAAATAAAGAGAACCTTAAAAGGCCGTCGTTTTACAGCCGTAGATGACATTAAAAGCGCATCGCTGAAAGAACTAAAGGCTATCTTGAAGATCGAGTTTGAGAAGTGTTTCGAGGATTGGAAGAAGCGCTGGCACAAGCGCATAATCTCCAATAAGGACTATTTTGAAGGCGACAACATCAATGTAGAAGAATAAATATATATTTTGTTAAAAAATTAAAATTCTCATTACTTTCTGAAACACCTTGTATACTTCTGTTTCACTCTATTATCACAAAAAATTTAACAAATTGACAGTGCTCACTTACTGGTTAACAGTTGACTTTGTCGAGTAATAATAAAACTGATTTTACTTGTGCACAAATTTCTGTCTTATTATTTTGTTTATTAAGATTTTATTTTCAAGTACAACAATATATAGTATGTTTCATTTGTCAACTGCAGTTTCTATTGGCGCTCTTCAGGTTTATTTTGATGAAGTCAACCACTGGATGGTTTGATCACTTACCTTGCAAAAGTCATACAATATCGTTAAGTTGTCTACAAACATTTGAGCCACTTTTGAAATCTGAATCCAGATTTTTGAAAACTTTTGAACAAAACAGTACTACCTCTTCATTTTAGTTTTTGCTTTTTTCTATAATGAAGTTTTATTTTGTATATAAAAATTTAATACTACTTCATACTGTAGGACATAATTTATTCAATTGTTTGAATTTAATTTATTAGTTGTAGGCTAAATAACAACTGACATATCAAAATTTAATAAGCTCTCATGTTTTAACATTGTTATTTTTGTTATTATTGTTGTTATGTCTGTTAACACTGTTATTAAGAAAAAATTGTGATTTGACATAATCAATTTAATGTGTCATCATTTTTTTATCTATATAAAATTAATTAAATTGTAATGAATAGTAATTAGTATTAAGAAAATTTAAAAAGGCAGTACTGTAATTTTAATTTTTTTAAATTACTATTAATGAAACTATTACCAGAGACCTCAAAGAAAAACCAGCAATACTTAACAGAGTAGCTAAATTAAGATCTGCCTTCTATTTGACCCAGAACACATACAAAAAAAAATCGCTTTCTATAAAATCTAAACTTAGGCATTATAACACGGTCATAAGGGCAAACGTAACTTATGCCTCGGAGACCCTATTTAATCTAAAGAGACAAAATAGAACGGAGGAACTTCAGAGAATGGAAAGGAGAGTACTCCGAACAATTATTAATAAGAAACCTTTGGTGGGGGGGACAGTACAGACTATTGCCGAATGCGGTCTTGTATCGGAACAACGAGCAGCTCACTAACATTTTTAGGAGAAGAAGATTGGCCTACTTTGGACACCTAACTCGATTACCAGAGAGTAGACTTACGAAGAGATTATTGGACTACCAACTGAAGTGTAAAGTTAAGAACAACTGGTTGAAGGAGGTGGAACAGGACTTGGAGGAACTGGGAATAACCAAGGAGCAATTGGCAGGAAGAAGGGAAAAAGCGATCTTAAAAAGTCAGGAAACCCAATTACAGTTTAGGGAAAAACTTCCACGAAACATAGTATATTCGGAAGAATTCAGACTTCAGAGATCAATAAGATTAAAAAAATACTGGGAAGAACGCAGAAAAACTAAAAGACTTAATTAAATTGACTCTGTGTGCTCCAATGTGGGCTTAAAAAAAAAGCTATTTATTGTCTTAAGGCAATTCTTTGTTGTAACTTCAATAGTAATTATTCTAGAGGCTAAATTTAGAGTAATTATTTCTTTCAGCTGGCAGAAATCTGTATGGTATCAAAACAACTTGAAACTACCACTACAAGAGTTCTTGTGGAAGTGCATCAGACTGAAGACGAGACACTCAACAATCAGGTAAAATTCTCTCTTTATTTGTTTCACCCAACTTTGGGGTACACTAAATCAATCACTTTTTAATGTTCTGTGCCTTCCTCGTAGCCCAGTATTGCTTCATTTGTTGTGATCTTGCTTTTCATTCTTAGACAGAGATTTGGATCGTTCGCTTGGATTTGACTTTGCCTTGGAACCGTTGCTTCTTGTCCTTGGTTATTGTTTTGGCTGTTCTGTCCATGAGCATAGTGTCAGTGATTTGTGAGCATAGTTCAGTTATGTCTTTCTCTGTTTCTCTAAACCAAAGTGTTTTGGCTCTTTTATTGTGAAAGTAGTCAAATATTTTTTTGGTTAGTCTATTTTTGTCCATTCGGAGGATGTGCCCATTAAAATCAATTCTCCTTTTTCTTATTTTGTCTGATAGTGTTTCAGTTTTTTGGTAAAGAGTTTCATTACTGATGTGGAGTACTTGGTTGTTACGGAATTTGGGGCCTAAGATTTTTCGTAATATCTTTCTTTCTTTGATCTCCAGCCTTTCAAGTGGGCCCTGGGTTGTGAGAGATAATGTTTCAGCTTCTGGTTTAATTACCGTATGATAATGCCTTATCTTTGTATTCCAGGAGAGGGACTTCTTGTTGTATGTGTCCTTGGTAAGTTGGAAGGCTAATTCAACTTTATTTGTCTTAGATTCCATAACTTGTTTCTCTAGGGCATTCCAGCTGATACATTCCTCAAGATATTTGAATTCTTTGACTATCTCAATGTATTGTTCTCCCACTTTAAGCTTTTTTGGTGGTTTTTGTATGTTTGTCAGGTAAAATTATTATGTTATATTTTTATTTATTGTTTTAATAAGAGGTGGAGCAGTGAAACAGCAAAATAATAAACAATAGGCACATACATTTTGTTTATGTGCAACCGTTGTATGTACTTTGCTTACAATATGTGGAAGCTTTGCTTGTTTACAAATCTTTTAAGTGGAAGTGATCATCACTCATCCAGTTATTATTCACAAGACCATTTTTTTTACTTCCACCTATTTTTCAATGTTGAAAAAGATCCCCACTATTGTCAAGGTTGATGGTCAACATTTTTACTGCATGGTTTGATTGAACAGGTTAATTGCGCAGAGTATTGAAATGAACAACACAGAATAAGTGCCGTTTTGTTTCAACAACACAAACTCATGCCACTTTGTTCAAACTCCTTAACAACACACACTTCATCTAATAACGCCTGCATTGTAACTATTTTGTAATGGTTACAGAACATAAGAAGCTAAATATTCCACTTCCCACTATACTAAATCATTTCCACCCCACTTCTACTTTTTTCCATATCACTTATTGCAACAAAGTTTGTATTTATTTACAAGAAATGTACAAAAAACAAATACAATTTATCGTTGAATAACTACTGAAATATTGATCAGGAAATCGACAGAAGATCCCAAAACACAATTTTGCTATCAGTAACAGGGTAGCATTGTAGGACAGAATAATTTTAGAATTATGACCTATTCTTCCCATCAGTGGTCTATCTACTAACCTCGTAAAAGCTACCATGGTTTCAAAACTCTATCGTTTCATCTTCCGGCCATGATACAAAATGTTAAATCCCTCTGTCGAGGTCGTTACAAAGTCAAACAAAACATCACAAACACTGAGCACAATTACACGATTAAATTATATACGATGAAATTTGGTTTGGTAAAACGATACCTGCCTGTTTGATACTCAAGGTTTGACTTTGTGACGAACCTCGACAGAGGGATTTAACATGTATCACAACCTGAAGATAAGACGATAAAGTTTCAAAACCGCGGTAGCCTTTACGAGGTGAGTAGATAGACCACTGAGGGGAGGTCATAATCCTAATTACTTAAATATGTGGTCTGGTGGTTGTGTTGCAGTAATGAGAATAATTTTAATAAACACTTAAAAAGTTTTTACCTGTTTAAATAAATAAAGCAAACATTTTTCAATTTCAATTATTTTCTCTAAAGAATTTGATTCAGAACCTATTGACAAAAAAAGGAAAACTGGCAAAATTTTTACAAGTTGGTTCATCAGATTTTACTCATATCAAGTCAGTGTACTGAATTTGAAATAGAAGGAATCTATAGTGTGTAAATTGAGTAGACAAAACATATTTTATGGAGATTAACTGAAACACAATACAGTGGTACCTCGACATACGAGTTTAATTCGTTCCATAACCATGCTCATATGTCAAATTGCTCGTATCTCAAAGCAATTTTCCCCATTGAAATTAATTGAAATGCCATTAATCCGTTCCAGCTCCCAAAACACCACCTTAGTTGTTTTTGTTAAGTGTTTTTGGATAAGAAAAATATATTTACAAGATTAAACATTTATTTATAAATAACAAATACATATTCTATAAAAACATAATAAAAGAAAAGTGAAATGCTTATGGAAGTGCTTAATTTTCGTCACTGGTCTTCGCTTTTTTCGTCACGCTTTGCTCATTTTCACCTGCAGATTGTTTAAAAAAACTGTCCAAGGAGGTTTGTTCCTTCCTCTCTTTTAGGATATTGCGGAAATGATTTCAGCAAGTTTCGTTGAACAACTCCGATGCACAACCAGTTTCAACTTTTTTGGGGTGATTTTTATCCACAAACTCTACAACTTTCTCCCACATTCCCAAGATCTCATTTATATCTCTTGTAGAGATAACCTCCTCCATATCTGGCTCCTCTTCAAAACTAATTTTTCTTTGAACTACGGTATGCTGCTGCGCATGTAGATCGTGTAACTCGGTTGTCAGCTCCTGAGACTGTTCCTCGACGAGTTCATTCACATCTCTCTCATCCACCTCCAGACCCATGGATTTTCCTAGAGAAACAATCTCCTCTACCACAGACACTTCGGGTTCCAATCCTTCGAAGACCCTTTCAGCTAAAGGCTCAGACCACAGCTTCTTCCATGCAGAGGTTAAGGTCCTCGTTGTAACACCCAGCCAGAGCTGATCAATAATTATTAGGCATATCACGATGTAAACAGTGGTCCTTCCAGAACATGGGCACACAGACTGAGGTTTAGTCTGAGGTGGGAGAAACTGTTAGACGCTGCACACGACACTAACATGTGCCCCGCATGTTGGGGTCGTGTGCAGTGATATAGTGTGCGATTCCTTGTATCTCAAATCTTGCTCTCATCTCAAAGCAAAATATTGCTCACTTGGCGGCTCGTATCTCAAAACACTCGTATATTAGGGCACTCGTATATCGAGGTACTACTGTACAAGAAAAAACTTGCCCATTTACATATGAGTGTATAGCATACTATAAATAAAGTGAATACACATTAAAAGGAAAATTTTTAGATTTTTATTTATTTTTAATGAAGAAGGAAATAGATTATTTTAGTTATACAGTATAGTACTAATGTTCCAGGCCCTTGGAGCCTCTGTATTTGCCCTAATTTAGTGTTTACGTTCATCTAAACATGCTGGTGTTGAATATTTAATTATATAACCTTACCCTAAATGTAAAACTAACAACCAGTATGCCTTGCGTTCTTTTTTACTTTTGTCAATCATTTTTCAAACTGCTCATGAATTTGAAAGCTTCATAAGTTGAAAAATAACAAGCAGGTAATTTTAATACTCATGGTTAATAACTTTTTTTGTGTTTCCAGAGTGATAATGGATCTTGCCAATTGACCAATAGTTCGTCAGCCTGCTCGTTATCAAGCAGTGGTGCCAACAGTCTTTGCAGTGCAATCAGCCAAGAATTGCAGCGAAGATCTGAGGTGAATTGTTTTCCTATAAAAACTTTTTAAGTAAATAATAAGTAATTTACTATAAATTTTGTAATATCAGCGGTGATAGATAACTTTAGTGTGGCATTTAAATTTTCATTACGTTTAGTTTATGTATTCAAATAAACAGGGTTTGTGATTATTTGGTTACAATATGCACGTAAATTATTATTTTGAAAAAAAATCATGATAAATAATCATGTTACACAGTTGTGATGGAAGTGAATTTCCAAAAATATTTCTCCTTAGCTTAACCTACTTTGAAATTTTGATTTCTTCACCATATGCTAAATCATCATGTATGCTGGGCATGTATATAAAAAAAAAATTTTTGACAATCGGACTCTCGAAGCCCATGAAATTTAAAAATTTTCGTTATTTTCTGAACACACCTCGTATGCTAAATATATTAGCATTTTAAACTTTTAAATTACACTGAAAATAGAAAAATGTACCCTGACCAACATAAAATCAGATTTATTAATTTAAACAGATTTTGAAAATTCAAAATGCTAATTTATGCAATTTTTAATGTTGATTACTGCGGTTAACTCAAATTCTTAAAACTACTTTAAAAAAGTCGTTGATTTTTGACAATTGATTTAAAAATCAAAACTTTTGTATCAAATCTTTCTAATTTTTTTTCTAAAAACATGTTTTTCATGTGATGTTATTAAAATATACAATATATATTAAAGTAATGAATTATTTAAAATTTAGTGTTTCAAATTTTCTGTTATTATTTTCAGAGACGTGCTAACGATAAACAAGAAGGTGTCCAGCCTAAAGTAGAACTATTCAAGTGCGGATTGGACAAAGAAAAAGTGGAACAACATCAACAGCTGATGGAAGAGTTCAAACGTGCTCATCGGAAAATGTTTGCTCATGACATTACTGAAAACAAAACACAAGCGCCTGCGAATGGAGCAGTAAAATCCAAAGAGGTATGTTTTTTTAACATTTTACTAGAAAAATAACTTGAAAGTTCGTACTTCAAAATATAGTTGGATTTGAAAAGTTAGGTAACTTCTGTGTGAATGAAAAGCCTTTTTGTGTATGCATGGCATTTTGTCCGACAATGGATTATATTTTAAAAAATATATATAAACAAAAAATTAAAATTATCAATTCCTTGAAGAAATCTAATTGCTTTTTTGTAAGACCAACACAACTGTTATTTATTGAAAAATCAATTTAAAAGATAATTCTATATTTCAATTTCTATATTCAATTTCATAAGTGTTTACTTGATGTATTTTTTAAAGATTTTAAAAGCAACAATACCTGAGAAGTGTATGTACTAACAGTATGTACTTAACGTATTCACATATATACCCAGGAAATAATAATTTTCCCAGTCTATACCCAGGTATGGCAAACTTTTGAAAACATCAATGTATCATTTAAAAAGGACATTGATATATTCAAATATTGGGACAAAAACATCAGTTTTTTAGACTTTTTGAAATAAGACTATTAAGCAAACAATAAATATTATTTCTATAAGCATGAAAGATGAAAACATGGTTAAATTATCATACTTATTAGTTACTAGTTAGGCTCTTCTTCTTTTGATATCACACTTTATAAACAAAAAGACATTATTTCTATAATCATAAAAGATGAAAATATAGTTAAATTATCATACTTATTAGTTACTAGTTAGGCTCTTCTTCTTTTGATATCACACTTTATAAACAAAAAAACATTATTTCTATAATCATAAAAGATGAAAATATAGTTAAATTATCATACTTATTAGTTACCAGTTAGGCTATTCTTCTTTTGATATCACACTTTATAAACAAAAAGACATTACTTCTATAATCATAAAAGATGAAAATATAGTTAAATTATCATATTTATTAGTTACTAGCTAGGCTCTTCTTCTTTTGATATCACACTTTATAAACAAAAAGAAATTATTTCTATAATCATAAAAGATGAAAATATAGTTAAATTATCATACTTATTAGTTACCAGTTAGGCACGTCTTCTTTTGATATCACACTTTATAAACAAAAAGAAATTATTTCTATAATCATAAAAGATGAAAATATGGTTAAATTATCATATTTATTAGTTACTAGCTAGGCTCTTCTTTTGATATCACACTTTATAAACAAAAAGAAATTATTTCTATAATCATAAAAGATGAAAATATAGTTAAATTATCATATTTATTAGTTACTAGCTAGGCTCTTCTTCTTTTGATATCACACTTTATAAACAAAAAAACATTATTTCTATAATCATAAAAGATGAAAATATAGTTAAATTATCATACTTATTAGTTACTAGTTAGGCTATTCTTCTTTTGATATCACACTTTATAAACAAAAAGAAATTATTTCTATAATCATAAAAGATGAAAATATGGTTAAATTATCATACTTATTAGTTACTAGTTAGGCTCTTCTTCTTTTGATATCACACTTTATAAACAAAAAGACATTATTTCTATAATCATAAAAGATGAAAATATAGTTCACTTATCATACTTATTAGTTACCAGTTAGGTTCTCCCTCTTTCGATATCACAGTTTATAAAGTAGAAAGATTTTGTTCTAAAACTGAGAGTGACGATTAAAAAAAAATTTTAAGTTATCAGAAATTAAATAATTGCAAATGCAGCTGTATTGCTGACATGATCAATAGAATTTTGTAAATTAAAGGGATTTATATATTTTATGTATATATAATAAATATGTAATTTAAATACTATATAACACTAGAATCCTAGGTATTCTAAAAGCGTTTTTTTTTTCTGTATTAAGAGAATTAATAACTTAAGTTGTAAATTGTATAAATAAACACAAATGTATGAATCAAAACTTAATATCACTCGACAAATTCCTCTTTAGTAAACATTAAAGTCCTCTTTAGTAAGTGTCCGAGTGGACACTTACTCCACTGGAGAATCACAGTTCACCTTCCATGGCATCACAAACTGATTGGGACACAGGGTAATAGGCAACAATAAACAGAGATATGAATATAAAGCTTTGGCATGGAAATTCGGTTCAAACTTCAAACTGCAAGTTGTCATTGTCATGTGGCACAATAAACTGTAGTTGCTTTTGTTGCTGGCTCACGCCATCTTCAATCATTCTTTCCAGATGTGACCAGGCAGGTCCTTTCTTTTCTATTTGTCTTTATTCAATTTTTTGCAGATCATAAGGTGGTCCTTGTTTATGGTAGGTTTGGGGAACACAATGTGCAGTTTTTTGTTTGTTTTTTTCCCCGGCGAAAAACCGATGTGGTTATCATCGCCGATACTCAAAATAAAATTATAGAGCTACGAATAAAATAAACAAAAATTTAACTAAAACAAACAACAAACTATAACAAAAACAAATAAATTAAACAAAACAAAATAACAGCTATAAATATATGACTAAAACTAGTTAACAATAATATATCTAAAAACAACAACATACACAAATTATTGTAGGGCTGTAAATTGGCCCTACAACAATAACAAGACAAATAAAATAAATATAAACATACCTAAAACTAAAGAACAAAATAAAACAAATATAAACAAATAACAAAACAAAACAGCAAATATAAACAATCTTTTCAGGGCTGTAAAGGGGCCCTACCACAAACAATAACAAAAATATAAATTAAATTTTATTTACAAAATTCAGACGATGAAGAAAGTCTAGGACCCGGTCAACGGCCGAGGTACTATCTCCCAACATCGTCTGCAAACAATTGCTCAGTCCACACATAACACGCAAATTTTGGAAACCATCAGAATCGAGCAATATATGTTTTATTGTGATGGTTTCCCTACAGAACTCGCATTCAAGTGGGTCCCCACCTCCCATCAGAAATCCATACATTAGCAAGAAATGATCAATACGGAGACGAGTGATCACCACCTCTTCCTTACGATTACAATGTGCAGTTGTCACATCCTTGTGTCAGAAAACACAATCCTTGACCTGCAGTCATTTTAGACGCTCAGTCAGGCAGTTGTGTCCAGTTGTCAGTTGAAAAATTGCAACATGTCTTTCTCCAATGGTCCTTTTGTCTTCCCCATATATATTGAATACATCTTCGTAGGGTTTGTTCCTAATATCTCCCTTGACTCTTTTGGTAGATTCAAGATGCGGAGTCCATTTTAAGGCACTAATGCTTACTTCCATTGTAGCATTCTTTTTGGTTTCTGCATTGTGTGTTCCTCACTTAGTCAACTCGTCCACCGACTCATTTCATTCTATGCCTCTGTATGCAAGTTCTTACAGTACTGTGGAGTCCTTAGTAGCATGTTTAACTATTTTATACTTATTTTGAATAACTCCAATTAGGGAACTTGTGGGTGTATTACTGTCAGCTATCACTTTGTAGTCCTGATTTGGAATCATCTAGTATCACTATCACTGTGTTGTTGTTAACCATGGTCTCATTATTTGCTTCAGTACTTTGTCAATTGCAGACAGTTCTGCTTCAAATACAGTTGTGTCTGAGCTTAATGTAAAGTATTTAGAGAAGTTCTCAGAGAATATACCTGCCCTTCACCCCGTCTTGAACCTTAGAACCATCAGTATATATTTGTAGCCATTGATCTGATGGATATACAGTGTTGATAGTTTCCAAGGAGATTTGGAAACTGTCATTAGCTTCATTTATTGGTTATGTCAGTTGGGTGTTTATACTGTAGTTGCCGCCTCGGTGGCCTAGTTGATAGCAGGTCAGCCAGGGCTGGGCTTTCACCTATAAAAGACCAAGTGGGTTCGATTCCCAGCCAGGGCTTGGCATTTTCATACACTATAAATCATCCCATTGTCTGCATTAGCCCAAGTGTGCACAATAGTCGGACATTAAACACCAAAGCTAGCTCATAAAGTGGCTAAAGAATTGGTCAGTCTAATGCATCACTCAACTGCACACCTAAAGATTCTCAGTTCGAGCCGCAGTTGCTCCCATTGCTTTTCCCTTCCTATTAACACTGTGCTTCCTCATCCTCATGTCCATCCATAGTGGTGGTGTTGACTATGTAACTGGCCTAAAGTATAGACATTAGGCAACAAATATATATAGAAGGCTCTTCAGCTAAGTTGATTGTTCGATCATTTCATTGTTTTGTCTCCATTTGTATTTGGAGTCTCCAAGTATTTGAAGCTTGTTTAGGTTGTCGGTGGTTCAAAAATCTATGGATTATTGTACTTCTTGTGAAGGATTTTTCATAGACTATAATTTCTTTGCATTGTATTCATCACAGAGTTTAGTATTTGTCATAGTAAACGTACATACTGCTAACATGATCTAGTATCGCCAGCTTCAGTGTTTATCGTTTCTACGATCACTAGACCTAAGAGTTTGGTACTTTTCACTTCTTGTATGCCATCATCTACCATCATAATAGTGGCAGTTAAACTGATGACTTTTATTTTGTAAACTGTAGACCATAGAATCTGTCTTGTCTGGCTTTATAAAAACGTTACTATCTAAAAGAACTGCTTATTTCATTGACAACAACAAAAGTTGATTTTCCCATATAAAAACGTTACTATCTAAAAGAACTGCTTATTTCATTGACAACAACAAAAGTTGATTTTCCCATATAAAAACGTTACTATCTAAAAGAACTGCTTATTTCATTGACAACAACAAAAGTTGATTTTCCCATATAAAAACGTTACTATCTAAAAGAACTGAATTATTTCATTGACAACAACAAAAGTTGATTTTCCCATATAAAAACGTTACTATCTAAAAGAACTGCTTATTTCATTGACAACAACAAAAGTTGATTTTCCCATATAAAAACGTTACTGTCTAAAAGAACTGAATTATTTCATTGACAACAACAAAAGTTGATTTTCCCATATAAAAACGTTACTATCTAAAAGAACTGCTTATTTCATTGACAACAACAAAAGTTGATTTTCCCATATAAAAACGTTACTGTCTAAAAGAACTGAATTATTTCATTGACAACAACAAAAGTTGATTTTCCCATATAAAAACGTTACTATCTAAAAGAACTGCTTATTTCATTGACAACAACAAAAGTTGATTTTCCCATATAAAAACATTACTGTCTAAAAGAACTGAATTATTTCATTGACAACAACAAAAGTTGATTTTCCTATATAAAAACGTTACTATCTAAAAGAACTGAATTATTTCATTGACAATAACAAAAGTTGATTTTCCTATATAAAAACGTTACTATCTAAAAGAACTGACTTATTTCATTGACAACAACAAAAGTTGATTTTCCTATATAAAAACGTTACTATCTAAAAGAACTGACTTATTTCATTGACAACAACAGAAGTTGATTTTCTTATATAAAAACGTTACTATCTAAAAGAACTGACTTATTTCATTGACAACAACAAAAGTTGATTTTCCTATATAAAAACGTTACTATCTAAAAGAACTGACTTATTTCTTATTCTATTCAGTGTCCCCGCCACTTACAGTTTTTAGAAAGAATCATTTCTTTTGTAGAACTACCACTTATAAAGGATTTAATCCAAGGATCAGTTATAATTAGATCGGACAAACCATTTGATCGGTTATAGACATACCAGTTTGTTAATTAAAAAGGAATTTGTGCATTTTACAGTCATACTATGAATTTCAGACCATGTAATGCCAAACTAGTTACTATTTACGTATATTAAAGGTGAACTATCGTATAATCTTGTGGTGAAAGGTATAACTAGTAGGTCATATACTATTTATAGGGCTGCTTTGAAAGGTGAGACTTTTAATAGCTTTTTAACAACTCGTAAGTGAATTAACATTGCTATATATTGAAGCTTATAAATTTATGAAGCCATATAAATTTTGCAACGTGTGTGTGTGTTTTTTTTGCAATGCCAAAAAAGGTGGAAAAAATCTTTTATAGACTACCTGGGGTAGGGTACGCACTACCCCAGAGTGTCAGACTCAAATTGAGTTCAAACTCAAGTGAAGATATATTGTTACCCACTAAAAAAAACCACCAAAAGCATTCCTCTTCTGTAAACCTCCCCAAGGAACCGCCGCCAGGCATTACTTCATGGGAAGGTGGACTGGCTGAACGCCTACTCTTCTACAGTGTTGGCTCTCCTTTCTCGATCGTCAGCCCTCAACTTCTTCATGACCACTGCAGCGAATCCCGCAATGGCCCTCCAGTTGGCTTCTGAAGCCATCATGGTCGCAACCAGACTTTCTGATGCAATGCTGTCTCGCAAATATATTTGCAGCCTCATTCTTTCATTGTCGAATCTCTGACAGCGGAAAAACACATGCTCTGCATCTTCCTCCACTGCTGGAAGACAGAGGGGACAAGCCGAGTCCGTTTCCAGCCCGAAACGGAACAAGTAAGCTCAGAAGCAACCGTGCCCAGTGAGAATCTGTGTGAGATAGAAATCCACCTCTCCATAATTCCTGTTGCACCAATCCTGGATGTAACCTATGAGTTGGTATTCCAGCGTCCATTTGTTGATTCGTCCCACTGTCGCTGCCATGTCTCCAGGGTCTGATTTCGCTCCTCTGTAATTGCCATTGTATGACTATACCGCGGCTCAGCATTTCGCTTACGTCAGTACAGCCTTGCTCTTTCATCAGCCATCAGCTCCATTGGGGGTTCGCCCGCCACTACGCATGCAGCGTCGTAGGAAACTGTTCGGTAACCACTCACGACACGCAGCATTGCAATGTATGTATGTGTGTGTGTGTGTGTGTGTGTGTGTGTGTGTGTGTGTGTGTGTGTGTCTGTGTGTGTGTCTGTGTGTGTGTGTGTGTGTGTGTGTGTCTGTCTGTCTGTCTGTGTGTGTGTGTGTGTGTGTGTGTGTGTGTGTGTGTGTGTGTGTGTGTGTGTGTGTGTGTGTGTGTGTGTGTGTGTATGTGTGTGTCTGTGTGTGTGTGTGTGTGTGTGTGTGTGTGTGTGTGTGTCTGTGTGTGTGTGTGTGTGTGTGTGTGTTTGTGTGTGTATATCAGCCAATTCAAGTCAGATAAGCCATTCTGTGTTACTTATTTGCTAAATTTTCTTTTAAATTTTAGGTATTTATGCCGAGATATGTCATGAAACATTTAGACTATTATTTTCAGTATTTCGCCCCATTAGTTTTCAAAGTTCTCACATTAATCTTATAGAGAAGATTTTACTTGATCACAGTAGGCGAGCAAGGCAACTGTCTCGGGCGCTGCAAGTCATAGGGCGCCAAAATTTGAGGGAAAAAACTGTACTTTTTATTAAAAATTATAAATCTGTTTGAATGTAAACCTTTATAATACTGTTGTAAAATTACAGACTTTGAAGAAATTGTTATTAAGTCTATTTGATTTACGCAGATTTTAATGTTTATTATAAATGTGAAATCAGATTTTTTTAATGATTGTAAGGTAAATAAAAACTTGAATGCTAATAGTTGTCTAATGTTTGAAAACAAGGGTAATTGATGCAGAAGAATAATATGTTTTTGTGCCTAAGACGATGGTGATAAAAAAAATTTTGCTGCGCTAGGGCACTAATTTCACTAGAGCAGTTCCTGTTTGATCGGACAATTTCTTAAACATGCTCATTAACCGAGGTAGTTCATTAGGTTCATCTCAGAATGCAGCATGTACAAATATTTTTTTAATTCCAGCTGTCTACATTTATATTTCCTCAGGCTTTCTATGTGGGAAATCCTGTTATTACTAAATAACTTTTTTTTTAACTTATAACTTTAAGGTTGTATAAAAGAAAACCATATGGCTAATTTTACATCTTAAAGTTTAAATAAAGTATATTATTAGCCTTGTTATATAAAAAAATTTTATTTAATTTTGTTCAATTTTTTTTCATGAGTTATTTAAATTTGTCTGGCTGCAATTGAAATATGTATTTATGTAAGAAATTTAAATTAGACTACATTTAAACAAATTTTAAGTAAATAAAACTGTACAGGCTGTTCATAGATCAATGGCCATTTTACACATTGAGAAAATGGGTTTTTAATAGTTACTAGAAACAATAGCTGAAGTAAAAGTTATTCCCAGATTTAATTGTGAACATTTGGGAATTAGGTTACTGAACTTGTTAACTGTGCAGCAAGAATTGACAAACGTGTCAGATCGTTTAAACCAGCTTCTTTACCTTGATGTTGTGTCTTTACGTATTAGTTTACCATTTAACAATGTTTTTATCAATAAACCTTGAAATGTTCTTTTTTTGTTTCTATGCTTCTGTTTTTTTTTTTTAATTCCCGTTGGTGCTTTAGTAGAATCTTCTTATTTGAGACTTTAAAATCTCTTATTTTTGTAGTTTGTAATATTTTTGTTCACGCATATTCCGTTTGCTATTTAAATTATTTAAATATTAGCTGAATATTTCCAGGCTTTCTTCAGTTTGCAATTTAAAATTTTCCTTGAAAATTTGTTTCATTAATTTATATTGATACTAAAAATCTAACATTTAATTATATTTAATATAAAACATAAACTCTTACCTAGCCATACTGGCAGAGTAATAATTATTTTTTTTAAAGAATAGAATTATATAAATAGTTAATAATTTTACAGAAAACATATTTAAGATGAAAGTAAAGAATGAGTGGCTTAAGGAAGTGGAACAGGACCTAAAAGAATTAGGGATAACGGAGGAACGTCTGAAAGAAGGAAGGAGAAACCAATCCTTAGGGATAAAAACATTAGATTAAAGTTTAAAGAAGGAACAAAAAGAGTTGCCTTTTACTCAGAGGACGTTATACTACAGAGATCTATAAGACTGAAAAAGTATTAGGAGAATCTCAAAAACCTAAAGGAATCTAAGTTGAAAAAAATAGTTAATTTTGAGTGTTTATATTTTATACATAAATCTTTTTAAAATATTTCAAATTTTAAGGATATTATCTTGTAGTCTTTGAGTTTGATAAGACTATGTTCGATATAGTATTCTACATGGCCTTATTTTTCTTTTTTAAGTACTTAAATTCATCACATTTAATTATTTTTTACTTTATTTAACACTTAAAATCTATGGTACTATCTTTCTTTGCTATTAGAATTGTCTGGTACTATCATACACCGTTTGTACATTGCGTATCAAGTAATTTATTTACCAGCAATAGTATTAGTGTTTGACGTAATACTATACAATTTTTCTGTGTCAGTTAATTCCTTATGGGCTTATAAGGAGATGAACAAGAAATGCATTCAATTCTTTTAATGACTACATAGCTTGCAATGTCCTTGTACATTCTATCTTTCTTATTTAGGTATATGATAGGACTTCCTGGTAAATTCATCTTAATTGAATTCTTTTAATTATTTAGTTTTCTATTTTCTTTGAAGATTAGAAGCCTCGGTGGCCTAGGCTTTCACCCCGAGGACCTGGATTCGATTCCCGGTCAGGGCTTGGCATTTTCATACACTATAAATCATCCCATCGACTGCATTAGCCCAAGTATGCACAATAGTCAGACACAAAAAAAAAAAAAAAAAAAAAAAAAAAAAAAAATTGAAGATTCGAAATTATACCTGTTTAAGAAATGTTCCAGTACCAACAGACAACAGAAATACTTATTTGAATTGAAAATAACTTTAAATAACTAAATGTTTACTGTTTAATTATTATTGTTAATGAATTTAGATTGGAAAGTGTAAAACCATGTTCTGTATAGGACCATATACTATCAGTCAATATTGATCTATAGATAATATTTTACAAACTTTTTTATTTTTACGTAGATTTATACGTTGGTATTTTTGAATGAATTTGATTCAAACTCAGTACAAAAATTGATTTTGGTAATAGCTTAGACAAATTCGTTTAACCATTTTAAAATGGAGAACATTCAAAACCTCAAAATGCATTGTTTATCTCGCATGGTTTAGGAAATCAGATTCCACCAATCAGCTTAAAAGTAATTTTATGCAAGGTTTTAACGTTGATTATGATTGTGAAACGTTTTCAAAATGTATACGTAAATTTCACATAAGTTATAGTTCATTTTTTATATGTTTTATATACAGCATACCAAAATGTTTGATTGTATAATGTTGTTAAACATATGTTTTGAAAATTCACTTGTATCAGAAAAACATCAGTGCACTACGATTATTTTAAACAGAATTATTAGTTTGTCTTTATCCCTATTTAGCTTTAAAAAAAGACAAAATAACAAAAATAATTTTGGAGAAATTTTATATGGAAAACAGGACTGTAGTCAGAGAAAGTTATATTTTTTTAATATTTTGAAACAGAAAATAGATTAGTTTCCCAAAACTTCTTCTTCTTCTTCTTCCAATGGCTCCTTTTGGTTCACACCATTTTGGATCTTGCCTCCCAATACAATCCAGGAAAGTCCCTTCGTCCCTGCTTCCCTCTATCCAGGCTCTCACAGATCAGTAAGTGATCCTTGTCCACAACATACAAATCTTGCACTTGTCAGAGGTTATTAGTCTCATCCTATGGAGATGCTTGGCAAGACAATCGTGACCAGTTTCCAGGCGGAAATTTGCTACAGCTATTTTGTGTGGAAGCATCTTATTGTTCTTAAAAAGATTAAACGGATCATAAGCTTTGTCTTGTAGGTTTTTCTTCATTTCACTAACAAATTTTTGTTGTGAGTCTGTTTTTAGTTTTCTTATAACTGCTTGTAATGACAGGGAGCCTGCTGGTTTTTGAATAATTTTTGTTTCCCAAAACTGAATAGCAAGCTATCATCTAGACAACGTTGACATACTAAACATCGTTTTCAAGAGAACCGTCCATTATAATAGTGTTGTTCACATGAACAATTAATTCTACAAACTAAAAGTTGCTTCTTTCAAAAAAATAGTCTTATCTTAGTATATTTTTTCTAATACATTTCAATATTTCAACTGTCCAAGAAAGAATTTTAGTATTTTCCATCTATGTTAGTCTAACTGACATAAAATAAATCCTTTCAAACAATAACAATAATAAAACAACACAAAAACAAACAGAGTCAAAATTATTCATTATCGTTTGATTTAGCCCAGTGTTAAATAATTGGCGCATTGTGTGCCTTATCTTTACAATGGTAGATCAAATTTTAACTGTTTAAAAGTTAGTAAACATAGTAATTACAATTTATGTTGTTCCGGATTAATGCTTAACTTGTCCAAGTTTCAAGGTCGGTATCAGACACTCTTCACTGCATTGGGCTATGAATATTCATTAAGAAATTATATTAATGTGGAGGAATAATTAGAGCTGTCGGTTATGTAGAACATGCGTTGTTTTTTCTTGTATTATTTTAAGGGGAAAGAATTTAAAGGTAAATTTATTGTCATAATTGCGTATAATGTGACTCAGGCATGCTATAGAATATTAACATTAGAGCATGCATGCGCACACACACACACACACACACACACACACACACACACACACACACACACACACACACACACAACACACACACACACACACACACACACACACACACACACACACACACACACACACACACACACACACACACACACACACACACACACACACACACACACACACACACACACACACACACACACACACACACACACACACACACACACTCACACACACACACACACACACACACACACACACACACACACACACACACACACACACACACACACACACACACACACACACACACACACACACACACACACACACACACACACACACACACACACACACACACACACACACACACACACACACACACACACACACACACACACACACACACACACACACACACACACACACACACACACACACACACACACACACACACACACACACACACACACACACACACACACACACACACACACACACACACACACACACACACACACACACACAGACACACACACACACACACACACACACACACACACACACACACACACACACACACACACACACACACACACACACACACAGACACACACACACACACACACACACACACACACACACACACACACACACACACACACACACACACACACACACACACACACACACACACACACACACACACACACACACACACACACACACACACACACACACACACACACACACACACACACACACACACACACACACACACACACACACACACACACACACACACAAATTTTTAACTAACCAAAAAGTGATCTATAGGTACTAGGGACGGGGTATTGGTGCTCATTTCAAGGTTCTGCGCATATGAGACTTAACATAATGACTGCTTTAACTGCTCATTTTTCAATACAAATTCACTGAAAACTTATTTACTATATATAAAGTTTTATATAAGGTACATTTTTTTTAATACCAAGGCCCCATCGTTATTAAAATGGCACAGTCAAAGCAGAGCCTCAGTTCAAAAAATTTTGATTGACACCAATTTTTTGTAACCGTGTTTGAAATAAATGTCTTGCAACGTATCTGGAGTTTCAAGTACAATCTGGTAAGTACATAACAAAAATTTATTTGTTCTGAATTTTGTTAAAATTAAAAAAAAAACATTTATACAATATTCAAGTTGAATATTGACTTCCATAGATTTTACATTAATACTTCTTCAAATTTTAAAAATCTATATATCTTTATATTTTCTTAATAATTAATATGCGTTATGCATTAATTGTTTGCCAATTCAGATTAAATTAATTACAAAACTTTTAGTTACTATAATTTTTATAAACTCTGTATTATTTAATAGCTTCTGTAATGTACAGACTGATGTGTTAGTACGTCAAGATATAATGGTTGACACATTAGCTAGTGATTCGTTGTTATGTAGGTTGTTTTTATTGCTGTCGTCATTTTTTTTTTTATAACATGTGAATTCGTTTGCATTTAAAGCAGTTTTTAGCTCACCACATTTTAAATGTGTTGTTTGAAATGTAATTTCAGGTGTAAGTATATCAGGAAATTCAATTAGTGTAATTACGGTTCAAATCAATTAAGTAACAAGTTAAGAATTTAAGAATGACAGCTATTGAAATACTTTAATTGATAAAGTGACACGTGAAATATATTAAATATTTATTTTACTTTCTGATCAAGCAAAGTGTAAAGGAAATTTCATTATTGTAAAAATATCTATTTTGAAATTTTTATGGAGTTATCTATTTTCCTCAAATCCAAAAAAGTTGTTTTTACTTTGTTGTCTGTCTGTCTGTGAAGCCGCCTCGGTGGCCTAGTTGATAGCATACTGGGCTTTCACCCCGAGGACCCAGGTTCGATTCCCGGCCAGGGCTTGGCATTTTCATACGCTATAAATCATCCCATCATCTGCATTAGCCCAAGTGTGCACAATAGTCGGACGTTAAAAAAAAAAATGTCTGTGAGTGTGTGTTTGTGTCTATACCCTTCATTGGAGACTGAACTGACAGATGTTATGGAATAAGAAGTAAGTCTGTTTTGCCCATTGGAACCATTTTTAATTTTACAGAAAACGTATTCAAGCTCAATTCTGGTAATAAACAGTTAAAAAATCGAAAAAAGTTAAAATCAGACCTAACAATTTTGATCAAATTTTTGTCAAATGTAGTCCGTAAGTAAATAAAGTCAAATAAAACTGTGTTTATTTTAATAATATTAAAAGTGGTTACGATTGATCATATTCATAATGGAAATTTAATTCCAGCAGTATTAAAGTTAATTTAAAAAAATATGTTTAATGTTTAATGAATATTTTTTTTAAATTTAAAATTTAAAATTATAACTTTATTATACATATATTAACAATAAATACGATAGTTATTCAATTTTTAATTCCCTACAATAATTCCCCCAAGAAACATACAATAAGAAATCCCTTTCATGGGGGTCCAAAATTAAACATTATAAAACAGTGATCAAGCCGGAAGCACTGTATGCAGCAGAAACATTAACCATGAATCGCATAGGCCAGATAGAAAAGCTTGAAATAACGGAAAGGAAAATCTTAAGAAAAATTATAGGAACAAAATTTCAGGATAATAAGGTAGTATATATAAGAAATGAAGCTCTCTACAAGAAAATTGAAAAACTGTCAGATACTATGAGAAAAAGGAGAATAAATTTTTACGGCCATCTTCTTAGAATGAACTCTAATAGATTAACGAAACAAGTGTTTGATTTTTTCCATAATTGTAAAACAAAACCGAACTGGTTTAAAGAAATTGAAAAAGACCTAATAGAATTAAAAATTACAGAAAATTCACTGCTTGACCAAACTGCTAAGATAATTACCAAAGACGAAAGAATAAGATTCCAAGATAAAACCAAAATAAAACCTAAACCTATCATTTCAGAAGAGGAGAGAAAAGAAGATCAGAAAGAATTAAGAGCTACTGGGAACAAAGAAAAGTACAGCGCGCAAGAAATGATTAATTCAGAGTACCCCAAAGAGGGTGAAACGAAAAGAAGAAAGAATAATTTTTTTATTCAAGTATATTATTTTTATCTGATCACTAAATAAATAACATCTCTTACGATCAATCGTAAGTAATAAAGATTTACAAGGAAGATTTATTAAGACGTAATTATGTTAAATTATTTGATATGGTATATTTGATTGTTAAAATTTAAGAAAAAATGGGAAAACGAAAAACAATGGTAAAAAGACTTTAGTATAGAGAGAGAAGTAATCTCTCTCAATTCATAACAGGACAGAAAATAATCACATACAGCAGTTGCTGGAAATACAAGTGAATAATTTCCAAAAGCAATAAAATTCGGAAACATTATATAAATATTTTTGTATTTACAATAAAAAATATGATAAACTCTGACCACCATAGAATTCAGTTACATTGAAAATTTAAAATTATAACTTTTATTATACATATATTAACAATAAATACGATAGTTATTCAATTTTTAATTCCCTACAATTCTAGAGGTAAGATTGGTTAGGGTCTTACTATTTCAGTAGTTTCAAACGGAAATTCTGTAATAAGAGAGATGGTACAAAAAAAAATCACAGATGTAGTATGGTGAGGTGAGGTTGGTCATAACATTGACTCCTGAAACAATTAAAGTGTTTTCACAACTGCACTGCTTATCTCATAGCCTATACAACCAGGTATAGTATACAGGCTTAGGCCTGTTAATCAGCTGTTCTCACTGTCAGTCTGCCTTCAGCCATGGCAGCAACTAAACCTGTTTTTATATTACAAACCTATGAGGTATACTGTTTTAAAAATGTATCCAGTTTTGTTTGTGTGTTTTTGTTAATATTTCTGTGATTTTAGTGAAACTATTATTTATCAAGCACAGCAAAGAGATATGTAGATATAATTTATATGTATAAGGTTTTTGTTATTTTTTAGTTGTTTTAATCTCACATTTTATTTAGGTCCAATTAAAAGTGATTTTTGTTTTCCAAAGTGCAAAAAAACTAATTAAGTCTATGAATTAAAACAAATAATACACAGTAACTCATAATGTTATTATTTGTATTTTTAATATAAGTCTAAATGTTATTTTGCTTATATTCATAACATGACAGCTCTCATAATAAACATAATAAATATTTTTTTAACTCAACTTGGATGATTTTTATGATACAATTAGATTTGCATAACTACTCAACACTAAAAAAATATGATTTACTGTTGTTGTTTTTTAAAACGTTATATTTTTGCTAGAATTGATCATTTATACAACATATTTCAAAATAAAAATATGTTATAAAACAGTGCACAAATTTATAAAACAACTTGTACTAAATTCTATGAGGAAATGTTTTTTATGGAAGTTATGAGTCATATAACTTACAGCAAAAGAGGAGGCAGGTTTTCCCTAATATTGCATTATTAGAAAAACTGTTAACACATTCAGTATTATCTTTTCAAACAAATCTTAGAAACAAACGTTTCTAATGAATATGTCATTTGTAATGTCTCTCAAATAACTTTTAAACTCACTTGAAGTTGAAGTGTTAACTTACATTTCTTAGAATTATCACATAATCAACCATAATAATATATTCTTGGAAACAAACCAATTTTTATCTTTAAAAATTCATAGAAATCTTTTCAGCAAATTTACATTGCAAAAATGAGCTATTGTCGTGCCATCAGGGTAGAACCCAGAACTCTATACCTTAAAATAAACACTGATCATAATCTCTAGCATGCATGTGTTTCATGTTCATGTTTTCATCCAATTTGATTCAAATTTGACTAAAAAATTATGGTTATGGTTTGGAAAGACTATTCATTAACCAGTAATATTCGTTCAACAGTTTCAAAATAGTATCCATTTCAAATTTTTTTAAATGTGTACATTTTTTCCTAATTTAAAAAAATCTTATTTCACTATTGCAATTAGCATTAAAAACTGCATAAATTAGCATTTTGAAATTAAAAAATTTTTCTATGGTGGACAAGGTTTATTTTTGTATTTTCAATATAATTTGAAAGTCTAAAATGCTGATATGTTTTGAATATAATGGTTAAACCAGAACTTAAAAGATGATAAGTTAAAATTATATAACCATATTAAATTATATAAACATTGAAAATTTAGAAACGATTTTCAAATACATCTAAAAATTCACTTCTATCACATCAGCGTAACAGCTCTGTGCCATTATTATTATTATTTTTAAGTATATTTAAAATACATTTTGTTTTACATTACCTTTTTTTTTTTGTAAAGAATACATTTTAGTTTTTCTCTCTTTATTTGTTTCACCCAATTTTGGGGTACACTAAATCAATCACTTTTTAATGTTCTGTGCCTTCCTCGTAGCCCAGTATTGCTTCATTCCTTGTGATCTTGCTTTTCTTTCTTCGCTTGGATTTGACTTTGCCTTGGAACTGTTCCTTCTTGTCCTTGGTTATTGTTTTGGCTGTTCTGTCCATGAGCATAGTGTCAGTGATTTGCAGTTCTGTTATGTCTTTCTCCGTTTCTCTAAACCAAAGTGGTTTGGCTCTTCTACTGCTGTAAAGTAGTCAAAATTTTTTGGTTAGTCTATTTTTGTCCATTCGGATGATGTGCCCATAAAAATCAATTCTCCTTTTTCTTATTGTGTCCGATAGTGTTTCAGTTTTTTGGTAAAGAGTTTCATTCCTGTTGTGGAGTAATTGGTTGTTACGGAATTTGGGGCCTAAGATTTTTCGTAATATCTTTCTTTCTTTGATCTCCAGCCTTTCAAGTGGGCCCTGGGTTGTGAGAGATAATGTTTCAGACTATAATGTTTTAGTTTTTATTATACTAATTTATTTATGTATCAGCACTGACAATATTTCTTGATTTTGCTAAAATTATTTTCAATTAAATTCTAAACCTTATTATGAATTGTTGCCAAATAAACAGGTTTACTGATAAGCTGTGATAAGCAAGTGTTGTGTTCAAGTATGAACTCGTTTATGGGTTTTCAATAAGTTTTAATTTTAAATCATTTATATTGAAACACTATGAATATGAAACACTATATTTCACTGAAACAGGTGTAAAAGTACATAGTGTTTGATTTCTAGGCAACTGATATGTGGAACTTCCATATCTAAGCCAGTCTTTTAGGTCAGCGAGTAAGGAAATATTTTTGAGTGCAGATAATAGAACCATTTTAAGTTCTAAATAAAGTAATTCTTGCAAAAAAGGTGGCTATCACAATTACACAATAACCCAAATTTTATGTTTTTATAATTTGAAAAGATTTGATAAGGAAACAATATTGTAATAATCTTGTTGGAAAGGTCAGCCATGGTTCCCATGATATATTCTTCTTTTCTGCTGGGATTATTGGTCACTATGTTCAGTATAATGATCTCCCTTCCCTAGCTTCGTCAATTCTACTTTCGTTGACGCGTTTCTAGGGAAGGCAGATCATTATACTGAACATAGTGACAATAATCCTAGTAGAAAAGAAGAAGAATATAAAAAGTATAATAAAAATTATTGATATTATTTTTTTAACAATTATATCTACTATATAACTTAGATAATTAACCTAAATGTGATATTGTTGCAAGGTTTCCTTAAGTAATTTTATTATTTGATCATATTTTTTAAAAAAAAAAATAAAACAAAAACTTTTGCAATCAAAAGAACAAACTTCATGAACAATATATATTGTGAGTTAATGTGATATGACAATTGCAATAATATCGAGAACATTATTATTTGATAAAGTTCATGATGGAGCAACTTCACACATTCACAATCTTTTTAGTACAATCTGTGTTTTAGTAAAACTATGCTGTAGAAGATTATTGAAATTGGAATATCTGGAACACAATGCGTACATTGTAACATAAACAAGATTCTCAAACTTTAATCCAATGAACTTCAACCATCCAAAACAGTTAAAAAATAATGATAGTATCACACACACACACACACACACACACACACACACACACACACACACACACACACACACACACACACACACACACACACACACACACACACACACACACACACACACACACACACACACACACACACACACACACACACACACACACACACACACACACACACACACACACACACACACACACACACACACACACACACACACACACACACACACACACACACACACACACACACACACACACACACACACACACACACACACACACACACACACACACACACACACACACACACACACACACACACACACACACACACACACACACACACACACACACACACACACACACACACACACAAAGTAAAAACTACTTTTTTAGATTCAGTTAACAAACAGATAGTGCCATAATTTTTTTCCACCATCAATAAATTTTTTTAAACTATGTATTGTGAGAAACTAAATCTATTATTTTAAATCTTGAAAAGTTTTGGGGAAATTATTAATACATTAATATATATCTAGTATAAATTTAGATTCTACTCATGACAAACTTTTGAAATTAATAAAAACTGTTAACATCTTAATGATAGTAGGAGAATGTTGAATCAATTCATCCCGATCACAATAACTTCTGAGTGTACAATAATATGAGAAATTAATTGTTTTGCCATTAAAAATGGGTTAGAGTCATTGACCCAAAGCCTTTCTTTATTATTAATTAGTTATTGAAAGGAACAGAACAGTTAGTTGTTAATGAATTGTGAGAGAATTATTTAAATGAGGAAGTTAGCTGTATTGTTACCCATCACGGCTGTGTGGAATAGGAGAAAAACAAAATGTTATTTTCATTCTTTTTATTTTAGGCCACAGTTGGCTTAGTGAATTATAAAGACTTCACATATAATGCATGATACAAGTAAACGGAATGGTTCTTAAGCGTTAAACAATCTATTACATTAAACTTTCAACTAAATTATTTCAAAGAAATATAAATAAAATGCCTGTGTGTTGCTGTATACCTTCAAAAAACGTTCAGGTACTTTCGGCAATAAAATGAAAATAAACTATCAAAATTGGTTCGTCAAATTTTGAAAAACATGTTGTTTGGTACAAAGATAACAGTAAATTGGGTTTTCACTTTTTTTATTTATACCTGAAATTTTTTTTTTGATTTCAAATATGACACTGAGTTCAGCTATGTACATGTATGTTACTATATATAAAACCAAAATTTGAGGAAATTTTTTAGTGTTTTTATGTTTTTCGATAGATTTTATTCTGTCGAGGGTTTTTGACTTGCATTTTGAAGATGTGTATGTTTTGTCAAGGTAGGCCTACTTGTTTTATGACAACCAAATTTTCTATATATGGTACAACTTTGTACAATGAGAAAATAAAATAATAATTCACATAGTGTTCATTTGAAATTACTCATGAGACTATGAAACTTCTTCATACCTTTCTGGTGGTGGCTGGAACCAATATTTATTTGTCTTGGAAAATACATATTTTGTTTATAGGACCTAACGTAAGAAGTTTTCATTCACTTTTTTTCATAACGTAACCTTACATGAAAAATCACTATCAAAAACAACTGTTACTGTATATTTTTGATGAGTTTCTTTATGAAATTTGCAGGTTTGCGAGCTGAATTACCACTAACCAACTTCTAATTATTTTTTTTAATACATAAACGCATAAGTGCTTAATACATCAATTAAGTAAAGGCATACAATTGTTAAATTAACTTATTATACCTTCTTATGTTCTCATCGTAATCAGCTGTTTGTTAGGCCCTGTAATTATAGTTACAAGATAAAAATAATATTGCAGTCATTCAATCTCTTAATTTTAACTTTAATTAATGGCGGCTTTTGTAAACATTTTGACATTTTCACTGTACAAAATAATAAAGTATTTTGATTGTGGTTTCAAAATGTAATTTTATAGTTTGTGCACTACATAGTCATAGTCATAGGCTGCAAAAAACTCTTATTGTGATTACTATACTTGTTGCCAATGAAAACAATTATTTACTGACGAGTTTTTTTTTATCCTTATTGTGAGAAATATTTCATATATATTATTATTATTATTATTATTTGCGTATAGACCCTGTTGGATCACGCAAAGCACTCGACTCATGTCTTGTTCCTTCTAATCCTCCACACCTCCCTCATCCTGTCCCCATGGATCCTCCTCCACTCCTCCATCCATTTTACCCCTGCTCTCTTTGGGATTTCATTCTCTGGGATCTTCCAACCAAGCATCTTTCTCCTGTATGCGTTCCTGTGTCAATGTCTGTTGAGTCTATTTCTGCATTATGTAGGTCTATTCTGACTTGTGTGATCCATGACGTTGTTGATTTGACTCTTTCTATATACTTAAGGATTCTGCTGGCAAGTCTCGTTGTTGGGAATCTACTGATGTGTCCATAGAATTGAAGCCTCTTTCTTCTGATATCTGCTGCCAGGTTCGATATCTTCTCTGTGGTCTTCCGGGAGTGCAACCTGTATCCCTCATCTGTTAATCTCGGGCCAAGTATCTTCCACAAGATTTTGCTTTCTTCCTTCAAAATGTCTTCCATGGTAGCTTTTGTGTGGAGTGCTAGCGTCTCGCTTGCATATAATACCTCCGGGTTTATGACTGTGTTGTAGTGTCTGATTTTTGTGTGCGTCGACATACATCTCTTATTGTAGATATCATGCGTTATACCAAGAGCCCTCTTCATTCTCAGTAGCCGAACCCTTTTCGCAGCTACATATATAATATTTACATAAATATTACATTAACATATGAATTTTTCAATATAAACATTTAAATTACAATCAATAATGATTTATTTCATATTATTTATAATCATCATAAATAATAAAAATAAAATAACCATAGCAGAAAAACATGAAAAACATTTAACATTACAATCAATCAATGCATTTCCAAACTACGGCCCAAGGGCCACATCCGCCCGCGGAGAGCTAGCATACTTGAAAACTCCTTTTAGATAATATTTTATAGCAAATTAAATAGTTTACTGAAGTATTCTAATTTTATGTTGAATAATTATTAATATGACATCTACATTGATATGGTCATGGGCTAACTACTTTTTCGGACTTTTTTTTCATCAGTGGACTATTTCACTTTTTAGCAACAATGATAAATTTTTTGAGACCCCTGATCTAAGGCAACAAATTTTCAGTCGCATATTAAATCTCATATTTTAGAGGAAATATTTCTTTGCGAATCTCGTCTAAGTCTAAAAAATTTGGTTTATGAATCTCTATCTGAGTGTCTGTTAGACTAAACAAATTAAATTAAAAAAAAACAAGTACTCCATTATTACTTAGGGTGCTTCTAAGGACTATATTTTGATCTGTTTTTTTTTTTTTTTTAGTTATGTTTTACTTGCCTTTTTAATGACAATGTAGTTCAAAATGAAAAATTAATTCTTAATTTAATATTATAATTTATGTAATAAAGTAATTTGACAGAAGAGGAAACTCTAATTTTTAAACTATTTTTAAGTCGTTACATGCTTGTAATTGTTTTCTGGGTTCCACACTTCGTTTTATTTTTGCGTTCAAAAGAAATGAAATACCGCACCTCAACAGTAAAAACGGCAATAAAATTAACAATACAGTTTTTTTATTACCATTGTTCTTATGCAATAACAGAAACTCATAAACTACTTGTATCCACATATTAAATGCTAAACTGTCAAACAGTTCGGAATCTTAACATTCTTTGAAGAACAGAAATGTGGCTTTGCGGTGTTATTGAATTTTGTATAATTGTATTTCAATATAAAGCAAAAATTTACCAAACAATTTAAAAAAAAGATACTTTTTAAAATAAGCGATTTAATATTATTTTCTTGAAACGTAATCATGACTAAAAATTGTTATCAGTGAATTTTTTTTTTTAACGTCTGACTATTGTGCACACTTGGGCTAATGCAGACGATGGGATGACTTATAGCGTATGAAAATGCCAAGCCTTGGCCGGGAATCAAACCCGGGTCCTCGGGGTGAAAGCCCAGTACGCTATCAACTAGGCCACCAAGGCGACTGTTATCAGTGCATTCACTAAAAAACATTCATCCATCTTTTCATTAGATTTTGAGAAATGTTCAAATATTTATTGTCAGTTTGATTTTTAGATAGCTGTTTTTAGAAACAGCCGGTCAAAAGTTTAAAAGAAAATTGAACATAAAACGTGAGTCGAAGAATGCTCAATTTGTATAATTAGCTCATACAAAATCATTTCATAACAAATCAATTTTTTAAAACTACCTAAATGTAAATAATTTTACAGTCAAGTAAAGGGTTTGTCATATTGCAGTTGTTAATATTTCTTTACGGTACTATATATTATGCAAATGTATCGTATGATTGGCAGTCATGGACTTTTTGACATTGAAGTTTATCAGTAAATTATCACTGAACTCTAGTTTGTACGTAATGACTAAGCAAAGTCACATGTGTGTACAAGGTACCTGAAAAGTTACTACTTTCTTTACATAGTTTCCTTTAACATATTCCCATGGATTAGGTTTAATAGTTTGACTTGGGTTGTCCCATGTGACACCTAGTAGCTTTGGTCCCCCTCCCCCCCCCCCCCCCCACAGAGGGGTGCAGACTAGCTGCACCTATTTGAGAGGATTTAGACGTCCCTCGCGGTACCCGAGTCTAACACACACTTACACATACAATACTACACTTACGACTTTAACACTTTACACTTACACTTACATTTAGGGAGACGATAATAGCCTCAATGTGCTTTTCACCTTAAAATAACAACAACAAAAAATAACACATTCCCACCCCCCCCCAATTGTTGACAAGTATATGGATCTTAATGACATATTAACATAGATGTGGCTGTCTTCATCCAATTTGCACACAAATTCCTCTACTTTCTTATTGCTCTGGAAAGATTACATAGAGATAAATTACGGACTACATGGAGGATGTTCTAGAACTTCCCAACGGATTTGGTCCATTCACTCCAACTCTGTGAGTCCTAGTTGTGTACATTATCACAGAGCCAACAATAATATGCAGCATTCACAGGCTGCATGCATCATCCCTTTGCAATGCAAAGTCACCATGTTTAATTCTGGATTATATTTATGGACTCATGTTTCTTTACATATCATTTTTTTCGAATAGCCCATTTAGAAGGCACGCTTAATCAACTTCTTTTTCCTTCATTTTCCTTGAGTGGTTTTCTCTGTCCTCTTGCGTCCACTCTCTTCCTCTCCTGCACGTGGGTCTTTTATTCTCCCGCAACTCATGTTACCGTATTGTACTTCTGAATATTGCTCTGTCTCCTATAATTTCTGAGTCTATTGCGTTGTTTGCCAGGTCCTTGTCTATCTCTGTGAACCAGATTATCTTGTTCCTGTGCTTGTTTAATATTGTGAAGATTTGTTTAGTTAGTCAGGTGTTCTCCATTCTGTATATGTGTCCGTAAAATTTAAGTCTTCTTTTCCTGAATATATCCGTTATTTTTTCTATTTTGGAATAAAGCTCTCCATTTGACCTATGTTTATATTCTAACCCTGTGTTACTCTTTGGACTCAATATTTTCCGTAAAATCCTTCTCTCCATCTTTCCTATTTTCTCTACGTCCTGAGCTGTATGCAGTTTAAGTGTTTCCACTGCGCATAGAGGACTGCTGGCCTAACTACCGTTTGTTGGTAGTGTCTTAGTTTAGTTTTACATATCATTATTATATGCAAAAGTAAGTTTTTTCTTGTTGAAATAAATTCAGGAGTTTTTTTTTCAAATGTCTCTTAAAGCCTCTTTCAAATCATTTGTGCGGCTGCCAGCTCTACTTAATATGCTAGGTGTGAAAACATGTCCATTTATATTTGGCTGACACATGGTTTTGTAATCAGAAACCATGATTTCCTCTATTAAAAAGGAAATTTTCTTATATGAACTGTTTTATTGTAGGAGAGAGAATCGCTTAGAGCAAAACATCAGTCATTAGAAGAGAAACACGCTGAATTAAATCAAGAAAAAGCAACAATTGTAAATAAAGAAAGACAGTTTCAGTTTGAGAGAGATAAACAAGACCTGCGAGAAACAGATAAGGAAATGTCCAGGCATGCAAGGCGGCAAAGAGGGGCAGCTCCACCACCACCGCCTGTAAGTTTTTGATGGTTATTATTATTTATAAGAATTACTATTATGACATTTACAAACAATTAAAAGCAAATTCCCCGAAATACAAAATAATAAAAAACAAATTTAATATACATAAAATTGTCTTACTTTATCCAGGTGTACATTACTGTAACATGGTTTCCATTTTCAGATAAATAACTAAAATAATTAGGATTATGACCTATTCTTCCTGTCAGTGGTCTATCCACTCACCTCATAAAGGCTACCGTGGTTTCGAAACTTTATCGTTTCATCTTCAGGCTGTGATACAAAACGTTAAATCCCTCTGTCGAGGTCGTCACAAAGTCAAACAAGTCCGGAATATAACAACGTACAAGTCACGAGTGTCGTTTGGCCAAGCCGAATTTCATCGTACATATTTTAATCGTGTAGTTGTGCTCAGTGTTTGTGATGTATGTTTTTAATGTTTTGTTTGACTTTGTGACGACCTCGACTTTGTGAAACATTTTGTATAACAGCCTGAAATGAAACGATAGAGTTTCGAAACCACGGTAGCCTTTACAAGGTGAGTAGATAGACCATTGACGGGAAGAATAGGTCATAATCCTAATTACTTAAATATGTGGTCTGGTGGCTATGTTACAATAATGAAATAACTAAAGCTACTCATAATGGAGTTAATTTTAAAAATGAAATCCATGTTATCAAAATAATGTACATCAGGGTAAAATAACATAACTAGTTTTATATTGTGTTAATATTAAATTAATTGTTATTCACTTTGTAGTTAATTCCTTCTGTTGTTTTCTAGTATTGTAACTTTTACAAGAAAGTTTTAAAATTTATCATAACTGCCTTACCAAAGTATTTATGTCACTAAATAAAAAATTTTTGTGATTAGGTTCTACTGAAATTATCTTATCAACATTGATAATGTGAAACATTTATTGATCCGATTATTTCAACAGTTGTGTGCATTTAAATTTACAATGCACTTAATAAAAGAAAAATTTGCTTATTGCTCAAGTCATGTTTCGTAGAGAAATGATAAAAATAATTATTATATGGAATTTATAATAATGTTTAGTAAAGTCGTACTTGACATTGAAGAGGAATTTAAATTTAAATTTCTGATTAACATATATTTTAATATGGCAACTCTGCAGACACCTAAATATTTTGAAATTAAATATTAGTTCAAAAATGTTAATATTATCATTATTTGTTAATTCTAGGGAATTAACAAAACTCATGGTTTGATTGTCATTTCTATAATTACTATATTTATTTGTTTCTTTTTTTACAGCTACCAAAGCCTGATCAGACTGACAACGTTCCAACAACACTTACACCCTCTTCTGTTTCCTCAGCTGCAATTCCACCAAGGGCACCTCCTCTCCCTCCACCTTCATCACCTCCAGATTGTCCAACTCCTGACTATGACACTCAAAGTCTTGCCTCAGAGATAAGTACACAAGCTCACAGATCCCCAGTAACTAAACCTCCCTCAGTTGTTAATGGTGGGAAAAGTGCGAGCGCTGATTTTGTCGAGATGCAATCGATAGAATCTTTCAAACTCACGAATCCATCCGTAACGAAACCGAAACCTCCCTCGACATATTTCGGGCATAACACAAGAAACAGTCTAAATAAGTCTTCAGATTCCTCCAGCATCAGGTAAGATATGTCTTTACAAATATTAAAACTTATTTTTCTACAGTTATTTTAATTTAACTATTTATTACGTATTTATGAAATTAAATGTCCTCCAAACAGTGGGCCATTTTGTTATTATTTTTTTGTATAATTGATTTATTACTATCTACAGTTATTGACAAATCAGTTACAAAATCATATTAGCTTTCCATGTTTGTTAGAATAATATATTCTTATCTTGTAAATTAAGCTGCTAACTCATAGGAGCTATTACGATAGCTGATGTTTTCCTAGAAAATTAATCACTAACACTTTTAATCCATATTAACATTCAAAATTCAATTTTAATAATAATCAATTAATTTTAGGTCAGTATTTTTCTGTGAAAATATCTTCACTTTA
The DNA here is from genome assembly GCA_022606455.1 of Callitettix versicolor. Classification (NCBI taxonomy): domain Eukaryota; kingdom Metazoa; phylum Arthropoda; class Insecta; order Hemiptera; family Cercopidae; genus Callitettix; species Callitettix versicolor. Next base: position 11,027,391 of record CM040189.1, read on the forward strand.
CACTATTATTAAAATTCGAAATCATTTTATTGATAAGTTTGTAGTGAAATTATGTAAATTTTATAGAATACAGTCTTCTTTCTAGTTTTTGCCTGTTTTATTTAAGTAATATTAATTCATTCAGCAGAATATTTCAATAAGGTGAATTTGTCAAGCAGAAACCACTAAGTGTTATTTCATAAAAAAATTCCATTTTTCGAATTTCTCAAAAAAAGATTAATTTGTTTTATTAATATATGTGTTTTTATGTGGCTGGTTAATTCCACTTCAAAGCTTCAGTTGTGGTTTTTATTAAAATTTATTTAACAAAGTACAAGGCCTCTATTAAAAAGTATCTGTTCTTGAATTTTCCTGCTGCAAGTATTGACGACAGGGTGGCATTAATATCCACAGTAAAAGAGACAGTTGAATGCACACTCTTGAACTTGTTCCCACTTTCAAGTGTATTAATCAATGCCTGCTAATCATTGAGTGAGGTGTTGTATTACATGTTTGTCAAATTTTTGTTTTTTTTTCAAATGACTGAATTAAATGAGCAAAAATGCCCTATAAAATTTTGTCAAAAGCTTGATGACTCTCAAACTGAAACAATTTATAAGATTTATCAGGTGTTTGGAGACAATGCTAGGGAGTTATAGAAATTAAGGAGTGGTTCAACCAATTCAAAAATAATCACGCACCTTAGTACAAAGCAAACAGCGATCCGGGAGGCCACAAACCACTCTCAGCAATTGTTGAGAGGCTGGACAATCTGGTACAGAGAGATTAATATTTAATCATACGTGAGATTGCCAAAAAGGTTAGGATCAGTAAAAGATTCCACATATGAAATTTTGTATAATGATTTGAACATGCGCAGAGTGGGTTCAAAATTTGTACACAATCTGCTGTCAGTGAAACAGAAAGATCTCCGTCTTGAGGTTGTACAGGACCTACTAATCCTGAGTTTTTGAATACAATGATAACTGGAGGTGAGTTGTTAGGTACAACCAGGAAAGAAATGAACAGTTATCACATTGGAATGGTCTAGTCCCCAAGGCCAAAAACTTGTGACAGGTGCGAAACAAAATTAAATCCATACTATCTTCTTTGATATCATTGGAACTGTGCATCACAAATATGTATGGGAAGGACAAGCAGTGACAAAAGAGTACCATCAACAAGTCTCCACCAAATCCATAATGCAGTTCGGCACAAAAGCCTGGACTTATGGACAGTAAAAACTTCCGTTTGCAGACTTCATGACAATGCTCCAGCTCATTCATTGCAGCTAATCCAGAATTTCTTAGCGAAACCTAGAATTCCAGTCACTCAACAACTTCCCTATTCTCCAGACATGCCTTCTTGCTACTTCTGGTTGTTTCTGAAATTAAAGAAACCATTGAAATGATTCTGTTTTGAATGTAGAGAAGAGGCAATGCAAAATGTGGTGTCAGAGATGCACACCATTCCAAAAAAGCCTCCAAATATGTTTTCAGCAGTGGAATGATTGGACTAAGCTAAGTGTGAACAGGCGCAAGGTCTAAAGGAATTTTTTTGAAAGGGATTAGGATCCGAATCCGTCATGTAAGCAATATATATTTCCATCCAGAGGTTAAATATTTTTTATACAGGCTTCATATATTAGAAAATTATTATTCATACATAAACAAATTTTAAAAGGTTGTTTTTGTTGTTGTTGTTGTTGTTTCCTATGGCTAGCCCGGACTCCAGTCCATCAGCCTCCTTGCCTCCCAATACAGCCGAGCAAAGCTCTTCTGTTGTCTCGAATCAGCATTCAATCCAGGGCATGTCAGCAGGTGTTCCTTTTTCATATTTGAGTTCGTCTCTTGGCACAGAGGGCACATTTCAGAGGAGTAGACTCCAATGTGCTTCAAGTGGGCGGCGAGGCAGTCATGACCCATGTCAAGACGGAACTGTGCCACTGACTGTCTCCTTTGGTTTTTCCTTCAGTCGGTCCCATTCCTCGTCTATATTTTCCCAGTGTTTGCCTTTTGCTATGCTCTTCATTTTTTCCATCTGCTGTTTCTTCATTGTACTTTTGAGCATGGCTTTTGCCTTATTTGGATTGGGAAAATGTTTGTGTTGGGGTAGTAGTGAACCTTTCTTTGCCAGCTCATCTGCAGCCTCATTTCCTGCACACCTACATGAGAAGGGATCCACTGGAACACTATATTTCTGCTTAATTTTTGAAGCGTTCGTAACATTTGATGTATTTCTTTAAGAATTTTAAAAGGTCATTTCCTTTAAAAAATTGTTTAAAATGTATAAAACTGGTTATAACACAGCCTGATATAACAAATTTCTTGATATAACAAATTTTTAAATCATTTTCAATCATGTTAAAAATCAATGTTTACCCCTTTGATCCAATCAATGTTTAAAGGGTTATCAATACTACACACCCCTGTAGTATGTAGTATTTTAGTTTATAACTGTGATAAGAATTTTTTTCAGTTGAGGTAGAGTATAAAATTCGTAAATTATAAATATCTAAAGTAAAAACCTCTTCATAAAAAATGGAACATATTTTACAAAATGTACAGTACTGTTTATTGTGACTCAGACGCATCTCTAACATGAAAACAATAGCACTTACTTTCTGTACCTGTTCCTACATCTTAGATATAGAGGTTCTCATTCAGTTTTGAAAAAGTTTTTGTAACAAATATTGGCTGCATTTAGCCTCAATATAACAAACATTGTTTTTTAGTATATTTCTTCTTCTCTTCGTTTCACCCTCTTTGGGGTACGCTGAATCAATCATTTCTTGCGCGCTGTACTTTTCTTTGTTCCCAGTAGCTCTTCATTCTTTCCGATCTTCTTTTCCTCTCATCTTCCGAAATGATAGGTTTAGGTCTTATTTTGGTTTTATCTTGGAATCTTATTCTTTCGTCCTTGGTACTTATCTTAGCAGTTTGGTCAAGCAGTGAATTTTCTGTAATTTTTAATTCTATTAGGTCTTTTTCAATTTCTTTAAACCAGTTCGCTTTTGTTTTACGATTATGGAAAAAATCAAACACCTGTTTCGTCAATCTATTGGAGTTCATTCTAAGAAGATGGCCGTAAAAATTTATTCTCCTTTTTCTCATAGTATCTGACAGTTTTTCAATTTTCTTATAGAGAGCTTCATTTCTTATATATACTAACTTATTATCCTGAAATTTTGTTCCTATAATTTTTCTTAAGATTTTCCTTTCCATTATTTCAAGCTTTTCTATCTGGCCTATGCGATTCATGGTTAATGTTTCTGCTGCGTACAGTGCTTCCGGCTTGATCACTGTTTTATAATGTTTAATTTTGGACCCCCATGAAAGGGATTTCTTATTGTATGTTTCTTTCGTCAATTGGAAGGCCAATTCAAGTTTGTTTTTCCTGGATTCCATTGCCTTGCCTTCATCTGCATTCCAACTAATCCATTCACCAAGATATTTGAACTCTTTTATTAGTAAAGTAGTCAATATAACAACTTTTTTTTATCTTTGAGGTTAGAATAAGGTTCCGCTGTAATGGCAGTCTTTCTTTCAGCAAAAAATTCAGCATTGTCTTATTTTAATATATCATTAATAAATAGCCAATATTTTCAAATATACTAATTATTGTCCCAATACACATTATAATTAAAATTCTTAAACTAAACAATACAAACACAATGACTACTAAAATCATTGATACAACTTTTTAGAAATATTTACAAAATGTTTATTATTAATTTTTCTTTATAAATAATGTATACCTTTTTTAAAAACTGCAGTACAATATTAAAATGCATAAACATTACAGTAGCAGGGAGACACTGAAGCCTACAGTAACTATTCGAGAGTATCCTAGCAACCAGGAACGCAAGAATCCCGAGAGATTTACTTTTTTACCTCAAGCTACAGATACCTCTAATTTACAAAATGATGAGGACTTAACTTCCAGGCTTCAGAATGAATTGACTCAGACATTATCGAGAGCTAATCTTAAGAAAAATCATGTAAGTAAATAAAGTATCCTAAAAAAATGTGTGTAATATATGAATAAATGTTGCCAGGACTGTTAGATAGTGGTAAAAACAAATCACCTGATAAATAGTTGAAAACTTTTGTTTTTCATTGATGTACAACAATTAATTTTTGCTATTTATTTTGTAACATACATGCCAGTTGTCTTTTATTAATGTAAGTGGTTTTTTAAGTGTCATTTGAAGACTAAGAATATTAAAAAGATTCGGTGACATTAGGAAAAGAAGAAAAGCAACAAGAATTTGTGATATGTTTGAAGCCTACGTTGTGAACTACATTGTGAACAGTAGTAAATATAAAAAAGTCAGTCAGAATGAAGAAACCTTATGTTGTTTTAGTGATGCAGGCAGCTGTGTTGTTATTTCTTTTTTTGTTGTGTACTGTGTTCTTTGTGATTGGCTGTAGGATTCTCATTTTGGTAGTTCTTAGAGTCATCCTTGTTTCAGCTCTAATTTGTACTGTATACATCATAATTGTTCTAATATACATCTTGTAAATCTTTACTTTGTTCTAATTCTTTTTTTCTCTAAATTACATGTTAAAAGAACCAAATATTTCAGTTGCTTTGATTGTTGGCTGTTTTACTTATTTTAATCTTCTTACTGCTATGCCTATTTATTTACAGTCAGCTGTTTCAGTGTAAGCACTATGCCCCTAAATATACATTTTCTCTTTTCACCATCATATGCAAATGTCACTTTAAAAAGTTTTATTTTGAACTGACAAATGATGCTCTCTGTTAGAGACTTTATGAACTACTTGGATATATGCCGCTGTAAGTCTAAACACAGCAGCGTTATACTGAACAATGCAGTGTTATTCACATGTTTCAGTTTATAGAATGATGTTTTGTCTTATATTGGACTTAATTGAAAAAGATGTTAAGTGTTGAATGAGTTATTTAGTACCGTGGAAAATGAAGGTGAAGATGATATTTTTAATGAATTAGTTAATTGACATTAGTGATAAATTGTGAACTAGTACTTTTTCGTTACAAAAACAGTAACATAATCTGTAGTACAAGACTTTATTTGCGGCTAATTCTACCCTAGAACATGGCGTGTATACAAAAGAAACACATCAAATTATTAAAAGAATTAGTCCCATTGCTTGGTTATTTTGTAATAATCTGCAATAAATGTAGGAAAGTTATATTTAAAAGCTTATGAGTTTAATGTCTTTTTTCTTATCAAAAACTCATGCTCAAGACAAAATATTTTTTTTTTACCGTTGGCTCATCTAATTCAGCATATGCATAGCTTGGCTGCTATCCCAATACAGCAGAGAAAAGGTTAAATTTTTGGTGACAACCCCGAGAATGAACACTACTGTCTTATGTGAAATAAAACGTTCCCCAAAATATACATTAATCCCTTCATACCAAAATAAAAAAAGGGGGAAGAAGTGTACGCTAATAATCGTCTACTTACTTTTAGCGCTGATTTGCCACTTCTCGGCACCGCCCCGTTGGAACAGAAAAGTCACACAGTCTTCACAGAAAAGTCACTCGGGGTAAACTGACTTTCCTGCCCCCCCCCCCGGAATCGACTGTTCTCGCCCTACTTCTTCTCCATGCTTTTGTTTCAACTGCTGTTCTACATACCTTGTTGCTTATTGCAACAGGCAGTACATCAGCAGTTTCGTAATTTCGCCTGTGTTTTTTGTCAATAGTGTTCATTCTTTGGCTGTGACCTCATTATCATATTTCCTTTTCTTCCGTAGGAGCAAATACTGTGGTAAACGTTTCCCTTATACCGGCCCAAGTCATGCTTTTGTTCTTTCGTTCAAAATTCTCAAAGTAAGTCAAAGCTACGCCATCAAGGTACATGGGAAAGTACACAACTTTTCTTGTGTCGTCCCAACCATTCACCAAGGCTGCCCGCTCAAATCACGTAATATAACTTAAAATATCCTCTCCCGGAGTTCCACGAAATCTGCCCGGATCAAAAAATGGTATGCGTTCGGTCAGATTTCGTGGAACTCCGGGTTTCCCATACTCCTAACAAGACTTTAAACTTTTAAGTCTAGGCTAAAAAACATCATAACAAACACATTTTATATTATTATTTATACTAAAAATACATTTAAATAAAAATAAATATATAATTTGAATTAATTTTCAGGAAACGTCAACTCCTTCAACAAATGGAACCAAGAATGTTGTAACGATATCAATCAATGCTCAACCAAAACAACAAACTTCCAACGTTGAATCAAGTGTCAAACAAAACCCGTTTTATTTATTTCATAACGATAAATCTAAGTCAAACGATAGGTTAAAAAATGAAATTACAAATAATAACATGAAAATGGTTACTAGCACGGCTTTGAACAGTTCTGAACAAAACCATGTAAACTTGAAAAGATCGAGCATTCATTTCCCGATAGACAGTTCCAACAAAGGTTCTGTTACGTTTAATTTTGGAAAAATGGAAAAGCCTGAAACGAGGATAGTAACAGTGGTCCAACCCAATGGTATACTGAAGAACGGTCCAGTGGGGAGTGTGTCACAAGTACATATACATACAACACCACCCAGCAACAAATCTTCTCAGAAAAGTATTAAGTTTGGGGAAATGTAAGTAATTGTTATTTACAAGATTAAGTTATAATTTATACAAATATGAATAATGTTGTACAATACCTGTACATCAAAATAAGCAATTCTGGACGTATAATTTAACAGATTACACTAGTGGCTGGTATAAATACAGTTTTTGACAAATACATGTATGTGCCCTCCATTTCGTTCAGCAAAAATGAAGATTGTGAACAGTACGATCAAAAGAAGTTGCATTAATTATAACACATTTAATTAGCTTTTATCGTAGTTCAATGATGGTAGTTGATTAATGATTTGGGAAATAATTCTCACTGAATGACTTCATAATTCTCGAAATAAATGTCGGGTGGTGAGAGATTTCATCAGTATGAATTTTTTTTTTATTTTAAAGTGAAAAGCACATTAAGGCTATTATTGCCTCCTTAAATGTAAGTGTCGTAAATGCAGTGTTGTAAGTGTAAGTGTGTGTTAGACTCGGGTACTGCGAGGGACGTCTAAATTCTCTCAATAGTCTGCACCCCCTGCGGGGATCATCAGTATGAAGAGATATAAGATGACACCAAGAATTTTCTCATAATATAGCATAGTACTGTCTAATGCTGTGTACCAACATTTATATATAGCATTGAGCCGCCTCGGTGGCCTAGTTGATAGCGTACTAGGCTTTCACCCCGACGACCCAGGTTCGATTACCAGCCAGGGCTTGGCATTTTCATATGCTATAAATCATCCCATCGTCTGCATTAGCCCAAGTGTGCACAATAGTCAGACGTTAAAAAAAAAAAAAAAAAAATAATAAAATATATATAGCATTGAAAAATCTCATATAATCTCTTTAAAAAGATTTAATGATTTTCTCTGTAATGTTCTTGGTTTACTACAAGATTCTCGATACAAACTAAACAACACACATTTAAACATTTAAATTTATCCTTTGTTTAACTTGCTTAAACTTTGTTTAAACTTGCTTCTTTGTCCCACACATTTAAAGATTTACTGGTTCGACTTTTATATGAAAATCAATCAATATTCATAAATGTTCTTCATGAAGATGTGAATTAATATTCATTTTAAGAGATGTCCAGTGGAAATTTCTTTTTCGAGACGGTAAGTTTTGCTCAAGAATCCTAACTTGATCTTATTTGTTTTCACAATGATTGGACAATCATTACACCATTTCTGATGTGCGAAAACACATGTGTACAATAGAATACATTTTCACTGACAGCTGATATGCTGTCATGGCCATAATTTATGAAATCATCTTGAAAATTAAAAAACCAGTCTGTGCTAAACTTGGACCATCAGTTCGACTGATTCCATGTGATCGAAAATAAGTCTCTGAAATAACTTTCTTTTCAGTAGTAAGAACAATTTCAGCGTAAAACAAACTGAGAGGAGTAAGTAAATATTACAGTTTCATCAGACCATCAGCGGAACCAAAATAAAGAACAATAAAATGTTTTTCTTTTAGCCTAAATTGTACACAATATAAATATATTTATTGGGGGAGATATATCGTGCTGTTTTTCTGTGATTTTTAATTTATCTTCATAATTGACCCAATGAATGTATTACCAGCTGCCAGGATTCAATTCTTGGATGGAGATAGAATGTTGAACAAGCAGATCCATGAGAGTAGTGACTATGAATAAAGTTAGAAAATACTAATAACAATGTCTCTTCTCAAACAGTTTATTTTGTATCACACTCTATGCAAAATGAATGTTTGAAAGTATTGGATAAATGTGTGTTTATAAATATGGTTTACAAATCAAAATATAATTTGGAAAAATATAATATATTTCCTACAATATAATAACATTATTCTATATCTAGTTTTAAACAACTCTTTCATTCTTAAACAGAGAAACAGAGATAGGCCTAATAAGAATTTATGTAAAAACTTTTTTATAAAAGTTAATTTTTTGAAGTGGTTCTAATGTTTTTCTTGAATAATCTACTTTTTGACATCCACTACGTACTATAGCAGTGATACCTATAAGTAAATTTATGAAAGTAAAAAATTAAACATGTTTTTATTTGAAAGATTACTGTGAATCAAAATATTGTTTTTACACTCGATAGCTTTGTGTGGAGTGTTAATGCTTATCTCTACTATTTTAAATAAAATATCATTTGACTCTTGAATTTGACAGTTTACGATTACTTATTTTTATGTGATATCATGTTTCAGAACCACATTCGCCCAGAACGGCCCTGAACCAAAGATATAGCTTCAATCATTTGCCGCTACAACAATGGCCCAGATTTTTTTGTATATTATTAAAAAAAAGTGTTATTATATTACCATATTTTATGTACATTATCATCTTTAAAATTAAAAAAAATAAGTTTTTTGAGTTTTGCTATTTTTCTCCTTATAATTAATAGTTTTACTTTTTTAATATTCGTTACAATTATGATTTTTTCAAATCTAAATTTAACTTAACGCAAATTTCAGGAGAGTTATATAACTAAAATATGAAATAAGCTCATTTATCATATTTTTATTTTTGGACTATTTCTATGATACCAGTTTGATCAATTAGGCAAAAATTTATAAAAAAGCACTAACACAAACTGCAAATATAAGGGCATAACAAAATTAATAACTGCAAAATTAGATGTTTTACTTAAAGATAGCATTTTATTTTTTTTTTTCTTTATGAACACCACAGATCTTTTGACCTAGCATTTGAATTTGGCTGAAATTTAAATGGGGGACATTACATAAATTGCATTATACTGTATATGTATATTATGACAAATGTATAACAGAAGATATATACTGTATGTTCACACAGTTATTGAAATCAATAACATTTATTGATAAATATGAAATAAAAAAATGTCATAAAAAGTATTTTGGTATGCAATATTTTATACAACAAAGAACATTTAACTTTATAATTAAAGTACTTTAATTGCATTTACAAATCTGTAACACATTTCATTTTAACGTATGGCTCAAATAATTGGACTTTCAGCAAGAGGTTATAACAGTTTATGTTAGGCTTCATATGAAGAATGAAGACCTTCTTCATAATGAAGAGTAAGGAAATATATACAAACACAGGTGCCATAGTTGAGATACAAAACTGACATTTTTTTAATGGGCAGGATAGACTGTGAGAAAGGAAAATGGAAAAACACTAAAGTAGATATGGAGAGGATTGTTGGCAGTTAATAAAGTACCAGGAAGGCCAAAAAGAGATGGTGGGATGAACAAAAGAAGATCCATATAATATAATTAAAGGTCAAGCGTTAAAAATGGGTCTCAAAGTTTTATTTGAAAAGACTAAAATATTGACAAACATACAAAAACCACCAAAAAAGCTTCAAGCGGGAGAACAATACATTGAGATAGTCAAAGAATTCAAATATTTTGAGGAATGGATCAGCTGGAACGCCCTAGAGAAAAAAGCTATGGAATCTAGGAGAAATAAAGTTGAATTAGCCTTCCAACTTACCAAAGACACATACAACAAGAAGTCCCTCTCCTGGAATACAAAGATAAGGCATTATCATATGGTAATTAAACCAGAAGCCTTATAAGCAGCTGAAACATTATCTCTCACAATCCAGGGCCCAATTGAAAGGCTGATTCCGTAACAACCAATTACTCCACATCAGTAATGAAACTCTTTACCAAAAAACTGAAACACTATCCTCTACAATAAGAAAAAGGAGAATTGATTTTTTGTTCACATCTTCCGAATGGACAAAAATAGACTAACCAAAAAAAATATTTGACTACTTTCACAATAAAAGAGCCAAACCACTTTGGTTTAGAGAAACGGAGGAAGACATAACAGAACTACAAATCACTGACGCTATGCTCATGGACAAAACAGCCAAAACAATAACCAAGGACAAGAATCAACGGTTCCGAGGCAAAGTCAAATCCAAGCAAACGATCCAAATCTCTGACGAAGAAAGAAAAGCAAGATCACAACGAATGAAGCAGTACTGGGCTACGAGGAAGGCACAGAACATTAAAAAGTGATTGATTTAGTGTACCCCAAAGTTGGATGAACAAATAAAGAGAAGGATAATCAAAGGTGTGAAGGAAAAGAGTTGTTAGGTCCAAATGTCAATTGGGATATCTGTTACCATGCCAGTAAGTAAACCTGAATATAATAATTTCTCACAAAATAAAAACACAAAGAAGATTATATTAAATTAATATAACAGCCCTATTAGAGTGTTAAACATTATTTTTACTCTACTAATAATATTTCTGTTTATTGTTTCTTCATTGTGGACAATATCCAGTCTCTGACATAAGGCACATTGCTGTACACGCCAGGATATGTCAGATTTGAACAGCCCTTAGTCCAAGAGAATTGCCCATATAATTTGTCTTCATAAATTAATGGGTCACCGAAATCGTCCTGAAAATGATTGTCTATTAAATGTAAAAGTTCGTTTACTTGATTTGAGTGCTGCAATATACATTACTAACTTACAACATAAATTTTGTCACATAATGTTGTTATTCATAATAACAATTCCTGGGAATTAAGCCAACTTAAAATGAATGAATATATATAATCTCCATGAATACTATTTGGGTAACAGGTTGACTCTTAATGCAGTTAAGACTATTCATATTACCTTTGGTTGTTATGCTGATAGTGTACCTGACTATACCAACTTATCTATAAATAATATTAATATTACCAAGAAACAACGTGTAACGTCAAATACTTGGGTGTTCGAATGGACTATAATCTTAAATGTATTTACATATTCAACATGTTAATAAAGCCAGATATTTTTTATTTTTAGCTTATAAGCTGAAGCATCAACCTAATGTAGTACTTGTAATTATATACTTTGCATTTCTCTACAGTTTGATCAATTATGCTTTAATTATATGGGGTGGTGCATATAATACTGACTTGAAACCGCTGATATCAATACAGAATAAATTTATTAACTTATTGGGCTCCAACTCTATTCCACCTTTTTTTTTTATTTATTTAATACTCATAACCAGTCTTTACAAGATCGACTAATGGTTTATCTACAACAAAATCACATTTGTAGGATAGCTATTACATTAATAACTTCCTTCACATCAGTGGAGCAGTCCATGAGGTTTAGTCCTCTTGAGGCGGCGAACGTTCACGTACTGCCTCCATCTCACAATTTGCATGCGTAAGAAACCGTAGATTATGAGTAGTTGCACATTTTTTAACTTCCTCTGTGACAAGCCTGATGTTTAAGTCCCGGTGTAAATCATTGTTACAAATATACCACGGGGCATTGACTATTCCTCGCAAGACTTTGTTTTGGAAATTTTGGATTATTTTTATACTCGACTGTTTTGTACAACCCCACAATTGCAAGCCATATGTCCATACTGGTTTCAATATTTGTTTATATATTAAAATTTTATTCTGCACTGAAAGCTCAGTTACGTCCAAGCAACCAGTAAAGGTTTCTATATTTTATCTTAAGCTCTTCAACCTTTTTCTTTACATGTACTTTCCACTTGAGCTTCATATCCAGGGTCATCCCCAAGTATTATTCCCACCTTTGAACAACTTTTTATAACGAATTGTTTAAATTATCATTATTCTTATATAAGCTCTTTACATACAAATTCTATTAAGTGGTAAAGGTATCAGAATACCACTTTATACTAAAGCAATATGTAAAAATAACAGCATTTATACTGCCATAAAATATTTTAATCAACTGCCTACTCATCTAAAGAATTTGTCTGTTTCTTCTAAAACAAGGGGAAAACGTTGTTGAATTATATAAAAGAAGCTTATAGTTAACTTTATGAGATATTTATAACTTTTGATGAATGATAATGTTAACTTTTTTATAGAAGTGCATTTATTTTACAATATTTCCAATGTCTCTATATAATTTTTATTGTAATGAAATAATGCTTTTGTTTGCACTGTGTGGCATAATTATCCCTTTTGTTTTCTAGTTTTAACATTATAAGTTTTAGCTCCGGATCACAGAGAGGTATGCCTCTCTTTCGGGATGCATTGTATCTCCTAGGTGTGATGTATTTATAGCTAAATAAATTGAAATTTAAATAAACAATCAGCTCGGTGGTCGATGTGGTTAAACCCACCCCGAAGACCTGGGTTCGATTCCCGGCCAGGGCTTGGCATTTTCATACGCTATAAATCATTCCATCGTCTGCATTAGCCCAAGTGTGCACAATAGTCCGACGTTAAACACAAAAAAAAATAAATAAATAAAAAAAAAATAAACCACCAGTCAGTCTGCCATATCTCTGGAAACTGTGCACCTCAAGGTTCTTAGTTCAAGTCACAGTTCTGTGTTGCTTCACTTTATTGTTAACAATGATTCCTCATTATCATTAGTCTAACTAGCATAAAGTATAGAAGTTAAGTAAAGAAAAAAATTCATAAATTTAAAATAATATGTTATTTTTTATTGTTCAATATTTAAAAATCCCAGGTCTTTTTTCTTTTATCCATTCTACAGTGGTGATTATTTCCAGAATTTTATAATTTTGATTGTCTCCAATAAATAACTATTTTTGAATGTTTTTTGGAGTAACCACCGTGGCACGACTGAGACCCAGGACCTTGGATGAACGGCGATTAACGTTTGTTAAAAATTTTGTATTTATAAAATTTGGGTTTAGCATTTTCACATTTGAAACGTTAGTTCGATTCGATTCAAACTTGGCACAAACATAGCTTTTGTTTGTTATACAGCGAAATCTGTTCAAAAGTTTCAAAATATTAAAAAAACTACAACTTATTTTACTTTGCACTTTTTGAAATGCAACTTCACTGTCATAGCCCTAATTAATTTAAAATCTGCCTAAATTAGGTACTGTATTTAGATTTTCAAATTTTATCAAAATATGACAATCCGATACCTAACAGTCAGTGCTCACTTTTGTGTTTTAAATAAAATTTAAAATTATAATTGCAGAGATTTTAATGTTGATTATGATTGTGAAATTATATTTTCAAAAAGTGTAATAAAAAATACAATATTTTTAGAAATTTGCTAATATCACGTCAATGAAATAGTCATATGCAACTTCTTTTCCTGTTCATAATTTGGAGTCTTGAATAGGAATTTGTAGATAACCCTGAAAGTGTTTTGGGCTGGTAATGCTAATGAAGATGTAGGCTTAATGTAAAAAAAAACATCGTGTAGAAACTGTACATGCACAAAGGTTCAAGTTGAAGCAAACTGTGTACTTTCGCACCAACTTAGCATTTCCATTCTCTAGTAAGAAAACTCAGGAATAAATGAGAAAACATGAGACCAATTGCTTTCCTTAGGTCTGGTTCCTTACCCCAGTAGCACACATTGTTGGCCCAATGTTGGGATTTTGTCGACAAAGTTGGGAAATGGTTAGTTAATACGCTAACGAATTATTTTCAATGGGCCAATGAGCTGTTTGTTTGCTAGGCCAACTGTTACATTCATGAAAACCTCTGCTGTTGGCCCAACATTAATTCTTAGTTGGCAGAAAATATAAACAATATTTTGTTAAAATAAATATCTCATAAATTAAATAGGGTATAATTATACCAAAAGTTTAAAAATAGTGTCTTATTTGTTAGTATAATAGTATTTTATGGATGTAAAATTTACTGCAAAGTGCAAGCGCATGTGATGACTTACACAGAATTGCCAACAACAGAACAATTTATTTTTTAACATAATTGTGAACAGAATAATATTATATCTTTAATTACTATACTAACAATAGTGTCACAATGATTAAAAATTTTTAAAATCTTATTTTATATCTACTTAACTATAATCATTTACTATGGATGATTTTATGATGTACTTATTATTTGAAATATTGCCAGCACTGTGGAAAAGTGAAAGTTTGTCCATTACTGGCTTACCTCTTTGTTGTCACTCACCAAGCATAGTTGCATGATCCTACATGTACAGTACAGTTATAGTTTCAATCTGGTGCTATAGTGCTTTTTTGATTTGGCTTTTCACAATTGTCATTTAAATAAATTTTGTTTGTGTGAATTTTGTCTCTTTTTGTAAAATAACCTTGTTTCAGTAACGAAATATGCCATGTTGGTTACTCAACTAACTTTCAATAGTAGGCCTAACCCTACTAATTACCAATATGTTTAAAATGTTATATTTTATTTATTGATTAGTGAACTTAATAATAATCATAACTACATTCACAAACACATTTGAATACCTTTTCTTATCAAATTCAATATGTCTTCTTACTCAAAATAATATGTGCATTATAATATACAATTAAAAAGCTAAAGTAGGCTACATATTATATATTACTTCGAGTAAGAATATTCTACATTTGATAATAAAAGGTATTCAAATATGTTCGCGAATGTAGAGAAGTTATGATTACTATTAAGTTCACTAATCACCTAAATAGAAATATAATACTTTAAACATGTTGGTAATTATTAGGGTTACCATTGAAAGTTAGTTGGGTAACTGTTGGGAGTAAGTTGGGCCAACAATTTCTTTGTTAGTTTTTGGTGATGTTTAATTGTTGGCCCTATGTTGGGATTTGGTTCGTTATTAATTGGTAGGCATTTGTGTCAATTTTAACCATTGCCCAACAAAATACCAAGAATGGGCCAACAGAAAAAGCTACTGGGGTAGTGTTTCAAGGCTAGCCTCAGCTCTTTGAGTTGTTCTCAATACAGTGTGGTCCCAGTTCATATAGCCACCATCATTTAAAGATGGTGTTGAGGGCATAGCTATGTGTGCAACTTTGCCTTCAACATAATTGTACTAATCACGCACAAAACATCGATTTGTGTAATCATATTCACAAAGTCTGTTTTTAAAAGATAATATTTCAGGCCAATAAATAATGAAATAAGGCTCTCATTAATTGTAAATAGCATACTTTGATAACCATTAGTACAATAACAAAATTCCATGTAGTAACGGAAAAATAAAAGCTTTTAGACATGTATGGATTTCCCCCACAAACCTAGCCCTACTCTATGAGAAAGACCACATGCTCAGCTACAGATTACCAAATAATTTACAGTACATTTTGGCCCGACATCCAACCACAGAGAGGCTTACAGACAGCTGTTATTGGGTGGTCAGTAGGCCTAATACTGTATGTTCATATATCAAGCAATTGTTTTCCTTGGACATTTGATTCAAATGCTTTGTATTAGCCCATGCCTTCAGCACATATCTTTCATTCATTCATGATTCATCACAATTTTATTCAATTCAAATTCATCATATGACTTAAGTACAGATTGGCTGCCTGAAAGTACATAGATATAGTTCGTAGTTCACAATATTTTAGTCATGGTTTTTCACGTACCAAAAAATCGTTCAATAATAAAAAATACATTTTTGTGTGAAACTTACCCAACATGGACCAGCTGTTGGATTTTGAGCACAAAACATAGAACTGGTCACTGCGTACTCATTGAAGATGTTCTGGCAATCTTCTTGTTCCAAGGTGATAACTGTGGCTTCCTGAATAGTTCCTTGTGAAGCCTGTAATACACGAATGTCGCATTATTTGACTTAAAAAAACTTGAGCACCAAAATTAATAACTTTTTGAAATAAAATATTAACCCTTTGCCGTTCCTATTTAACGCTAAGGACAACATGGCTGTGTTTTTTAAAAGGACATGTAGCTATAGCAGAAAATATGCTCTGCCTTCGGGAAAAAATCATAATAATTAAACTATAACAGGTAGACTTATAATCCTTTTTTTATTTGATTCATAATAGATTTATGCAATTGGTAAATTACTCACATAATTTTGAACCTTGACGTTTTGCTGCTGGTGGTATTCCAAAAACACCCCACAAGGCACAATGGAAGGTCACATTGTTTACACTTGTATGTTGTCTGTTTAACTCTTCCAGAAGGTGCTTTTATCTTTTTTTCTGTACACATAGCACACACTTTTGCACATCCTAATATTTTTCCTAGTGTGTGAAGCATTTTAGGGGATGCTGTACCTGAGTAAACTTCTCTTCCTGCCTGTACACTTACAAGACGAAAATGTTGCTATCAGCTCATTCACCAAGTGTGATTCATATTTACACACATGCAGGCATGCAAGCTAAGCAATTTGATTGTGTCAGAAAACAAATATCTTTTTTTCTTTGTTATTATGCAATAGATTTATGGAGGCTGCAAAACGAGCATTTAGTAACTGCAGGGGGTGCAGACTAGCTGCACCTCTTGAGAGGATTTAGACGTCTCTCGCGGTACCCGAGTCTACACTTAGAACACTTAGAGGTACACTTAGAACACTGCACGTACGACTTTATTAATTGGCCAGGTTAATATTAATGGGTGGATTGCATGTCAACACCAGTTAAGATGGGACAACCTTCATGGGTATTCCCATAGTAAACGTCTCTTAAGCAAAGTTCTTTCTGGAGGAATCAAAGGGGCAGCAGATGTCCTGGGCAGAGCACAACTCAGGAGGATCATGGGGCTCATAACAGGGCACTGTGGTCTGAGGGTGCACATGAACAGGATAGGTGTGTACCACGGAGAAACCGTGTGTAGACTGTGCAGGAAGGAGGAGGAAACTGCAGGTCACATAATTTATGATTGTGAGGCTCTTGCTAGTAGGAGGCTAGGGGTTTTTGGTTTCCAAGACCCTAAAGATCTTCAGCAGCGTGAGCTAGTCAGTGGGTTGTTGGAACTTATTAGGGGCACCAATCTGCTGAACTAGGTATTTTAAGAGGTAAGTTGCACAATAGGTCAGTTGATCGCAGTGCCTGGGGTTGAACAAATCCCTTCCTCTAGAATATAATCTCTAAGTGTGCACAATGGGGCTTTCACCCCGAGGATCCGGGTTCGATTCCCGGCGAGGGTTTGGCATTTTCATACGCTATAAATCATCCCACCGTCTGCATTAGCCCAAGTGTGCACAATAGTCGGACGTTAAACACAAAAAAATACCTACGACTAACACTTTACGCTCACACTTACATTTTGGGAGGCGATAACAGCCACAATGTGCTTTTCGCCTTAAAATACAAAAAAATATGATGGTGAAATCACGATTTTAAAAAGTATAACATAAAGGTAAAACTTTTGGAAATTCGCTTCTATCACGTCAGGAAGCCATGTATTATTTACATAGTTTTTTTTTATTATTTTAGGCAAAAAGCACATTGAGGCTATTATCGCCTCCCTAAATGTAAGTGTGAGTGTAAAGTGTTAAAGTCGTAAGTGTAAGTGTGTACCACGAACACTTTACATTCACACTTACATTTTGGGAGGCGATAACAGCTTCAATGTGCTTTTCGCCTTAAAATACAAAAAAAAATATGATGGTGAAATCACAATTTTAAAAAGTATAACATAAAAGTAAAACTTTTGGAAATTCGCTTCTATCACGTCAGGAAGCCATGTATTATTTACATAGTTTTTTTATTATTTTAAGGCGAAAAGCACATTGAAGCTATTATCGCCTCCCTAAATGTAAGTGTGAGTGTAAAGTGTTAAAGTCGTAAGTGTAAGTGTGTACCACGAACACTTTACACTCACACTTACATTTTGGGAGGCGATAACAGCCACAATGTGCTTTTCGCCTTAAAATACAAAAAAAAATATGATGGTGAAATCACGATTTTAAAAAGTATAACATAAAGGTAAAACTTTTGGAAATTCGCTTCTATCACGTCAGGAAGCCATGTATTATTTACATAGTTTTTTTTTATTATTTTAGGCAAAAAGCACATTGAGGCTATTATCGCCTCCCTAAATGTAAGTGTGAGTGTAAAGTGTTAAAGTCGTAAGTGTAAGTGTGTACCACGAACACTTTACACTCACACTTACATTTTGGGAGGCGATAATAGCCTCAATGTGCTTTTCGCCTAAAATTTAAAAAAATTTTTAAAACGAGCGTTTAGGCAGGCAGGGGACTTTACATTTCAAGCGGTTTGGAGCGTTAGGGCCGGCAAAGGGTTAAATAGGTAATATATTCCATAATTATTATATTACTGAACCAAAATTTAATGCTTCACAAATTTATTTACTCACAATTTTACCTCCCCAGCCACTAATAACAGCCGAAGTATTCGCCGGAAGACTTTCCTTCGCGATTCGTATCGCTTTTAACTTATTACCGAATTTAAATTTATTCTTTATCTTGAGCAGAGCGAAAGTCGTAATCTAAAGTATCATATTTAAAAAGTTTGTGTCCAATATTCTTCGCAACTTTATACACTTCTCCGCCCGAACTTGGCGTGTCGGATTTGGCATGAATCGTTAGGAATTTTTTCTTTTCTCTAAAAATACAGAAAAACATAAAATAGTTATTTGTAGAATATCTTAAAATATCATGATTTATTAAAATTACATGAAAAATTCCAAAAAAGTAAAAGATTGAGGAGGTGAAATTTAATTTCCCAATGTTTTATACCAAACGAGTGTAACAGAAAATTATAGTTTATTATTTTAAAAATTTAAACAGCACCATTGTCAAAATGGCGGACTTTTAAAATATTAAATATACTCATATACATAATTCTCAAGCAAGCCGCCTCGGTGGCCTAGTTAATAGCGTACTGGACTTTCACCCCGAGGACCCGGGTTCGATTCCCGGCCAGGGCTTGGCATTTTCATACGCTATAAATCATCCATCGTCTGTATTAGCCTAAGTGTGCACAATAGTCGGACGTTAAACACAAAAAAATATATATATATTTATGTATGTATGAGGAGCCGCCTCGGTGGCCTAGTTGATAGCGTACTAGGCTTTCACCCCGATGACCCGGGTTCGATTCCCGGCCAGGGCTTGGCATTTTCATACGCTATAAATCATCCATCGTCTGTATTAGCCCAAGTGTGCACAATAGTCGGACGTTAAACACAAAAAAATATATATATATTTATGTATGTATGAGGAGCCGCCTCGGTGGCCTAGTTGATAGCGTACTAGGCTTTCACTCCGATGACCCGGGTTCGATTCCCGGCCAGGGCTTGGCATTTTCATACGCTATAAATCATCCCATCGTCTGCATTAGCCCAAGTGTGCACAATAGTCGGACGTTAAAAACAAAAAAATATATATATATTTATGTATGTATGAGGAGCCGCCTCGGTGGCCTAGTTGATAGCGTACTAGGCTTTCACCCCGATGACCCAGGTTCGATTCCCGGTCAAGGCTTGGCACTTTCATACGCTATAAATTATCCATCGTCTGCATTAGCCCAAGTGTGCACAATAGTCGGACGTTAAACAAAACAACAAAAAAAATAATAATAATTCTCAAGCATTAAAAAAGTTTTAAGTTACCATTACAAGTTTCTGTTCTATAAAAAACACTTGAGGGCAAATAAAAAATTATTTTTAAGTTTGCATCACTTTATGTCATACATAAAGGATTACCTAGCATTTCTAAGTTATGTAATGACAGTTTACCATGTATTTGAACTTTATACATTCAAGTATTCTTGATAATGCTTAAGATAAATTACTGACAGTAAATATTGATCAGTTATTTATCTAAAACAAAGCTTGATAACAACAAAGTATTCTAAAATGTTGAAGTGTCACACTCTAAAGTTATTATTTTTACTCCTCATAAAGATTTTTTTTTAATCTAAGTACAAGGAAGCAAAAAAAAAGTTATGTATTTGACAATACATCTATGTACATACATCTATGTATGTATGTTAGTATAGATGTGCCAATATAACATGGCCCTGTTGAACTGACTTTGTGTACAAAAAAACTGATGACTCAGTCACTAAATTCAAATTCCTTAGTACAATTGGGAAGGCTACAGAATTTAATTAGTGCCTACTTTGAGTCTCAAATACTAAAAACCATATAATATACTAAAGTTTAAAAACTAAAACCTGACTACAGAGTATATTTTGGTGATCTAAAAAGAGTATTTTGTAACCAAACGTAACTCACTAATGAAGGTAAAAATAAAACTATACAAAATTTTTATTGTTTTGTTTTTGCCTTTGACGTAACATAAGTTTGAAATGATATTTATTAATCCAGGCACCTACATAATTTAATACTTACTGGTTTAATACGTACATATTTAAGTAAGTACATCTAATAAATAAATTAATCATTTTAAAATAAAAATATATAGGGCAGCAGGAGTGATTCTATGGCTTTTAGATACTGTTCTATTTAAAGTGCAATCCTCTCTCTCTCTCTCTCTCTCTCCTCTCTCTCTCTCTCTCTCTCTCTCTCTCTCTCTCTCTCTCTCTCTCTCTCTCTGTCTCTCTGTCTGTCTGTCTGTCTGTCTGTCTGTCTGTCTGTATGTGTGTGTGTGTGTGTGTGTGTGTGTGTGTGTGTGTGTGTGTGTGTGTGTGTGTGTGTGTGTGTGTGTGTGTGTGTGTGTGTGTGTGTGTGTGTGTGTGTGTGTGTGTGTGTGTGTGTGTGTGTGTGTGTGTGTGTGTGTGTGTGTGTGTGTGTGTGTGTGTGTGTGTGTGTGTGTGTGTTATACACACATGGCTCTCTTAAAGAGCCATTTTAATGTTGTACACACATTACATTAAAAGTTATATGTAATATTTAATTTCCCACTTCTTTTACATATTAAGAATGCCGGAGGACAGAATCCTGAGACAACTGGTAATGAGAAGCATCAACAGGGAATATACATCACACAAGTCCTCAGAGACCTCAGTGAAATAGGACTGAAAATGGATGATGCAACAGACAAATATAAAATAACACGCATTCTTAAGACTAATAAATTTAAAGTGGATAAACCGAAGAGACGCGAGGTGATAGTGATCACAGATGCCGTCAGGAAAAACGATCTGATCGAATAAGGGATTATTAGAAAAAAAATTACAGCCCAATGTAAGGAAGAACTGAAATTTAGACTAAAGTGGTCCCATGAGGCCAACAAATTAAAAAAACACAAATAAACTCTAAAATGTTTAATTTACTTGGTTAGACATACTTATTTAAGTACCTACCTGATTTTACAATGTATTATATTTATCTTCCAAAACCCAAAACTGGACAATTATGACTTTATGATGTTATTCTTATTATTCTTATAAAGATCTTTATAATTATAGCAGGATCTTTATCGTTATAATTACTTAACTTTTCATTTCCTTATAGTATGCATTGAATTTACTCACCCGTAAACAAAGGAAGCGAGAGTCAACACCCATTTTCTATTTAAAACAGTTCCAGAACACAAGAATGATGAATTGTACAGAACTGAAACCTGTTGGAAACAACAGAAATTTGTTAATAAACAGTTACTTTAATCTGTGCACATTGTTGCAGACTAAATGAATTAATTGTTTTCAATTAAATTTGGCATTCACATGCAATTTGTCTGTGATTTTTGTATTTAGATAACACTATGATATTATTTGTCTTAAGATTTTAAAAATTTTGACTGCTTAGAAATCATTTCCAATGATTTTGGTCGATTTTTGTTCAATCGTATTTCTTGAATACACAAACAAAATATATTCTTCTTAATCTACCCAAAATATCCATTACAAAGCACTGCAAGATTGGCCTTATTTTTTTGTGCTTTTTTTTGTGTTTAACATCCAATTATTGTGCACACGGGCTAATGCAGACAATAGGATGATTTATAGCGTATGAAAATGACAAGCCCTGGTCGGGAATCGAACCCGGGTCCTCGGGGTGAAAGCCCAGTACGCTATCAACTAGGCTACCGAGGCGGCTTTAATTATTATGATTTACTATTGTGCACACTTGGGCTAATGCAGACGATGGGATGATTTATAGCGTATGAAAATGCCAAGCTCTTGGCCGGGAATCGAACCCGGGTCCTCGGGGTGAAAGCCCAGTACGCTATCAACTAGGCCACCGAGGCGGCTCCCTTATTTCTTGGAATAAACTCATCGAAATTTGCTGTAATTTCTACACATTAAGAGGTCTACACTTTAAGATGTCTTTTTGTTTGTATTCTAAGTCATAAGTTATTCCTAAAACGTCCTTCAATGCATCACAGATTAGGTGTCATCAGTCAATACTAAAATCTGGAATATGGTCGTACAAAAAGTATAATTATTTATTCAACTTACATACTTTCATCACTAACCACATTTGCAGTGGTTGTATACAGAATTAAGTCAGAGTAAAATATTTACGGTTCTGGAGTAGATAAAAAAACCTGACTGCAATTTATGTATGAATTTTCTTGAGTCTTAAAATTCTATTCACCAAAGTATCTTTTCTTGGATTTTTCCTATAGCTTCCAAACCAGATTTTTATGGAAGTAATTTTATATGGGAATATTATTGTAAAGTTTTTTTTGCAACATTTATTTAAGTTGCATTTAATAAGTTGTAAATATTACATTTTATAAAAATGTGGAATTGTTAAACAAAAAGAATTATTATTACATCATAATAATTAAATTAAATATTTCAATATTTTACGCTAGTAATTAGCCCACTTATAACTAAGAAAAATAATTATAATTGAATATTAAAATTTATGTTAAATTAACAATATTATATACTACACCTGAGAACTAATTAAACAGCAGTTATTATTTAGTTTCTATCTTCTAAGTTTTAAATTGTGGCAGGGTAATGAGAAATGCTTGGAAAACAATGACTACAATTCTTATTTATTACACAAAATGAATCATAAGTGGATTGTTATAAAACAAATGAGTCTTAAAATCTCAAACGTTCTCAATAATTGAAAGTTTTCATAAAACTTGATGAAAAATGAAACTTAAAGGTAAACAGATATGAAAACAGTGATTGTGCTTATTATAAAACAATCATTGTTGTTTGTTGCTTCAAGGCTTATGCTTAGCTGACTACAAATCAGTGGTACTCCCAGAAACATTATATGCCAGTGAAACTCTTCCAAATCAAAAAACAACAACAAGACGGACTCGCTGCTTAAGACAGCGAGAAGGATCATCAGAACGTGTCTC
>CM040189.1:11058365-11068365 GCA_022606455.1 Callitettix versicolor
CACTATACTTCGGCACTTGCAGTATAAGAGGTTTGTTCAGAAAGTAACGAGAATTTTTAAATTTCGCTGCCTTGGAGAGTCCGATTGTCAAACATTTTTTTTTATTATGTTGGTATACATGCCCTTGAAGTATGATTAAACTTTCAGCTGTTTTCATTGTTGACTTTGACTATGACAGCCACTAAGGTTAGACGTGTTTTTATGAGCTCGGCGATGAAAAATGGAATAAAGTGTAACAAAGTGTGTGAAATGTTAACAAAGGCCTATGGTGAGTCTGCTATGAGTAAAGCAAGAGTTTACGAGTGGTATAAGCGTTTCCAAGATGGCCGTGAAGACGTTGACAACAACTGATGAAAACATGGGAAAATGAAAGAAATGGTTATGAACAATCGCCGAATCACAATTAGAGAGGTTGCTGATTATGTTGGCATATCGACTGGATCATATCGATGTTACAATGCTTTGTATATGAAACGCGTGGCAGCAAAATTCGTTCCAAAATTGTTGAATTTTGAACAAAAACAGCGGCGAATGGAAGTTGCTCAGGAGTCACTAAATGAAGTCAACGACGATGCAGAATTACTGAAACATATTATGATGGGTGACGAAACATGGGTTTACGGATATGACGTCGAAACTAAGGCTCAATCATCCCAGTGGAGGCATTCTGGCTCGCCAAGACCTAAAAGTGCGGTCGAACGTGAAGGTTATGCTCACTGTGTTCTTCCATATTAACGGCATAGTGCATCATGAATTCCTGCCACCAGGTGAAACGGTCAATAAGGAGCACTACCTACAAGTTCAACGCCGTTTGCTTGAAGCAATCCGAAAAAACGCCCGGATCTGTGGAAAAACAATTCATGGCTTTTGCACCAAGATAATGCACCAGCTCACACTTCATTGCTTGTTCGTAAATTTTTTGGCCAAAAACAATACTGTAACGATGCCCCAGCCTCCATATTCGCCAGACTTTTTCCTATTTCCAAAAATAAAGAGAAGCTTAAAGAGTCTTCGTTTTACAGCCGTAGATGACATTAAAAGCGCATCGCTGAAAGAACTAAAGGCTACCTCAAAGATCGAGTTTGAGAAGTGTTTCGAGGATTGGAAGAAGCGCTGGCACAAGTGCATAATTACCAATGGGGACTATTTTGAAGGCGACACCAATGTAGAAGAATAAATTAACATTTTGTTCAAAAAGTTAAAATTCTCCTTACTTTCTGAACACACTTCGTATTCTTAACAAACATACAGAGCGCTCCACGGTAGCGAAAAATGTTTACGATTCACATATTTACAAAAAAATTTCATTGGACCAACATTATTAAACATTTTGTGCTCTTTCTCCATGAAGCGGTCAAAATTATGATAGGAATTAATAGCAACTACACTCTCAACGTTGAGCCCGCCATCTTGAAACGGAAGGACTGGAAAAAACTCACAAACTGTTTTCGGGCTTTGTACAAATTACCTTCCTAACAAATTTTAAAACAATCAGCCCTTCTGCTTGAAACTGCGCACACTTGTCATGGTTAAATCAGAGGCCGCCATCTTGAAAGGCAAATAAATAGAAGAAAATGTTATACATACGACATTTGGGTTTTATAAAAAATATCTTCGTACGCAGATGGGCGTTTTTGCTATTTTTACAAAACGTCCACAAACTGTTTGTTGATGAAAAAAGCTGCTTTTTAAAACAGTTGGAAAAAAACAGGTTTAGAAAACTGAAACTCAAAGTTGTATTAGCAGCTAAAACATAAAGCACATACGTTCAGTTTTCTAAGACTACTTTTTTATTCCCACTGCCACCATGTCCTTAACTGTTTTTGGGTATAAAGCATTTAGAAAGGATAAAATAATCCTTACAAGTGTAGTAATAATTAAATTACATTCTCAAAACTTAATAATTATGTAAGCCATTTTATGTACAAAGTGCAATTAATTTCTCATAGAAGCATTCTTTTTTTTTACTTAAAAATTAAATAGTCCTTTGCGTATTTACCAAAATGCAAACGATTTAGAATATTTTTAGTTGATTAAAAAATATTTATGATTGATAATAAATATAAAAAAATATGTTTAAATAAAATTAGGCTCTGTATCTACAAAATGTGAGAAGTTGTTACTACAACTCGCAACAAAATAGAGATAAACGTTGACATTGACCAAACAGTTCTTACTTCACTACAAGCAACAAGCAACTTTGAAACAAAGGGAAAAAGCATAAAAGCAGGTAGAAGAAAAGCAGTTAGCAGGAAAACAGTTTTAGCGCTTGCGGCAACGTTCGAATAGAACAGTCCGTTCCTTGTTTAACAAATCATAAACCAGTCCAAATCAAACTTCTTGTTTCCGTTTGAAAAAGCAGTTCGTTTGTCGTTTATAGAAAAGCAGTTTTTTTAACAGTTTGGTGTTTTCTGCCCCACCACTACTTCGTACCAAATTTCAAAACAGTCAATGCGTTTAGCTAAAACAGCGTACACTAGTTATTGTAAATAGAGACCTCCATCTTGAAACGGAAGTGAATATGAAAAAAATCTTACACTTCGTTGTTCCGGCTTTATACAAGGTACCTCCGTACCACATTTCAAAACAATCGGTCAGTGTGTTTGGCCAAAACTGCGTAACAAACATACAAACCAAATGCCGAATGGTCGAGTCACGGACAATTAAGAATGTTTTCAAAAACATAACTTTTCATCATTAAAGCATACTTTCTCTAAATTAAATTATATGGAGTGTTTTTCCAAGACGTAAATAGTTTAAGATAAGACCTCTAAAATCTATTATCGGCTTCTGGAAGTCGCGTGTGCTATGCTATCTGCTCTGCAGGTTTGCGTTTATTCCATTTGAAGGCATTCTCCACATCTACCTATTTATCTCTTTCCCACTTTTCACGAGAAGATATTCGTCGAACGCTCAAGTCTCGCTGTCCTTATGAAAGCGAATTTATAACTTCTTTATCTTACAATCTTTTGAAAATTTTATTTCACGTTTACCGAGAATTTAAAATTTTCATAAATTAGCACTTTAAACTTTCAAATTACTTTTAAAATTAGAAAATGAACTGACCGCTGCAAATTCATTTGATTAATTGTGGTAAATTTTTTAAGTTTGAAATTCTAATTTTTAAAATTATAACGCCAATTACGT
The DNA here is from genome assembly GCA_022606455.1 of Callitettix versicolor. Lineage (NCBI taxonomy): Eukaryota > Metazoa > Arthropoda > Insecta > Hemiptera > Cercopidae > Callitettix > Callitettix versicolor. The sequence goes on from CM040189.1 coordinate 11,061,513, forward strand.
TGGTGAAATTATATTTTCAAAAAAGATAAAAGATATTTTTTTTTTTATTTACAATGGTCGCCATTTTGACACCGATTTTTCTGCAAACCTGAAAATTCTAAACTACACACACACACACACACACACACACACACACACACACACACACACACACACACACACACACACACACACACACACACACACACACACACACACACACACACACACACACACACACACACACACACACACACACACACACACACACACACACACACACACACACACACACACACACACACACACACACACACACACACACACACACACACACACACACACACACACACACACACACACACACACACACACACACACACACACACACACACACACACACACACACACACACACACACACACACACACACACACACACACACACACACACACACACACACACACACACACACACACACACACACACACACACACACACACACACACACACACACACACACACACACACACACACACACACACACACACACACACACACACACACACACACACACACACACACACACACACACACCACACACACACACACCACACACACGCATGCATACGCGTGCGTGAGCGCGAGCGCGCACACACACACACACACACACACACACACACACACACACACACACACACACCACACACACACACACACACCACACACACACACACACACCACACACACGCATGCATACGCGTGCGTGAGCGCGAGCGCGCACACACAAACACACACAAATACAAACACACACACAACACACACACACACACCACACACCATACACACATCCGAGCGCGCGCTCGCGCTCGCACGCATGCACAGAAACGCTCACGCTCGCACGCATGCATACGCACGCATTGTGCACATGCACAAGATATATATATATATATATATATATATATATGTGTGTGTGTGTGTGTGTGTGTGTGTGTGTGTGTGTGTGTGTGTGTGTGTGTGTGTGTGTGTGTGTGTGTGTGTGTGTGTGTGTGTGTGTGTGTGTGTGTGTGTGTGTGTGTGTGTGTGTGTGTGTGTGTGTGTGTGTGTGTGTGTGTGTGTGTGTGTGTGTGTGTGTGTGTGTGTGTGTGTGTGTGTGTGGTGTGTGTGAACATTTTTAACGACCCCTCAAATAATGGTCTAGAGGTCAGGTTCGGGTTCATTTCAAGCTGGTAGATCCGGGTCTTAACTTGATGACAGCATTAGCTCATTTTGCGAATTGAAAACGCAAAAATAACGTTCCTATTTTCACATCGGATAGACATTTTAATGTATCATTATCTCGCCAATTTTATTGTTAGGTTACAACTAAAAAACTAACAACCCGGATGTTCTGCTCTGTCTAGTTTCCGACTTCCGTTATGTGGGACAAATACTTCCTTTATGATGATAACAATAATGACACCATCATGAAGGGAACCTGTATGTGTAATTAACAATGAATTTAATGAATCACGCAGTTTAACGTTCAAAATTTTTATTCACGCAAATGTCCAATACGGATGTTACAACACAGTGCAGTTGTTCCAAACAAAAAACCTGTGTTTCAGCACAAACACTTTATTCTTCTTTGCTAAATATTTTCACTAATTTTTTCGAACGGAAAATTATTTAAATATAACATTTTCTTCTTCATCATTATCTTCGTTTTCTTTTCTTCTTCGTCATCATCTTTTTCTTTTACTTTTTCTTCTTCTTCATCATTTTTTTCTTTTTCTTCTTCTTCTTCTTCATCATCATCTTTTTCTTTTTCTTTTTCTTCTTCTTCTTCATCATCATCATCATCTTATTCTTTTTCTTTTTCTTCTTCTTCTTCTTCACATCATCTTTTTCATTTTCTTTTTCTTCTTCTTCTTCATTATCATCTTTTTCTTTTTCTTCTTCTTCATCATCATCTTTTTCTTTTTCTTCTTGTTCTTCTTCATCATCATTTTTTCTATTTCTTCTTCTTCTTCTTCTTCATCATTATCTTTTTCTTTTTCTTCTTCTTCTTCTTCTTCTTCTCGTTTTCTTCCAGAAGACCCAATGGTCCGTTAATTTTGAAAACTGTATTAATTTGGATTAGCCTTCAGTGAGGTAAACTTCCAACTGTCTTTCTATCTATTAGATGGTCTTCCCGTGGTAGTTGGCCTGTTGGTTTGCTGTCTCCAGTATGTCTCTGTATGTCTGTTTTGGTTCATCCTTTTTACAGCCGCCTCGGTGGCCTAGTGGATAGCGTACTAGGCTTTCACCCCGAGGACCCGGGTTCGATTCCCGGCCAGGGCTTGGCATTTTCATACGCTATAAATCATCCCATCGTCTGTATTAGCCCAAGTGTGCACAATAGTTGGACGTTAAACAACAAAAAAATCATTTTTTTTACAGGACCAGTATTCCTTCTTTTCATTTTCCATCAAACTATAACCTTCGCATGCATGTTGCTCTTATGATCTTCTTACTCTGTCCCTAAGTGCCTTTTTTACGGTGGTCCCTAAAGTTTTCATATCTGCTATTCTAAAGATACTCTTAGCTTTATTTCTGTCAGCTCGAGCACCGATATAGGAATGGCTCTATATGAAATTTCAGACCCGGGAATCAAAATCTGAAGCGGGCCCCTTATTATGGAATAAGTATTGTTTTAATTCTTTTTATATTCTTCTTCTTTTCTGCTAGGATTATTATCACTATGTTCAGTATAATGACCTGCCTTCCCTAGCTCCGTCAATTCTACTTTCGTTGACGCGTTTCGGAGAACCTTCCATCTTCAAAAACTATATCTATACTCTATAGATATACATACTATGGAGTATACATATAGTTTTTGAAGATGGAGGTTCTCCGAAACGCGTCAACGAAAGTAGAATTGACGGAGCTAGGGAAGGCAGATCATTATACTGAACGTAGTAAGTATTGTTTTTTTATGAAGTGGAAAAAGTTGGTTATCCTTCGTCTAGGAAGGATTTTATATTTTTTTATTATCTCACCAATCGCTGTGACGTACTTATGAGCTGTACAATGCTCTGGATAAGGTCCTAAATATAAAAAATAAACTCGACTACAATCACACGCATTTTTACTTTCCAATAATATTAACGGTAAGCGAGTGAATGAAAGTGAAAATAATTTTTTCAATAAAACATTTACATTAACGTACATGAAGTTTAAATTTTTACTTGTGTCCATTGGAGTACAGTACAGTCACGTGGTTTTACAGATCTGCAAGACGTTACTGAATTGTATTCATAAAAAGACCCAACAATAAACTGCACAGTGTTTGGCTTTTTTCTGACCGAACTGGTCAATAACTTCAGGAGAGTCAACAACTCTCCTAATTGACCTTCAATGGGTAAAACACCAAAGGCTGAACAAATATTTTTAAAGTTTTTTCCTAACATACCAAAAAAACGTCACCTTCTTTGCATTTCCCCTTCCTTTGTGGAGGTCAGCTTCTAACACAGGATGTATACATTAGTACTTTTACTGTCAATGTGCATAATATGGTTACCCACTGCAAAAATTCAAACAACATTAAACTTTCGCTACGACAACACTTTTGGACATCGAATTCTGTTCTGCAGACCGTAACAAAATGCTAATTAACCGAATAGCCTACGCAGAGGTGCGTTGAATGATAAACAAGCATTGAAATGCGTTAAACTTTCACAACGCATTGGAAACGTGTTTGCATTTATGAAAGAAAATCACATTCATCGTCGTATTTTGTTTTGTTTTGTTTTGTTGGCAAGACGTACGAGAACCTAAAGTCTCAGTGTGTAACCTATTCGTTCTTTCAAATATATTTGGTAAATAAATAAAATATGCAAAGTCAATGAATTTGAAAGTGTACTTGAAATTGAATTGTATTGTACATTCTTAAATTTAATTGTACTTTCATTGAAATTTAATTGTACTTTCTTAAATTGAATTGTACTTTCATTAAAATTGAATTGTACTTTCTTAAATTGAATTGTACTTTCATTGAAATTGAATTGTACTTTCTTAAATTGAATTGTACTTTCATTGAAATTGAATTTGTACATTCTTAAATTGAATTTAACTTTCATTGAAATTGAATTGTACTTTCTTAAATTGAATTGTACTTTCATTGAAATTGAATTGTACTTCCTTAAATTGAATTGTATTTTTATTGAAATTGAATTGTACTTTCATTGAAATTGAATTGTACTTTCTTAAATTGAATTGTACTTTCTTAAATTGAATTGTACTTTCATTGAAATTGAATTGTACTTTCTTAAATTGAATTGTACTTTCTTTGAAATTGTATTGTACTTTCATTGAAATTGAATTGTACTTTCATTGAAATTGAATTGTACTTTCTTAAATTGAATTGTACTTTCATTGAAATTGAATTGTACTTTCTTAAATTGAAGTGTACTTTCATTGAAATTGAATTGTACTTTCTTAAATTGAAGTGTACTTTCATTGAAATTGAATTGTACTTTCTTAAATTGAATTGTACTTTCATTGAAATTGAATTGTACTTTCTTAAATTGAAGTGTACTTTCATTGAAATTGAATTGTACTTTCATTGAAATTGAATTGTACTTTCTTAAATTGAATTGTACTTTCATTGAAATTGAATTGTACTTTCTTAAATTGAATTGTACTTTCTTTGAAATTGAATTGTACTTTCATTGAAATTGAATTGTACATTCATTGAAATTGAATTGTACTTTCTTAAATTGAATTGTACTTTCATTGAAATTGAATTGTACTTTCTTAAATTGAATTGTACTTTCATTGAAATTGAATTGTACTTTCTTAAATTGAATTGTACTTTCATTGAAATTGAATTGTACTTCCTTAAATTGAATTGTATTTTTATTGAAATTGAATTGTACTTTCTTAAATTGAATTGTACATTCATTGAAATTGAATTGTACTTTCTTAAATTGAATTGTACTTTCATTGAAATTGAATTGTACTTTCTTAAATTGAATTGTACATTCATTGAAATTGAATTGTACTTTCTTAAATTGAATTGTACTTTCATTGAAATTGAATTGTACTTCCTTAAATTGAATTGTACTTTTGTTGAAATTTAATTGTACTTCCTTAAATTTAATTTTACTTTCATTGAAACTGAATTGTACTTTCTTAAATTGAATTGTACTTCCTTAAATTGAATTGTACTTTTGTTGAAATTTAATTGTACTTCCTTAAATTGAATTGTACTTTTATTGAAATTGAATTGTATTTTCTTAAATTCAGCCGCCGCGGTGGTCTAGTGGATAGCGTACTAGGCTTTCACCCCGAGCACCCTGGTTCGATTCCCGGCCAGGGCTTGGCATTTTCATATGCTATAAATCATCCCATCGTCTGCATTAGCCCAAGTGTACACAATAGTCGAACGTTAAACACCAAAAAACAAAAAAACAAACAAAAAGTCCGGAATGTAACGACGTACGAGTCGCGCGTGTCGTTTGGCCAAGCCGAATTTCATCGTACATATTTTAATCCTGTAATTGTGCTCAGTGTTTGTGACGTATATTTTTAATGTTTTGTTTGACTTTGTGACTACTTCGACAGAGGGATTTAACATTTTGTATCACGGCCTGAAGATGAAACGATAGAGTTTCGAAACCTCGGTAGCCTTTACGAGATGAGTGGGTAGACCACTGACGGGAAGAATAGGTCATAATCCTAATTACTTAAATATGTGGTCCGGTGGCTATGTTACAATAATGTAATTAGAATTATTACAATAATGTGAACTATGACGCTTTATTGTGGACATAATTTGAGCAAAACATGTTCAACCGATTTTGAAAAATTACTGTTCCTTTGCCAATATTTTCTCTAGCTATATACGTTTTCTGCCAGTGCCAAAGCGTTTCAATAATTAAACTGAAAGTGAGACAATTTGTGCAATGTTTTCGTGACGGAAGCGATGAGTGGTCGGGAGTTGGAGCGGAGGAGAGGGGGGCGAGGGGCGAGGGGGCGACCACATCAACGGGCAGACAGAACAGTGCCAGTGTACATGTGGACATGTGTGAACGCGGATCTGTGGTGGCGCCAGCCAGGCACGCTCAAAGTGACTTGTACATAGACATCAGTAACCTATCCATAGCGGAAGACGAAGAACACCTTCTGGCAGGATACGACCCCGAGTGCGCGGTGAACAGTCTGCACGACGCAGTCAGGAGGTGCGACGTCAAGTCTGTGCAGAGGTTGTTGGACGAAGGTCATGATCCTAATGAACCGGACTGGACTTCTTCTGGAGAACCACCTATCCTTCAAGCAGCTTCTAGCGGATACCTATCGATTGTCAGGCAAGTAAATAAAACGAGTTTTAAAAATCGAAAGCTTTTTCGATAATTCTTTCGACACAGTGGTTTTCCGAGTTTTTTGTCTGACTAAAATACTGAAAACGTCCGATTTTTTTTTAATACCGTTGAAACAGAACAGTAGAGAAAAATTATAACTAATCATCACGCAGCTGTCCCGCGTGATATATATATATATATATATATATATATATATATATATTTTTTTTTTTTTTTTTTTTTTTTTTTTTTTAACGTCCGATTATTGTGCACACTTGGGCTAATGCAGACGATGAGATGATTTATAGCGTATTAAAATGCCAAGCCCTGGCCGGGAATCGAACCCGGTTCCTCGGGGTGAAAGCCTAGTAGGCTATCAACTAGGCCACCGAGGCCGCTGCGCGTGATATAAACTGACCTTAAAATTAACCTAAAATTAAAATAACTGATATTTCGATAAGACTTGGCAGAAATATTTATTTTATTAAAAGCTGAAATAAGTTTCTTACTTAACGAAATCCATTCCAAAACCTTTTTACAGCTATCTTTGA
>CM040189.1:11073365-11105865 GCA_022606455.1 Callitettix versicolor
TGTTCGGGTGGAATTTTGTAATCGATTTTAAACTAACTTCCCGATTAGCTAAAGACTTAAAATTTTAAACACAGATGAGGATTGGATGACAATACAGATGAGTATTGGTACATAAATGATTAATATACTTATACAAAGCCCAATAATACACTATTATCACCTGATATAGTGATGTGGTGTATAGTACCTAATATGATACATATAGTACCTAATCATATATAGTACCTAATATGTATATGTATACATTAATACATACAAATACACATACACAGACTGTATATATATATATATATATATATATATATATATATATATATATATACATATACATATATATACATATATACATATATGTATACATATATATATATTATTATTTGCGCATAGACCCTGTTGGATCACGCAAAGCACTCCGACTCATGTCTTGTTCCTTCTAATCCTCCACACCTCCCTCATCCTGTCCCCATTGATCCTCCTCCGCTCCTCCATCCATTTTACCCCTGCTCTCTTTGAAATTTCATTCTCTGGGATCTTCCAACCGAGCATCTTTCTCCTGTATGCGTGCCTGTCTTCAATGTCTGTTGAGTCTATTTCTGCGTCATGTAGGTCTATTCTGACTTGTGCGATCCACAACGTTGTTGATTTGACACCTTGTATATACGTACTTAAGGATTCTGTTGGCAAGTCTCGTTGTTGGGAGTCTACTGATGTGTCCATAGAACCGAAGCCTCCTTCTTCTGATATCTGCTGCCAGGTTCGATATCTTCTCTGTGGTCTTCCGGGAGTGCAACCTGTATCCATCTTCTGTTAATCTCGGACCAAGGATCTTCCTCAAGATTTTGCGTTCTTCCTTCAAAATACCCTCCATGGTAGCTTTTGTGTGGAATGCTAGCGTCTCGCTTGCATATAATACCTCCGGTTTTATGACTGTGTTGTAGTGTCTGATTTTTGTGTGCGTCGACATACATCTCTTATTGTAGATATCACGCGTTATACTAAGAGCCCTCTTCATTCTCAGTAGCCGAACCTTTTGCGCAGCCTTCTCGCCACCTGTGGGTTCAAGAATTTCTCCCAGATATTTGAAGTGCTTGACTCTGTTTACCTTACCATATTTTGTGTTTAGTTCTTGAATATTTAATTTTGTACAGAAGAATTAGGTTTTTTTAAACGAGATCTGTAGACCGACCCTCTCTGCACATTCCTTTAGGACTTCTATCTGTTTAATCGCTATATATATATATATATATATATATATATATATATATATATATATAATGTATGCGCTGTCTCGGTGGCCTAGTTGATAGCATACTAGGCTTTCACCCCGAGGATCCGGTTTCGATTCCCGGCGAGTGCTTGGCATTTTCATACGCTATAAATCATCCCTTCGTCTGCATTAGCCCAAGTGTGTACAATAGTCAAACGTTAAAAAAAAATAATAATAATATATGCTAAAATATTTACAAATTGACTGAAGGTTCGTTATGTTGACATAGTGGGTCAACAGACTAAATAGAATAAAATAATCTCTCCTACAACGTTACAGATAAGGTATCCATATAGATAAGATTATTTTTCTAAAAATTTGGAATAGTGAATTGTAACAGATAATTGTAAAATGCAAAACAAAAACATGGGGTGCTTGAAAAAGAAGTATTATAGGAATTATGTGTTGTTCAGAAAACTCGCTACAATTCAGATCATTTCCAAACAAATTGTTGGTGAGTCCTCAATTATCTATTTAATGCGCCCCACGTTTTTCGCTTTTAATTGTGCAGTTATTTTTCTATCTATTAAAATTCACTGTGCCAAATTTGTAGGACACTCATCTTATCTATAGGGATCTGTAACATTGCGGGAGATATTATTTTTTTCAGTGCAGTTAAATACATGTGTTTAAAATGTTTTTCTGTATTTTTGTGTATTGCAATCTTAAACAATAAACACCAACAAATTATAACAATTGAAAGTAAATTCCTACTTAACTTCAACCTAAATCTAACACACTGACAAAGTGAGACATTTAACGGTAAAAGTAATGTTTTTGTTATTTTAAGGCGAAAAGCACATTGAGGCTATTATCGCCTCCCTAAATGTAAGTGCGAGTGTAAAGTGTTAAAGTAGCAAGTGTAAGTGTGTGTTAAGACTCGGGTACCGCGAGGGACTTCTAAATCCCCTCAATAGGTGCAGCTAGTCTGCACCCCCTGCGGGGTAAAAGTGTACATTTTTTATTATTATTTTAAGGCGAAAAGCACATTCAGGCTATTATCGCCTCTCTAAATGTAAGTGTGAGTGTAAAGTGTTAAAGTGTAAGTGTGTGTTAAGACTCGGGTACCGCGAGGGACGTCTAAATCCTCTCAGTGCAACTATTCTGCACCCTCCTGCGGGGGTAAAAGTGTACATTTTTTATTATTATTTTAAGGCGAAAAGCACATTGAGGCTATTATCGCTTCCCTAAATGTAAGTGTGAGTGTAAAGTGTTAAAGTAGCAAGTGTAAGTGTGTGTTAAGACTCGGGTACCGCGATGGACGTCTAAATCCTCTCAATAAATACAGCTTGTCTGCACCCACTGCGGGGTAAAAGTGTACATTTTTGTATTATTATTTTAAGACGAAAACCACATTCAGGCTATTATCGCCTCTCTAAATGTAAGTGTGAGTGTAAAGTGTTAAAGTAGCAAGTGTAAGTGTGTGTTATGACTCGGGTACCGCGAGGGACATCTAAATCCTCTCAATAAATACAGGTAGTCTGCACCCACTGCGGGGTAAAAGTGTACATTTTTTATTATTATTTTAAGACGAAAAGCACATTGAGGCTATTATCACCTCCCTAAATGTAAGTGTGAGTGTAAAGTGTTAAAGTCGTAAGTGTAGTGCTGTAAGTGTAAGTGTGTGTTAGACTCGGGTACCGCGAGGGACATCTAAATCCTCTCAATAGGTGGAGACTAGCTTTTACCTGCGGGGTAAAAGTGTACATTTTTTAATTATTATATTTTGTCGAAAAGCACATTGAGGCTATTATCGCCTCCCTAAATGTAAGTGTAAGTGTAAAGTGTTAAAGTCGAAAGTATGTGTTAAGACTCGGGTACCGCGAGGGACGTCTAAATCCTCTCAATAGGTGCAGCTAGTTTGCACCCCCTACGAAGGTAAAAGTGTACATAAAAATATCAAAATCAAATATATATATATATATATATATATATATATATATATATATATATATACACACACACACACACACAAATTAAATCAGTAAATTATATTATTATGTTAACTAAAAAGTCGTTGCGGTCTTTTTTTATAAAGCATATCGAATGATTGTATTTTCCACAAATTTTAACTTTTAATCAGCGTGTAAGTCACCATTACGTTGGCGATTGTAATTGCTCGAATGAACATATTCTGTGCTGAATTATTAAACTGTTATATTTCCTCCCACATCCCTACATTTTTTTTTTTTTTTTTAACGTCCGACTATTGTGCACACTTAGGCTAATGCAGACGATGGGATGATTTATAGCGTATGAAAATGCCAAGCCCTGCCCGATCGAACCCGAGTCCTCGGGGTGAAAGCCCAGTACGCTATCAACTAGGCCACCGAGGCGGCTCACATCCCCAAATTTGACAACCGCAGGTCCTAATGGCTTTAACGACAGATTGTTATAACCTTGTTGTAAATATTTAACTGTGATTTTCTCCCAACCGGCCGATACAATTGGTGAAATATTAGCTTCATTTACTAGTACGTATTGTCCAAGTGCATTGCCAAATATTTTACACAGTTAAGTTGCGGTATGTTTTGATCAGATATGCAAACTGTTTGGCCGGGGTAAACATGTCTCAGTGCAAATATGCGCCTTGATTTTGACTGATTGATTGCTATCTTCCAATCTTACATCCATTGCGTTATTTGATTAAGGAACTCATGGAGATTATACGAGGTGTGTTCAGAAAGTAACGAGAATTTTAATTTTTTGAACAAAATATTTATTTATTCTTCTACATTGATGTTGTCGCCTTCAAAATAGTCCCCATTGGAGATTATGCACTTGTGCCAGCGCTTCTTCCAATCCTCGAAACATTTCTCAAACTCGATCTTTCAAATACCCTTTAGTACTTTCAGCGATCGTTACAGTACTGTTTTTGACAAAAAATTCACGAACAAGCAATGAAGTTCTTGTGCTGGTGCACGATAAGAGCTGGTGCATTATCGTGGTGCAAAAGCCATGAATTGTTTTTCCACAGATTGCTTCACCCAAACGTCGTTGAACTTGTCGGTAGTACTCCTTATTGACCGTTTCACCTGGTGGCAGGAATTCACAATGCACTATGCCATTAATACCGAAGAACACAGTGAGCATAACCTTCACGTTCGACCGCACTTGTCGAGCCTTTTTCGGTCTTGGCGAGCCAGAATGCTTCCACTGGGATGATTGAGCCTTAGTTTCGACGTCATATCCATAAACCCATGTTTCGTCACCTGTTATAATACGTTTCAGTAATTCTGCATCGTAGCTGACTTCATTTAGTGACTTCTGAGCGACTTCCATTCGCCTGTTTTTGTTAAAAACTCAACAATTTTGGAACAAATTTTGCTGCCACGCGTTTCATACACAAAACATTGCAAACAATGTCATGACATGATCCAATCGATATGTCAACATCATCAGTGACCTCTCTAATTGTGTTCGGCGATTGTTCGTAACCATTTCTTTCACTTTTTTCACGTTTTCATCGGTCGTTGATGTGCTGGGGCGTCCAGGGCGTTCGTCATCTTCAACGTCTTCACGGCCTTCTTGGAAACGCTTATACCACTGGTAAACTCTTGCTTTACTCATAGCAGACTCACCATAGGCCTTTGTTAACATTTCACACACTTTGTTACACAAAATTTGATACAAATTCTTTGATCCATTTCTTTTAACAAACGAAACTCGCCGAACTCATAAAAATACGTTTAACCTTAGTGGCTGTCACAGACAAAGTAAACAATGAAAACAGCTGAAAGTTTTATCATACTTCAAGGGCATGTATACCAACATAATAAAAAAAAGTTTGACAATCGGACTCTCCAAGTCCGCGAAATTTAAAAATTCTCGTTACTTTCTGAACACACCTCATATGTTGATTCTGATAAATATTATGAACAGATATTTTTGCAGTATCGTCGGTAGTTTTGGAATATTTGAATATCAGCATTAAATAGAATATATAAAACTGGCACAAGAACACTTCCTGCCTGAATTGGATAACAATGAAGATTCGCTTTCATTGTGAATTATTCTTTAAGATATGAATTGCAAGGTGCAAGACCACTTAGAACTACTTGGGTAGAGTATGTGCGAGGGTCTTTGGGGACAAGGGTCTTCTGTAGACACCCGCCCTCTACAGGCAACAATGACGGACTCTTATTAACCCCTCAACACTTCACAGTAGAAGAGGACACTACTACGAAAAAAGGTCCATGAAAAGAAAAATTCTTTATCAAGAATATACATTTTTAAGTGACTTTACTCGTTAGGTAGCAACATTGCCTGGAAATGTTGCAAATTTATTTAGGCTCGTGTATATTCCATATAACTCATTATTAAGTGCAAAAACATTGTTACATTGGTGCACATGCATTTGTACAAATATAAAAGATATGGAAAAACTCACTCGAAATAAGTTTGACTCGGGAACTATCGACAAAAACACAAAAAACAGAACTAATTTTTCTTAAACTAGTTTTCTTATGAAATTTAAGAAAATTCATACGATAAGTCCGTGTAACAAAGTTGAAATATATATTTAAGTTTTGAAGATAAGATTTAAAACAAAAAAACCCTACAATTGACAGGATTGTTTTCAATTTTATTTTTGAACCGTAAATTTAATAAAAGAATTTATCAAAATCGTTAGAGCCGATTTTTAGAAAGTCTAGTTTTTTGTTAACTTTTAAGGGCATTATTTTTTAAAAAGAGCTTGAAAACTTTTTTAAAAATTAATTTTCTTAATACGTACAACCTACTACTTACTCGTACATGCCAAATGTCGTCGAAATCGTTCAGTTCGTTTAGCCTCAATCGCTGTACGCAGACACAGACGTCTAAAAAAAAACAAGAACACAAACATTGAAAACAATTAATTGCATTCAAAGGTCCTGAATTTTTTTAAAGCTTTCATAAGTGAAAAAGTAAAATTATCAACACCGTTCACATCCTGAGCTATCCGTGAGATCTCTCTTAAACACATAAAATATATATATATTTTTTTTTTTTTTAATTTTATTTACAACTAAGTAGAAATACCCAGTGGCTTTGTTCTTCGTAGCCTTCTAACCACACCAGCCTCAGCCAACAATCCGCGTATCTCCGGATGCTCGTGTTGAGAGATGCGTTGTCCGTGCTTCTTTGCATACTTTTTTATTTCCTCACTGACCATATCTATTTTCAAATCCCTATGGAGGTTGTCGTTATTTATGTACCATGGTGCATCTACGATGCATCGCAGCACCTTATTTTGAAAGGTTTGTATCTTTTTTACATTTGTCTTCTTTGTACAGCCCCAGAGCTGTATTCCGTAGGTCCACACGGGTTTCAAGACTTGCCTATATATCAGCAGCTTGTTATGGATTGATAATTGGGATTTTCTTCCCAAAAGCCAATACATACTTCTGAATTTTAATTTTAACTCCTCTGTTTTCTTTTTAACGTGTTCCTTCCACTTCAGTTTTGCATCCAGTGTCATACCTAAGTACTTTGCTGTATTAGCATAGGGAACTTGTAATGAATTGATTGTAATTGGTATATGATGATCAATCTTCAAATTTGAAAAGTTAACAGTAACTGACTTTGCCTCATCGAGGCCAATGCGCCACTTCTTTGTCCATCTGCTAATAGCATCTGAGGCCCTCTGAAGTTTGCCTGCAGCTTCCTCAATTTTCTTCCCGGTGGCTAGTATTGCAGTATCGTCTGCAAATGTGGCAACTGTTACATCTTCGACATTAGGGAGATCTCTAAATAAAAAATATATGTATCGTCATTGAATATAAACTTACTAGACGTACAGCCACCATTACAAAAACTGCTCGATATTAGCGACTAAAGTCCAAGTAATTGCACTATCTGCCGCTACGAACGCTAGGGTGGTGGAGATGTTTAAGAAAATAGACAGTACATTGACTGTCTACTAATAATTAATACATATCTATATTAATTAATACATATGTTTTCCAATAATAATCTACTTAACTATAGTTGAACACTTTGCCGCAAGATGCCACCAGCATCGAGTACTCATAAGGGTTATTATTCTAGTATGTTTTATTCAGTGGTTTTGTCAGTAGGTTTTTTTAACGTCCATATCTTTTTTCAGTTATGCTAATGAGGACGTGGAATCGGCGTTAATGACAAAGTAAAGCTTACGGTAGTAACTGTACGTGCCTACGACCTTGACGTGCGTCAGAGACGTAACCAAGGTCTTAGCCACCTCCAACACGAACCCTTTTTGTTCTTAGATATACGTTCACCTGTTGCGATATATGTTAAGAATAACCTACAATAATAGGGGAACAATGTTACTATTTCACGATTTAAACCTAAGTGATATTTTGCACATAAAGCTAGGCCTGTTTTATTTTAGAAAGATTCCCCAAACTGTCATTGTGTTGGTTACGTACTGTCGATCATAGATCATACTGATCCGTTAACTTAATCTATATCTATCTATCTATCTATCTATCTATCTATCTATATATATATATATATATATATATATATATATATATATATATATATATATATATAAGACAATGTCCTGACTGACTGACTGATCAACGTACAGCCCAAACTATAAAACCTAGAGACTTGAAATTTTGAAGATACCTTCGTTTTAATATGTAAGCGCGTACTAAGAAAGGATTTCGCAAAAAAATCATTTTAACTCCATTAAACTACTAACCCAGTCCAAATTTAATAAACAACGTACAGTCAATACTATTATAGCTAGAGACTTGAAATTTTCAAGGTACATTCTTACAACAATGTCAAATGCTCTAATAAAGGATTTTTAAAAAAATGTGATTTTAACACCATTAAACTACTTACCCAGTCCAAATTTAATAAATAACGTACATCCAATACTATTATAGCTAGAGACTTGAAATTTTCACGGTATCTTCTTACAACTTTGTCGAGATGCACTGAAAAACGATTTTCCAGTATGCAACCCCTAAAGACGTAAACATGAGGTACAACAATTTTTATTGGAAAAAATATGTTTTTCATCTAACCTTCTTAAAACGTAACATAGTCACTCTTAAGTATAAGTAATGAAATATATTTTTCACCTTTTCCCCAAAACGCATCCCCTAAAGAGATTGAAAGAAGGTATAAAATATAAAAAAGGGGTACAATTTTGTATTGGAAAAATATTTTTTTTATTTTATATTCTAGAAATATGCTATGAAACACATATTTCAACATTTTTCTGAATTCATCCCCTAAAAGAATAAAAATGGAAAAAGAGTTACCATGGAAGAAAAAAAAATTTTTGCATTGGAGAAAAATACTTTTTATCGAATTTTCTTAAAAGTAAACAAAATATTTTAAAACACAAATTACGATACACGCAATTCAGTATTTCCCCCCGAATTCATCCCCTAAAAGGACAAAAATAAAGAATAGGTATAAATGTTTGTATTGGACAAAAATATTCTTGATCAGATTTTCTTAAATTCGAATGGAACACGTTTGAAGACAATAAAACAACATATTCAGGTTATATTTTTTCATATTCACTGTAAAATAATCACGAGTTTAGATGATCACGCTTTTATTAATATATTTTTTTACATTTTTAAATTATTACATTACTGAAACAGTTTAAGTTTCGTGGGCGAAGCCGCGACGGGTAATGCTAGTAATTTTATATAGTATTAATATATTTTTTTACGTTTCTAAATTATTACATTACTGAAACAGTTTAAGTTTCGTGGGCGAAGCCGCGACGGGTAATGCTAGTAATTTTATATAGTATTAATATATTTTTTTACGTTTCTAAATTATTACATTACTGAAACAGTTTAAGTTTCGTGGGCGAAGCCGCGACGGGTAATGCTAGTAATTTTATATAGTATTAATATATTTTTTTACGTTTCTAAATTATTACTTTACTTGAAACAGTTTAAGTTTCGTGGGCGAAGCCGCGACGGGTAATGCTAGTATATATATTTATGTTTCTAAATTATTACTTTACTTGAAACAGTTTAAGTTTCGTGGGCGAAGCCGCGACGGGTAATGCTAGTAATTTTATATAGTATTAATATATTTTTACGTTTCTAAATTATTACATTACTGAAACAGTTTAAGTTTCGTGGGCGAAGCCGCGACGGTAATGCTAGTAATTTTATATAGTATTATATATTTTTTACGTTTCTAAATTATTACATTACTGAAACAGTTTAAGTTTCGTGGGCGAAGCCGCGACGGGTAATGCTAGTAATTTTATATAGTATTAATATATTTTTTTACGTTTCTAAATTATTACATTACTGAAACAGTTTAAGTTTCGTGGGCGAAGCCGCGACGGGTAATGTTAGTAATTTTATATAGTATTAATATATTTTTTTACGTTTCTAAATTATTACATTACTGAAACAGTTTAAGTTTCGTGGGCGAAGCCGCGACGGGTAATGTTAGTAATTTTATATAGTATTAATATATTTTTTTACGTTTCTAAATTATTACATTACTGAAACAGTTTAAGTTTCGTGGGCGAAGCCGCGACGGGTAATGCCAGTAATAATATAAAATATTAAAAAAAGTTTGCAGCTACATTCAAAATTAACGCGTGGTCACGAACCTTCGCTCACCACAAACGGAAGATAAAGCAACCAAAGGGAACTTTAAACGTTGCACATTAATCTTTATTACGTTTATTCCAATTGGTGACGAGTTAAAGACCGAATACGAGTTCTATCTGAACTACAAATTGGGTTTAACTACACAGATATTATATTAAGCAGGCACAACACATCTGTTCGAGTTACAGTGCTTCCACAGATGTGCGCGGCCATGGCAACATGTACTCTAGGTTTTTTTAACCGTCAGCGAGAAGAAAGAAAGCAAATTTCTATCCTGGCCTTGGCAGTGATGTCTCTGTTTGTATTTTGGTAATAATTAAATAACAATTGATTATGTATTTATCGTTTTTACAGTATATATATATATATATATATATATATATATATATATATATATATATATATACTGCAGACTTTGTCTTTCATATGTATACGAGGTGTGTTCAGAAAGTAACGAGAATTTTAATTTTTTTAACAAAATATTTATTTATTCTTCTACATTGATGTTGTCGCCTTCAAAATAGTCCCCATGTGAGATTATGCGCTTCTTCCAATCCTCGAAACACTTCTCAAACTCGATCTTTAAGATAGCCTTTAGTTCTTTCAGCGATGCGCTTTTCATGTCATCTACGCTGTTAAACGACGGCCCTTTAAGGTTCTCTTTATTTTTGGAAATACGAAAAAGTCACACGCCATATTCCATGTCTGGCGAATATGGAGGCTGGGGCATCGTTACAGTACTGTTTTTGGCCAAAAATTCACGAACAAGCAATGAAGTGTGAACTGGTGCATTATCGTGGTGCAAAAACCATGAATTGTTTTTCCACAGATCCGGGCGTTTTTTTCGGATTGTTTCACGCAAACGGCGTTGAACTTGTAGGTAGTACTCCTTATTGACCGTTTCACCTGTGGCAGGAATTCATGATGCACTATGCCATTAATATCGAAAAACACAGTGAGCATAACCTTCACGTTCTACCGCACTTTTAGGTCTTGGCGAGCCAGAATGCATCCACTGGGATGATTGAGCCTTAGTTTCGACGTCATATCCGTAAACCCATGTTTCGTCACCTGTTATAATACGTTTCAGTAATTCTGCACCGTCGTTGATTTCATTTAGTGACTCCTGAGCAACTTCCATTCACCGCTGTTTTTGTTCAAAATTCAACAATTTTGGAACGAATTTTGCTGCCACGCGTTTCATACACAAAACATTGGAAACAATGTTACGACATGATCCAATCGATATGCCAACATCATCAGCGACCTCTCTAATTGTGATTCGGCGATTGTTCATAACCATTTCTTTCACTTTTTTCACATTTTCATCGGTCGTTGATGTGCTAGGGCGTCCAGGGCGTTCGTCATCTTCAACGTCTTCACGACCTTCTTGGAAACGCTTATACCACTCGTAAACTCTTGCTTTACTCATAGCAGACTCACCATAAGCCTTTGTTAGCATTTCACACACTTTGTTACACTTTATTCCATTTTTACGCAAAATTTTATACAAATTCTTTGATCCATTTCTTTTAAAAATCGCCGAGCTCATAAAAACACGTCTAACCTTAGTGGCTGTCACAGACAAAGTGAATAATGAAAACAGCTGAAAGTTTTATCATATTTCTAGGTCATGTATGCCAACATAATAAAAAAAATGTTAGACAATCGGACTCTCCAAGCCCGAGAAATTTAAAAATTCTCGTTACTTTCTGAACACACCTCGTATAACTGAACCGCAAAAAAAAATTCAGAAACATCTGTTCTATAACGAGCCGGCGAGAGACAGAGTGTTATTCTGAAAAAGTCCTACGCCGTATTTTTCGTCCTATCGCTAAAATTTTATTCGGTACGATTGTACCAACGTGTTTTGATTCACAACGATCAAGGTGAACGGATAAGCTCACCTGTGTATTACAGTCTGGGTTGCTACATTACATCAGGTAAGGTTATTAAAACAGCTGATTAAACAGTATGTGTGACAATTAATGTACAACCAACAACGTATCGCAGTCTAATTGCTTTGTCATCACAACTAGGTTATGTTTGTTGGTGTACGTAAGAATGCAAACAAGTTTAGGCATACACCAAGCAGTCATGATACAGTAGGCCTTGACCACTGCAATTTCCGGTCTTGAAGTGTGCAGCCTATGGGAGATGATTTCTCTAGATTAAATACTTCGAGATTATTTTTTATCACGTATAAGTTACAAACAGCGATGCTAAAGTTTAATGCAGAAAGTAGGCCGATTGTTATTGTGAAAAAATAGAATTTGATTATTTCTATTTTTTTGATTTTTTTCTATTTCTATTCTTCTTCTTTTCGTTTCACCCTCTTTGGGGTACGCTGAATCAATCATTTCTTGCGCGCTGTATTTTTCTTTGTTCCCAGTAGCTCTTCATTCTTTCCGATCTTCTTTTCCTCTCCTCTTCCGAAATGACAGGTTTAGGTCTTATTTTGGTTTTATCTTGGAATCTTATTCTTTCGTCTTTGGTAATTATCTTAGCAGTTTGGTCAAGCAATGAATCTTCTGTAATTTTTAATTCTATTAGGTCTTTTTCAATTTCTTTAAACCAGTTCGGTTTTGTTTTACGATTATGGAAAAAATCAAACACCCGTTTCGTCAATCTATTGGGAGTTCATTCTAAGAAGATGGCCGTAAAAATTTATTCTCCTTTTTCTCATAGTATCTGACAGTTTTTCAATTTTCTTGTAGAGAGCTTCATTTCTTATATATACTACCTTATTATCCTGAAATTTTGTTCTTATAATTTTTCTTAAGATTTTCCTTTCCGTTATTTCAAGCTTTTCTATCTGGCCTATGCGATTCATGGTTAATGTTTCTGCTGCGTACAGTGCTTCCGGCTTGATCACTGTTTTATAATGTTTAATTTTGGACCCCCATGAAAGGGATTTCTTATTGTATGTTTCTTTCGTCAATTGGAAGGCCAATTCAAGTTTGTTTTTCCTGGTATTTCTACTCTATTCTATTTTCTATTTTTATTTCTATTCTAGTTTGAACGGCTGTCAAAACAGATCAACTGTTATGAGCGGTTATCAACGCATACGTGCGCGCGTATACATTTCATAATCCTGGTTTTAGATCTTGACATTATAGAAGCTGCGTTAATTTTCGATTTTTTATTGGAAAATGAGCTATTGGAGCAATCATCATGGTAAGACCTAGTCATGGTCCTTAAAATGATCCATTGAGTCTTGACTTTCAGAAGATTTTTTTTTTTATTTGACGCCGTTAAAAATTTTACGTGGAGTGTGTGTGTGTGTGTGTGTGTGTGTGTGTGTGTGTGTGTGTGTGTGTGTGTGTGTGTGTGTGTTTTTTCTCGTTTGTTTTAAGCAACTCTGACATTGACAATTTTCTTCGATTTGACAAAAAAATAATAATAAAGCTCCACTTAACGCCGATTATGATGATGGAATCAGATTTTCGGAAAGTGTTCGACAAAAATATTATTGTGATTGAAATTCGCCTCTATCGCGTCAGCGAGAGCGAGACAGCTGCGTGCTACGATTATTCATTTCCCAGTAGAACTGTGTTACTGTATTGCTAATTTATTTAGTAGCCTATTGTAGAGTAGGTTACGCTTGACTTGGTTTGTTTGAATCTAAACGTTGGTTTAGTTCCGTATACGTACAACTTCCACAATTTTCGAATAGATATATATTTTAGCATGAAAACATTTTTTTACAAAATCGGCTTTAACGATTTTAATTTATCACAAACGTGACTCTTCAGTGCATCAATAAAACTTCCCGGAAATAAGGTTCGATAGCTATTGATACACCGATAATGTTTTAAATTTCTCAAAATCGGTTCAACAAATTTTGATAATTTCCTAAGATTCATAACTCAAAGCGCTAATTTTTTCGTTAAAGTAATTAACTAGTAATAGTTGCTAAAAATAATAATAATAAAATAAAATTACATTCTAAATTTAATCCTAAATTCCCTAAACGCAAAATAGCAGTCATTCAAATTTCAATCATTTTTTAAAAATTAGACCTACACTTTTCTTAAATCTGATTTTTTTTATCATAATAACCGTTCAAATTTGCATTTTAAATTTTCAAAATATCATTGAATTTAACAAAATTAACTTGTCAGCGGTCAAGTAGTAACAGCTTGAGATTTTTTTTTTTAATGCGGACGAGTGTTAACGGTAAGGGAAAAGCAACGGGAGCAACTGTGGCTCGAATTAAGAATATTTAGGTGCGCAGTTGGAGTGACGCAGTAGACTAACCGATGCTTTAGCCACTTCGTCCGAATCCCAAAATCCATCAAAAAATGACGGTCATTCCAAATTTTTTAAATATATACAAGTTTCCCTTTTACACATTTTAAAAAAATATGATTCTACCATAAGTTTTCGTATTTTCAATAATTTTTATGTTTAAATTCTGATTTAATAATTTTCAAAAGATTGTAAGATAAAAAAAGTAACGTTAGAAATTCGCTTCCGTCACGTCAGCGAGGCAGTTCTTTCGCTCGACCACTGATCAGAGTGAGCCTTAACAACGACTGCAATAAAATGTATCTCGGTACGGGCAAGAGTGCGTTTGTAATATATAGCCAATCATGTACAGCACTCGCAGAAATGTCTACGGGTTTGTAGCCAGCAGCTTTGTGACTCATACCTCCATGTGTGACGTCATCGTACAGTTTTGACCACGGTGGTTTACGAGACGAAGAACCAATGGACAATCAACAATAAATAAATAATATTTTTTTACTCTGCCGTAATACAGATAAATTCTTTCGAGACTACTGACACTACAAAAGTTCACAAATATTTATGCAGACAAGTTTACGAAAACGTCCTCTCTCTCTTCCTCTCATTCTCTCTCTCACTCTCTCATTCTCTCTCATTCTAATTCTCTCTATCTCTCTACCTCTCCCTCTCTCTCTCCTTTACTCTCTCACTCTCATTCTCTCTCTCACTCTCTCATTTTCTCTCTCTCACTCTCTCATTTTCTCTCTCACTCTCTCTCTCTTTCTATCTCTCTCTCTCTAATTCTCTCTCACTCTTATTCTCTCTCTCACTCTCTCATTCTCTCTCTCACTCACTCATTCACTCTCTCACTCTCTCATTCTCTCTCTCGCTCACATGCTCGCTCTCTCTCATTCTCTCTCTCTCACTCTCTCATTCTCTCTCTCATTCTCTCACACGCTCACACTCTCACTCTCTCTCTCTCTTTCTATCTATCTATCTCTCTCTTATTCTCTCTCACTCTCTCATTCTCTCTCTCACACTCTCACTCTCTCTCTCATTCCCTCATTCTCTCTCACACTCGCTCACTCTCTCTCACTCTCTCTCTCTTTCTATCTATCTCTCTCTCATTCTCTCTCTCACTCTCTCATTCTCTCTCTCGCTCACACGCTCACTCTCTCTCTCTCTCATTCTCTCTCTCACTCTCACATTCTCTTTCTCACTCTCTCATTCTCTCTCTCACACTCTCACTCTCTCTCTCATTCTCTCTCTCACTCCCTCATTCTCTCTCACACTCGCTCACTCTCTCTCTCACTCTCTCTCACTCTCTCTCTTTCTATCTATCTCTCTCTCTCTCATTCACTCTCTCATTCTCTCTCTCGCTCACACGCTCACTCTCTCTCTCTCTCTCATTCTCTCTCTCACTCTCTCATTCTCTTTCTCACTCTCTCACAGGCTCACACTTTCATTCTCTCTCTCACCTCACTCTCTGTCTGTCTGTCTCTCTGTCTCTCTCTCTCTCTCTCTCTCTCTCTCTCTCTCTCTCTCTCGATGAATAAGTTTTGATGAAATTTTATTCATAAGTAAAGAAGATTCACAGCTTAATTCTTCCTTCTGAATTTTAGATAAAATTCCTCTGGTGGTCAGGATGTTTTCATTTGTTTCTCAATTTATTCTTAAACCGTTTTTATAAAATTTATTATACTAATTTGAAATTGTATATTGATGTATACATAAAACTTCAGTAAACTCTGATTGTTTAAATTTCTATATTAGGGTTACTAAAAAGTGTTCTATCAAATGTATTTTATTTCAAACTACCAAATCTTCTTTAAGTTTAGTATCTTATATGAAATTTTAGAAAAATCTGTTAAACCGATTCTTGTAAATAGGCGTATTTTCCAGTTTCTTTTTCGATAGCTACACACACCGAATTTTTCCTATATATATATATATATCAACCAAACGTTTCTTTCGTTGCCTAGGGTTGTACTATCCCCATGATGGTGGAAATGCCATGACAGTGACAGCTTCCACTAGTCTCTAATCTAATCTAATCTAAGGTCATAAAATGTTTCAACCATATTCCTGTAGCGTTGGCCATTCACTGTCATGGCATTACTATCCTCATCTTCAAAAAAGTAAGGCAGTCCAAAACCCACACCGCACAGTTACTCTTTGCGGATACATAACCACAGGATGGGTACGCAAGAATTTGCTATCCCCCAAACGTGACAGTTCTGTTTAATGAAAATGTGCCTCGTCAGAGAAAATCTGTATTTGCAAAATTGTCCTCTGCATGTTTCCATTCAACAGACCGTCTCCGTTGCAAATGGTCCATCGGTTTCAATTGTTAACTAAATTTTGTAGGCCTGCATATAGATTTGTGAGGATTCGCTGAAGGAAGCTTTTCGAGATGCCCAACTGTTGTGAACAACAGCGAATTGACTTCTGTAAACTCACAGCAACACTGTCACGCACAATTACGATGGAGATCAGACAGGCTGGAAGGACAAGAAGACTGGTGGAGTCTGCAATCGAATCCGTTGTCTTAATTATCAGACTATGAACTGTTGACTCATTAGATGCATTATGACGACTAGTACACTTCCTGTGTTAACACTCACCCATATTTCCTCAACGGATTAATGTAATTTTTTGAGTTGGTGCGGTCGGTTGAACGATTCAATTTAAAAAACAGCCGCCTGGGGGGCATGACAATTTTAAAATAAAACAGATTAATAGTGCTAGTTTTTGAAGAAATTGAGACTTAAAATGCGTAAAAAATAAGTGTAAAACTGTACTCCACTTCGGACAAAAAAAATCACTTAATTTTCTTAAGTTCCTAATTTCTAAAACTATTGCAAAACTGGCTCCGTTTATATAACTTCCCCTCTTCTCAATATCTATAACTTTTTATATAGCTGCAGTTACTCCAGTTGCTTTACCCTTACCGTTAACGCTGATCCCTCGTCCTCATTAGCCTGAGCAAGTCCACTTTAGCGTCACAACAGTCTCTCAACCAAGTCTCGATCAATTTTACAGTCGAACAAGATCTTTCTGTTGTTGCAGTTAACGCAGGAAGAGAAGAGAGAACCAACATAAAATGTCTAACTTATTAACCCCGTTCTCATTAGCCTGAGGATCCCTCGTCCTCATTAGCCTGAGCAAGTCCACTTAAGCGTCACAACAGTTTCTCAACCAAGTCTCAATCAATTTTACAGTCGAACAAGATCTTTCTGTTATTGCAGTTAACGCAGGAAGAGAAGAGAGAACCAACATAAAATGTCTAACTTATTAACCCCGTTCTCATTAGCCTGAGGATCCCTCGTCCTCATTAGCCTGAGCAAGTCCACTTAAGCGTCACAACAGTTTCTCAACCAAGTCTCAATCAATTTTACAGTCGAACAAGATCTTTCTGTTATTGCAGTTAACGCAGGAAGAGAAGAGAGAACCAACATAAAATGTCTAACTTATTAACCCCGTTCTCATTAGCCTGAGGACCCCCCGTCCTCATTAGCCTGAGCAAGTCCACTTAAGCGTCACAACAGTTTCTCAACCAAGTCTC
Source organism: Callitettix versicolor (assembly GCA_022606455.1). Lineage (NCBI taxonomy): Eukaryota > Metazoa > Arthropoda > Insecta > Hemiptera > Cercopidae > Callitettix > Callitettix versicolor. The sequence continues at coordinate 11,091,004 of CM040189.1, forward strand.
GATCAATTTTACAGTCGAACAAGATCTTTCTGTTGTTGCAGTTAACGCAGGAAGAGAAGAGAACCAACATAAAATGTCTAACTTATTAACCCCGTTCTCATTAGCCTGAGGATCCCTCGTCCTGATTAGCCTGAGCAAGTCCACTTAAGCGTCACAACAGTTTCTCAACCAAGTCTCGATCAATTTTACAGTCGAACAAGATCTTTCTGTTATTGCAGTTAACGCAGGAAGAGAAGAGAGAACCAACATAAAATGTCTAACTGATTTCGTGACATACAAATTTGAGATCGGGATAATGTGACGTGTTTCGGAATCCTCAGAAGCCTGGAATGTCTCTTTGACTCTTTCTCTCGAAGCTGGGATACTTCCACTTTAAGGAAGTCAAAGTGGATACGAGGGTTGATCAAATATAAACGAGACTGACTTTCTAAAAACTTTTCCGTTGGACATTGAACTCTAAAGGGTGGGGTTTCAGGTAGCCTGGGAGGTTTGGGACGGGCGTAGACGGGCAACATTTCCGTTCGGACCCTTCAGTATAAAACTATACAATGAATGAGAGTGAAGTGCACGTTTCCGTGGAGCAGAGAATTATTATTAAGTTTTTGGCCAAGGAGGGGGTCAATCCGACTGAAATCTTTCGTAGATTGACGGCTCAATACGGGGACAGGACCCTGTCAAGAGCTCGCGTTTTTGCTTGGCACAAGGAATTCGCCGAAGGACGGGAAGCAGTAGAAAACCTGAAGGCCAAATCACGATCGTCGGCCGGGAAGGTAATGGCCACTGTATTTTTCGACAATCAAGGCGCCTTTCACGTCGATTTCCTCCATCAACGACGCACAATAAATGCACAATATTATTGCGATGTTTTAGAGGCCGCAAAACAGTCTTTTCGTAGGAAAAGGAAATCTAAATCGGCGAGAAACGTCATTCTTCTTCACGATAATGCCCGACCACATTCGGCGAACGCTACGAGGCTTAAACTCGATCAAGTTGGCTGGGAACCAATGGAACATCCCCCATACAGTCCAGACTTATCACCCTGCGACTATCACCTGTTTGGGCCACTCAAATAGGCGCTTGGAGGCCAGCGTTTCGAAGACGATTCTGCGGTGGAGACCTTCGTGCTCCAATGGCTCAATGAACGCCCGAGAACTTTTTACGAAGATGGAATTAAAAAACTTCCAATCCGGTGGGAAAAATGTGTTACTCGTGCGGGAGACTATGTAGAAAAATAAGTTGTATCAAGAATAATTTGTAAGTAAGCAATAAATTTTTTAAAAAATCAGTCTCGTTTATATTTGATCAACCCTCGTATTTTAATTTTTTTTATTTTATTCCTTTTTTCTCAGGAGAGGCGGTTGCCCCTTCGCCCCCCTTTAATCCTTTCTTAACATATTCACTTATAATATTAGTTCCATTGTATTTCCATAACTATAAAGCCTACAAAGTTGAAATTTAGCATATATATATATATATATATATATATATATGTGTGTGTGTGTGTGTGTGTTTTGTGATGCAAAAAAGGTGGAAAATTTTTTTATAGACTACCTGGGGCAGGGTACGCACTACCCCAGAGTGTGGGACTCAAATTAAGTTCAAACTCAAGCTAAGATATATTGTTACCCACTAAACAAACCACCAAAAGCATTCCTCTTCTGTAAACCTCCCCACGGAACCGTCGCCAGGCATTACTTCGTGGGAAGGTGAATTGGCTGACCGCCTACTCTTCTACAGCGTTGGCTCTCCTTCCTCGATCCTCAGCCTTCAACCTCTTCATGACCACTGCAGTGAATCCCACAATGGCCCTCCAGTTGGCCTCTGAAGCCATCATTGTCGCAACCAGACTTTTCGGTGTAATTCTGTCTCGCAATTATGTTTGCAGCTTCATCCTTTCCTCGTCTCCGACACCGGAAAAACACATGCTCCGCATCTTCCTTTACTGATGGAAGACAGAAGGAATAAGACGAGTCTGCTTTCAGCCTGAAACGGAACAAGTAAGCTCGGAAGCAACCGTGCCCAGTGAGAATCTGTGTGAGATAGAAATCCACTTCCCCAAGATCCATGTTGCACCAATCCTGGATGTTACCTACGAGTTTGTATGTCCATCGTCCATTTGTTGATTCGTCCCACTGTCGCTGCCATGTCTCCAGAGTCCGATTCCGCTCCTCTGTAATTGCCATTGTATGACTATACCGCGGCTCAGCATTTCGCCAGTAGAGCCTCGCTCTTTCATCAGCCATCAGCTACATTGCGGGTTAGCCCGCCACTATGCATGCAGCGTTGTAGGAAACTGTTCGGTAACTACTCACGACACGCAGCAACGCACGGCTGTGCACCGCATTAACCTTGCGCGCATAGCTCGCGACCATCGGCTCCAAATCGGCGCTCCGTAAAGGAGCACTGAGCTTAGTACCTCAGCCAGGAGTCGGCGGCGTACCTGTCTTGGACCTCCCAGATTCGGCATGAGCCTGCAAAGGGCTCCTGCCACGTTCGCCACCTTTTCACTAACTGCCTCGAGATGTTCCCTGGAGCAGTCTTGTGTGTGTGTGTGTGTGTGTGTGTGTGTGTGTGTGTGTGTGTGTGTGTGTGTGTGTGTGTGTGTGTGTGTGTGTGTGTGTGCGCGCTTGTGCGCGTTTGCGTGTGAGTGCGCGCGCGCGTGTGTGCGTGCGTGTATGTCTGTGCGTGTGTGTGCGCGCGCGCGTGTGTGAGTGTGTGTGCGTGTGTGTGAGCGCGTGTGCGCGCGCGTGTGTGTTTCTAAGGCGTCCGCTAAGAAACAGTTTTTAAAATGTTCACTTCTAAAGGGTTAAAATGGGGTAAAAAGATCTTTATATTTTATCTCTGTACTTACATATTCAAAACACACAGAGCTAAAATTTCATACATAGGTTTATCTTAGGCTTTGAAGGTTCACAGAGAAAGGTTTCTCCAAAATTCTACGGCAAAGGATTGAAACTGGATAAATTTAAAAGTTTTAATCGCTGGTGTTAAAATGTGGAATGAAAAGTTCTCTTGGATCTTAAGTTAGTGCGAAACAACCGTTTCAAAAACATTCAAAGCTAAGGGTTTGAAATAAGTGTTAAAGTGTTACACACTTTATAATCATGTTTATTAATCATATTGTCTCTTAAAATATAGGGTGTTGGAAGCTGAGAATTTTTTTAAAGTTTTTCTTACAGTATTAGGTGGTTACTAAGAAATCATATTCAAAAACTGTACCCATAAGGGAATGAAATAGGGGTTGTGAATGCCAAAACACATTCTCGTACCTTGACAGTTCACCTTGACCTTGACCTTGACCTTGACCAGTTCGTACCTTGAGAGAAAATCCAAGAATGTTGTTTACAGGAGGTCCTGATTTCTAAAAAAACTTTGTAACTGCACACAAAAAAATGTTCAAAATTCTACCCAAAGAGTTTAATTGGGGTAAGTTTTAAATTTTTAATCACTGGCCGCTTTGGGGAGGGGGTAGTTACCGAACATGACAGAATCAAACATCAAATACATCACTATTAAAGATTTGGTAAATACGCCAATATTTACCTATAAAAATTGTTAACTGTACAAAATGTCACGCTTTGTATGCTAACCAAGAAGTTCGTTTAATGGCCACTAGCCGCAGCACTGCTAAACCTAAACAATAAAACACAAGTTAACCGGAGGTTGAACCCAGCGGTCATCGTTCAGGCGTTGGAAGACGTAATCTTTACAAGCCATTGTTAATGTTATCTATTAGATAATATATTTTCTTGCAGCCACACAAACATGGGACTCGTTTATTTGAATCTTTTACGGAAAGAAAGTAATATTCACTTTTGTTGCAACTTGTACTGAGAAATGGCTACAAAATTATGCACAAACTTTCACACAAGCACAGTTAAATTGCAATGAAGACAAAAGGTTAAAGAAAAAGTCGTTTGGCCTTTCTGAATTTCTGTTCGGTATGATTCATTTTGTTTGTTTTTATTCCCTAATCGATTTGTACATATTTTTTTAATGGAAAAAAACTACTTATCATATTTGTATTATTAATGAAATACAAAATTGTCTTAAGATACAAAAACAAACTTCACTTGAGCCAACATTTTTTTTTAATTGGTCCATTTGTTTACAACCATCCATTTCTATAATCTTAATCTTTAGAACAAAAAGGTAGCAGTCGCACGACTGCCGACAGAAGTGACTACTTATCACGGGTTATGGCTGTATATTTTACACCACAAAATAAAATTTATAGTCGATTTTCAAAATCATGAGTACGTTCATTTCAGTTTAATATATTTCTAAATGATTTTATGGTTTTTTGCCAAGACATTGATTTTTGCTACTCGACACTAGAATAGGCTATAACTGACCACGGGAGAAGCACGGAGTCCCAAATGTATTCCTGCTGCTCTTAATATCTGACCCTGTGACTTATTGTCATTGTAAATGCCAACTTCAATGGAAATTGTAATCTTTTATATCGGAAAGGCAGGTTGTTTGGAATAATTGGGGTAAAATTATAGGGATTTTTGAAAAATTTTCAGTTAAAATCTAAAAATGTAAGCTTATAAACAATAATTTTGTAATAAATAATAACAAGGATTAAGATTTTTAAAACGAGAATACATCTAAGTCTGTCTCAAGTACATAAACCATGTTCATTCTAAATTTCATCTCAATCGGTTCAGTAGTAAATGCATGATTGAATAACAAACAAACAAACACACACATACACACACACGCGCGCGCACACACACAAACAAACTTTCAGATTAATATAATATTAAGAAGTTTAAAATATTATTGAAAAGTCACTGTTGTACAGTTAACACATATCACAAACCTAAATACTAAATAATTAAGTTGGACTAGGTAAGTAGTATAATGGCGTTTAAAATATTTAAATACTTATTGTTCACACCTACCTATATATGAGGTGTGTTCAGAAAGTAACGAGAATTTTTAAATTTCGCGGGCTTGGAGAGTCCGATTGTCAAACATTTTTTTTTATTATGTTGGTATACACGCCCTTGAAATATGATAAAACTTTCAGCTGTTTTCATTATTGACTTTGTCTGTGACAGCCACTAAGGTTAGACGTGTTTTTATGAGCTCGGCGATTTTCGTTGGTTAAAAGAAATGGATCAAAGAATTTGTATCAAATTTTGCGTAAAAAATGGAATAAAGAGTAACAAAGTGTGTGAAATGTTAACAAAGGCCTATGGTGAGTCTGCTATGAGTAAAGCAAGAGTTTACGAGTGGTATAAGCGTTTCCAAGAAGGCCGTGAAGACGTTGACAACAACCGATGAAAACGTGGAAAAGTGAAAGAAATTGTTACGAACAATCGCCGAATCACAGTTAGAGAAGTCGCTGATGATGTTGGCATATCGATTGGATCATGTCATGATATTGTTTCCAATGTTTTGTGTATGAAACGCGTGGAAGCAAAATTCGTTCAAAAATTGTTGAATTTTGAACAAAAACAGCGGCGAATGGAAGTTGCTCTGGAGTCACCAAATGAAGTCAACGACGATGCAGAATTACTGAAACGTAATATAACAGGTGATGAAACATGGGTTTACGGATATGACGTCGAAACTAAGGCTCAATCATCCCAGTGCAGGCATTCTGGCTCGCCAAGAAAGAAAAAGGCTCGACAAGTGCGGTCAAACGTGAAGGTTATGTTGACTGCGTTCTTCGATATTAACGGCATAGTGCATCATGAATTCCTGCCAACAGGTGAAACGGTCAATAAGGAGTACTACCTACAAGTTCAAAGCCGTTTGCGTGAAGCAATCGAAAAAAACGACCGGATCTGTGGAAAAACAATTATCGTGGCTTTTGCACCACTATAATGCACCAGCTGAAGTGCATGTCATGTTTGTTGGTTCATGTCATCGCTTGTTCGTGAATTTTTGGCCAAAAACAGTACTGTAACGATGCCATAGCCTCCATATTCGCCAGACATGGCACCGTGTGACTTTTTCCTATTTCCAAAAATAAAGAGAACCTTAAAGGGCCGTCGTTTTACAGCCGTAGATGACATTAAAAGCGCATCGCTGAAAGAACTAAAGGCTATCTCAAAGGTCGAGTTTGAGAAGTGTTTCGAGAATTGAAAGAGGCGCTGAAAAAAGTGCCTATTTTGAAGGCGACAACATCAATGTAGAAGAATAAATAAATATTTTGTTCAAAAAATTAAAATTCTCATTACTTTCTGAACACACCTCGTATACCAATCGTACGATATGTGTGTTATACAAAAACTATAGATTTATTAATTATTATTTTGTAACACAACATATCTCGAGTTCAGTGTTCAGTGTATGCCTCGACTAGCTTTCACATACAAAATCATATGGCGTTACTAAAAGCAAATTTAATAACTATATGGGTGATGTGCGGGTGGAAGATCAGAGGTGATTTATGGGTGATTTAACAAAATAAAATGATTTTTAAAAGTACACTATTATAAATTAAATTTCTTTTAAAACTGTCTGTAAATGTTCACTAATTATAAGAAGAGCCGCCTCGGTCGCCTAGTTGATAGCGTACTGGGCTTTCACCCCGAGGACCCGGGTTCGATTCCCAGGCCAGGGCTTGGCATTTTCAAACGCTATAAATCATCCCATCGTCTGCATTAGCCCAAGTGTGCACAATAGTCGGACGTTAAACATTAAAAAAACAAAAAAAATTATAAGAAGGTTTATAAGTTTTTTTTTATTATTTATATCCTTAAATCTAATGATTAAAGCCACTGGTAGAATTTTGAATTTTGTAATAAAAAGCATCACTAACCACGTTTTCAAAGCTTACAATTATGTTACCGGATATGTTATTTTATTACTTCCTGTAAACTGAATTTTGTTGAATATTGAACAAAATGAATTTTGTAATGCGGTTTCAAGTTCGTTTCTTATTGTTTTTTTTTAAATTTTTCTTTGATCATTATTGAGGTAATTCTTTTATTTATGTTTGATATAGTAACTATCTTAAGCCTAAATAATGGTTACAATAACATTGTGAAGATGATATGTAATTTAATATTGACTGCGAATGAAAATGGGCTGTGGGGTGTTTTCTTTATTTAAGGTGAATTCAGGGTCTTGTGATTTATGACATTCTACCTGAGGTGATTAGATATATTTATGTACCAGTGGTGCCGTGCGAAATTCTACACTATGAAAGTTATAAGTAAACACAGCCTTTTGAATAGGGCCTAAGTGTAGTCGTTGGGGTGAGAGCGGTAGTTGGAAGGAAGGGAAAAAATTGTTAAAAAATAAATCGAAAAGCGATCGATTAACAATAGACGATGGAGGGAGAAATCACAAATATATTTGTGTAAAAACAGTGTCCAAAACATGTGTTTGGTATTAAAAATGCTTGTCCCGGCTTGTACGACGGGCAAGGATAGAGGACTGTCAGTAGGACCACATAACCTATAAGTTGCCCTACTGACTTTTAAGTAAATATTGAAATTGATCTAAGTACGTTATGAAAAATAAATGGCATTTGTAATGGACTGTCTACTAGTGATTAATTAGTTAGTTTCTTAAAATATACAAAATATTGTGTGATTCGTGATGCCGCGCATGCGCATCCATGATGCCGTTTTGCCTACGACAGTTAAAAGTGTCTTTTATGTTAAAATTTTCTACAAACACACAAATATATTTGTGTAAAAACAGTGTCCAAAACATGTGTTTGGTATTTGAAATGCTTGTCCCGGCTTGTACGACGGGCAAGGATAGAGGACTGTCAGTAGGACCACATAACCTATAAGTTGCCCTACTGACTTTTAAGTAAATATTGAAATTGATCTAAGTACGTTATGAAAAATAAATGGCATTTGTAATGGACTGTCTACTAGTGATTAATTAGTTAGTTTCTTAAAATATACAAAATATTGTGTGATTCGTGATGCCGCGCATGCGCATCCATGATGCCGTTTTGCCTACGACAGTTAAAAGTGTCTTTTATGTTAAAATTTTCTACAAACACACAAATATATTTGTGTAAAAACAGTGTCCAAAACATGTGTTTGGTATTTGAAATGCTTGTCCCGGCTTGTACGACGGGCAAGGATAGAGGACTGTCAGTAGGGCCACATAACCTGTAAGTTTAATGACTTTTAAGTAAATATTGAAATTGTTCTAAGCACGTTATGCAAAAAATGGCATTTGTAATGGGATTGCCTACTAGTGATTAATAAGTTAGTTTCTTAAAATATACAAAATATTGTCTGATTTGTGACGCCGCGCATGCGCATCCATGATGCCGTTTTGCCTACGACAGTTAAAAATGTCTTTTATGTTAAAATTTTCCACAAAAAGTAAGGTTTAGCGCAAAATCGTTTAAAAAATCTTTCTAAAGATACCTCATTTATGGCTGTACGAATAGTGTGTGCTGAGAAAAAGGGATGTTGACTCGAGATATATATATTCGATAAATATTACTTTTGTCAAAGGAGAGCGGGAAAAGGCATCCATTAAAATTTCAAAATCGATTTTTCGCGATCGCAAAGTTTTCTATTAATCTCGTATATTCGGAAAGTAAAAGTTGATTTGTATACAGTTTTAAAATAGTTTACGCGTACTGTAATCTGAAAGTACAAATATAAGATCTGTCGCCTGATGACACTGAAACCCTGTTTGACGCTGAGCCAACAACGTGTTTTGTTTTCTCCGCTCGGACGAACCACTAAACCTAATACTTATCAGAATATTTTCTGGAGTTGTTCCATGTGTTTACAAGACAAGTAGTTTGGTGCAGGATAAAGGATAAGGACTCCTCGAAGGCACGTGGCAGAAGACGAGTGCACGTGTTATTATCCTCCACACAACTGTCAAGCCAGTGGTAAATTATAGCTTTATCGTTTACGAGTGCACTTAGAGGAGAAATATTTAAGAATACAATTCACTTAAATACTGTCCAGATTACGTACGCCAAACTCAAATACGTAAACTTGTTCAAACTGCTTTTGTTTTCATCACCTCATTGTGTGTGTGTGTGTGTGTGTGTGTGTGTGTGTGTGTGAGAGAGAGAGAGAGAGAGAGTGTTTGTGTGAGTGTTTGTGAGAGAGTGAGTGAGTGTGTGTGTGTGTGTGTGTGTGTGTGTGTGTGTGTGTGTGTGTGTGTGTGTGTGTGTGTGTGTGTGTGTGTGTGTGTGTGTGTGTGTGTGTGTGTGTGTGTGAGAGAGAGAGAGAGAGAGAGAGTGTTTGTGTGAGTGTTTGTGAGAGAGTGTGTGAGTGTGTGTCTGTGTGTGTGTATGTGTGTGTGTGTGTGTGTGTGTGTGTGTGTGTGTGTGTGTGTGTGTGTGTGTGTGTGTGTGTGTGTGTGTGTGTGTGTGTGTGTGTGTGTGTGTGTGTGTGTGTGTGTGTGTGTGTCTGTGTCTGTGTGTGTGTGTGTGTGTGTGTGTGTGTGTTGTGTGTGTGTGTGTGTGTGTGTGTGTGTGTGTGTGTGTGTGTGTGTGTGTGTGTGTGTGTGTGTGTGTGTGTGTGTGTGTGTGTGTGTGTGTGTGTGTGTGTGTGTGTGTGTGTGTTGTCTGTGTGTGTGTGTGTGTGTGTGTGTGTGTGTGTGTGTGTGTGTGTGTGTGTGTGTGTGTGTGTGTGTGTGTGTGTGTGTGTGTGTGTGTGTGTGTCTGTGTGTGTGTGTGTGTGTGTCTGTGTGTGTCTGTATGTGTGTGTGTGTGTGTGTGTGTGTGTGTGTGTGTGTGTGTGTGTGTGTGTGTGTGTGTGTGTGTGTGTGTGTGTGTGTGTGTGTGTGTGTGTGTGTGTGTGTGTGTGTGTGTGTGTGTGTGTGTGTGTGTGTGTGTGTGTCTGTGTGTGTGTGTGTGTGTGTGTGTGTGTATGTGTGTGTGTGTGTGTGTGTGTGTGTGTGTGTGTGTGTGTGTGTGTGTGTGTGTGTGTGTGTGTGTGTGTGTGTGTGTGTGTGTCTCTGTGTGTGTGTGTGTCTGTGTGTGTGTGTGTGTGTGTGTGTGTGTGTGTGTGTCTGTGTGTGTGTGTGTGTGTGTGTGTGTGTGTGTGTGTGTGTGTGTGTGTGTGTGTGTGTGTGTTTTACTATAAAATAGTATACAGTGGTTGTAAACAATCAGTCTTGAGATTTTGCTGTATTTAACTCATGAGTCCTACAAAGCGGACGTTTCTTGAATGTCTGTCTGTTTGCTGTTTGCTTTAGAATAAATTAATTTCGATAAAGTTAGGTACGTGTGGAGTTTGCTCATATCATAAAACCACTATGAAAAACCTGATACATCTCAGATCCGCAATTAGATACCTAATAAATATAAGTTATATTGCCGACATTTCCTTTCTTAAAAACGGAGCTACAAAATCGGTGAAAACACCCAAGTTCGCACTGTCAAAAGTTTTTATAAAATTCTCCCTTACTGGCACTACAACCAAAAAACAATAGGCCTTACGAATGAAATTTATAACAGTTCGCGTGTTCATGAGAATGTTCTATATCCAAAAATTACGATGCACAATTTCGCTTAGCCTTAGCCTCAATCCAGAACAGACTGATCGGTAGTCTCAATCGTTCCTTCCGAACAGCTGTTTATTTAGTGTATTATCTTACTGATATTGCACAATTCAACTTATATTTACATTAGGTATCTAATTGAGGGTCCGAGATGTCTGAAACAACTTAAACTAATGATTATGTTTAAATATTGTTCAAATGTAGACCTTACATACATAAAAGAAATGTCGCTCATTTCATAAAAATAAAGTTCGAGTTATTGAGAATAATCGGCAGGCACCCCAGCCACGAACCTGCTTCGAGAGTGCGGCGATCAATCGATTCGACAGTACGGCGATCAATCGATTAGAGAGTGCGGCGATCAATCGTTTCGAGAGTGCGGCGATCAATCGATTCGAGAGTACGGCGATCAATCGATTCGAGAGTGCGGCGATCAATCGATTCGAGAGTGCGGCGATCAATCGATTCGAAAGTGCGGCGATCAATCGATTCAAGAGTGCGGCGATCAATCGATTAGAGAGTGCGGCGATCAATCGTTTCGAGAGTGAGGCGATCAATCGATTCGAGAGTGCGGCGATCAATCGATTCGAGAGTGCGGCGATCAATCGATTCGAGAGTGCGGCGATCAATCGTTTCGAGAGTGCGGCGATCAATCGATTCGAGAGTGCGGCGATCAATCGATTCGAGAGTGCGACGATCAATCGATTCGAGAGTGCGACGATCAATCGATTCGAGAGTGCGGCGATCAATCGATTCGAGAGTGCGGCGATCAATCGATTCGAGAGTGCGACGATCAATCGATTCAAGAGTGCTGTGATCAATCGTTTCGAGAGTGCGGCGATCAATCGATTCGAGAGTGCGGCGATCAATCGACTCGAGAGTGCGACGATCAATTGATTCGAAAGTGCGGCGATCAATTGATTCGAGAGTGCGACGATCAATTGATTCGAAAGTGCGGTGTTCAATCGATTCGAGAGTGCGGCGATCAATCCATTCAAGAGTGCGGCGATCAATCGTTTCGAGAGTGCGGCGATCAATCGATTAGAGAGTGCGACGATCAGTCGATTCGAGAGTGCGGCGATCAATCGATTTGACAACGCGAAAACGAATTAAGAGCTTTAATTTTATTGATTTTTGTGAATTCTTTTTCAAGTAAAAACAAATAAATTTAAACTTAGTTAACCTAGGTGTACAAATATGAATAATTAAAAAAATAATAATTATTTTAAAACCAATAATTCTAGGGCTAGTGAAATCAAGGATTCTTAAACAACAGACAAGTAATTTAGGATTATCAAACCATGTTATCAAACCATAGAGAATTAATTCTAAAACCTTCAAAGTTGTCAAAACATTTACTTCTCGTGGATTGGGAGAATGAGTGGGCAGTTACGGATAACAACAAATTTAGGGTAGTTAAAAATACTGTTCGTCCTTGGAGGTCGTCAATACGTGCAAGTCGTAGGGAAGAGGTGGTGATCACGCATGGATTTCTGATGGGAGGCGCGGACCCACCTATGCTAGTTCTGTAGGGAAACCATCACAATAAAACATATATTGCTCGATTATGATGGTTTCCAAAATTTGCGTGTTATGTGTTTTCTGAGCAATTGTTTGCAGACGATGTTGGGAGATGGTGCCGTTGACCGGATCCTAGACTTCCTTCATCGTTTGAATTTTTTAAATAAAATTTAATTTATATTTTTGTTATTTTTTTTTGCGTTTAACGTTCGACTGTTGTGCACACTTAGGCTAATGCATACGATGGGATGATTTATACCGTATGAAAATGCCAAGCCCTGGTCGGGAATCGAACCCGGGTCCTCGGGGTGAAAGTACGGTATCAACTAGGCCACCGAGGCGGCAAAAATTAAATTTTTATTATTATTTGTGGTAGGGCCCCTCTACAGCCCTGAAAAGTTTGTTTATATTTGCTGTTTTATTAATTGAATTTTAAGTTGTTTTTGTTATTTAGTTTTAGGTACGTTTATATCTATTTTATTTTACCTTGTTATTGTTGTAGGGCCAATTTACAGCCCTACGATAATTTGTGTGTATGTTGTAGTTTTTAGATATATTAATGTTAACTAGTTTTAGTCATATATCTATAACTGTTATTATGTTTTTTTTTTATTTGTTTTTGCTATTATCGTTTGTTGTTTGTTTTCTTATTAAACTTAAATTTTGTTTTATTTTATTCGTTCTTTTATATTTTTATTTTGAGTATCGGCGATGATAACCACATCGGTTTTTCGCCGGCAAAAAAAATCCTAAAACCATTGACCTATTAATTTATCGGGACAAAATTATCTACCTTTGGCTAAAGATTGCATATTCTATTACGCATCAAGGGCTTAAAAGCGCTTTTCGACTCTAGTAAAAATAAAATCCGTCTTTCTGGTCACCATCGAAAATTAATTCATTTGCAATCAAACGTTTGCAGTGGAACCGAAATTCCTAATAAGATATAAGTTCTTCAACACAACGATGGTAAAAAATAGCGTAGATCCTTAAATAAAACGGAATTAAAATTGTGAGGGTACCAAACATTTTGCGCGAAAAAAATTAATTTGGTAGTGGTCTATCACAGGTTAAGCAAACATTGTCTTATTAAAGTCTGGCATAAGCTACTATAGTAAACACTTTTAACACGATATCTTCCATACTTCAGCCACACCAGTCACACATTAATTAGTTTTAAGGTTAACGTCTTTTAAGATCCCAGAATCTTTCGGTCCTGAAAATCGGCAAAATTTCTTTAAATCGACTATCACATTTTCCTTGAATTTCGATAATAAAAGAAAATTTATAACCCAAATAAATAGAAACTTTTAAAATATCCATTCGTTTTCGGACAGTCGCTGTAATGTCTTAGTGTTGCTTGTAGGTTAGGTTAGGTCAACCAGTTTATCCGACCCTCAGTGCCACCCCTATATACGGGTACCCAGTGCAGTGGCTACATTTCTGTTTTTAATTCTAGAATAACAATAGAACTGCTGATATAGCCTATCGGGTGGTCCTCAGATTTAAACTATAAGGATTGTTGAACATAAAGCATAAGAAAAATCAAAGTATTAAAGCATTACATGTAAAGTACGAAAACATAACTTATTGGCCGCGTTATCAAAAAATCTGGTTCGGGAGTTAGGCCAAGCGGCAACCAGAAGCGGAGTTCAGCTTAAAGAACGCGTTGTATCTTTTAAATCTAAATAGTTAGGCCTAATGTAACGGATTCTAGGAAATATTATGTTTAAAAACCGTAACCTATATAACGATAAATATATATATATATATATATATATATATATATATATATATATATATATATATATATATATATGTGTGTGTGTGTGTGTGTGTGTGTGTGTGTGTGTGTGTGTGTGTTGTGTATGTGTATTGTGTATTGTGTGTATGTGTGTGTGTAGTGTGTGTGTTGAGTGTGTGTGTGTGTGTGTGTGTGTGTGTGTGTGTGTGTGTGTGTGTGTGTGTGTGTGTGTGTGTGTGTGCGCGCGCATGTGTTGAATGTGTATTATTATTATTATTATTTCCGTATAGACCCTGTTGGATCACGCAAAGCATTCCGACTCATGTCTTGTTCCTTCTAATCCTCCACACCTCCCTCATCCTGTCCCCATGGATCCTCTTCCGCTCCTCCGTCCATTTTACCCCTGCTCTCTTTGGGATTTCATTCTCTGGGACCTTCCAACCGAGCAACTTTCTCCTGTATGCGCGCCTGTCTTCAACGCCTGTTGAGTCTATTCCTGCGTCATGTAGGTCTATTCTGACTTGTGCGATCCACGACGTTGTTGATTTGACACCTTGTATATACTTAAGGATTCTGTTGGCAAGTCTCGTTGGTTGGGAGTCTACTGATGTGTCCATAGAACCGAAGCCTCCTTCTTCTGATATCTGCTGGCAGGTTCGATATCTTCTCTGTGGTCTTCCGGGAGTGCAAACTGTATCCATCTTCTGTTAATCTCGGGCCAAGGATCTTCCTCAAGATTTTGCGTTCTTCCTTTAAAATACCCTCCATGGTAGCTTTTGTGTGGAGTGCTAGCGTCTCGCTTGCAATATATATATATATATATATATATATATATATATATATATATATATATATATATATTTTGAAAAGCACATTAAGGCTATTATCGCCTCCCTAAATGTAAGTGTGAGTGTAAAGTGTTAAAGTCGTAAGTCTAGTGTTGTAAGTGTAAGTGTGTGTTAGACTCGGGTACCGCGAGGGACGTCTAAATCCTCTCAATAGGTGCAGCTAGTCTGCACCCCCCTGCGGGGACGAGAAATAATAATAATAAGTTTATAGGCGCGATCAAAGTGGTGGGGAAGCGGAGTCAGCTTGAAAACCAACCAGGACAGAGCTAAAGCTGCGCGGAGTGG
>CM040189.1:11113365-11165865 GCA_022606455.1 Callitettix versicolor
CGATTTGATCATGTCATAACATTATTTCCAATATTTTGTGTACGAAACGCGTGGTAGCAAAATTCGTTCCAAAATTGTTGAATTTTGAACAAAAACAGCGGCGAATGGAAGTTGCTCAGGAGTCACTAAATGAAGTCAGCTACGATGCAGAATTACTGAAACGTATTATAACAGGTGACGAAACATGGGTTTATGGATATGACGTCGAAACTAAGGCTCAATCATCCCAGTAGAGGCATTCTGGCTCGCCAAGACCGAAAAAGGCTCGACAAGTGCGGTCGAATCTTATGCTTACTGTGTTCTACGATATTAATGACATAGTGCATCATGAATTCCTGCCACCAGGTGAAACGGTCAATAAGGCGTACTACCTACAAGTTCAACGCCGTTTGCGTGAAGCAATCCGAAAAAAAACCGCCTGGATCTGTGGAAAAACAATTCATGGCTTTTGCACCACGATAATGCACCAGCTCACACTTCATTGCTTGTTCGTGAATTTTTTGCCAAAAATAGTACTGTAACGATGCCCCAGCCTCCATATTCGCCAGACACGGCTCCGTGTGACTTTTTGCTATTTCCAAAAATGAAGAGAACCTTAAAGGGCCGTCGTTTTACAGCCGTACATGGCATTAAAAGCGCATCGCTGAAAGAACTAAAGGCTATCTCAAAGATCGAGTTTGAGAAGTGTTTCGAGGATTGGAAGAAGCGCTGGCACAAGTGCATAATCTCCCTTGGGGACTATTTTGAAGGCGACAACAACAATGTAGAAGAATAAATAAGTATTTTGTTCAATAAATTAAATTTCTCCTTACTTTCTGAAGACACCTCGTATAATAATAACTTTTGTTATTTTATACATTTTTGGAAATCTCATTCAACCATGTTTATCTGTATTAATTAGATTTTAATTTTCAAAAATTAACATTTTTTTGCTTAACGTCTATACTGTCAGATAGATAAGGACGAGGGGTCTACTTTAATAGAAAGGGTAAAAAACGAGAGTAACTGCGTCTCGAACCCACAACTTTGAGGTGTGCAGTTCAGAGATTCAGCAGGCTGACCAATAACTTAACACATAGACCACCGAGTCCTTTAATCATTGGAACAACAATATTTATATATTTGACTTTATTCACGTTTCCCTCTAGACAAATTTTGCCTTTGCTGTTCCTATAAAAAACCATTACCACATACTGGAGCTTTAAAATGAGGTCTCAAACAATCTTGTCGTAACAAACAGAGGAATAATGGATGTCTTTATTTAACATTAGTTTTGTACGGAACATATTCAATATGGCTGACGGAATCTACACTGCTTTATTTATAATTCTACCAACATAATTAAAAATTAAAAATTTGATTTAGAAATAAATTAATTGTTTTTATTAACTTTTTAGGCCACATGGGACCACTTTGAGTCAATATTTCGGTCTCTTCTTCTTATCCGTTAGTGCACTGTGAGGATTCCAACTTCTTCCTCCAATACTCCTTCATCCTATCCGATCTCCGCCTCCTGACCTCGTCTGGTACCTCCACCGTCTTCGTCGTTCCGGCTTTCCTACGTCAAACCTGATGTTTTTCAGAATGCTTCTGATTCTCGTTCTGTCCGGTGCATCCTCGATCCGCAAACCGATCTCTTGCAGATCTTTCAGAGTCTGCAACGTCCTTGGGTGCTATTAATATTTCTCATGACCGGCTGTTTCAGAATCCTGCTGTTGGGATGTGGAAGAGATGGGCAATTATTCGTTTTTTCATAACACTTGTAATTGGGTCTACCTGTTTATACACTGTCTTGGTAGTGACTCTCCAGAAACCATCTTTCTGGTAACTTTTATTTAAACAGGTCCTAATGATTCTTCTCTCGATCTTAAGTAACTGGTCAGTCCTAGCATTATTCTTGATCTGGAAAAGGGTCTCGCAGGCTTAGAGTGCTTCCGGGAGAACCACAGAACTGTGGTCTTACTTTGAACTTTATCCAGACTTTTTTTGTAATAAGTTGACCACGTTAAAAATTGCGCTTTCTTGAGATTCGCTATTCTATTCAATATTGCAGTTTTTCGTCCAAGTTATGACAGATAATTTCTCCTAAATGTTTAAACTGTTTTACTAGTTTTATGCTGCTCCCGTTGATATTGTTTTTTAAAAGCGGGTGGCTTCGTAGCCTTTTTATACATGAATAACGTATTGCAACAATTGGTTGCTCCAAAGTGAGAATGGTTATTTTTTGGTGCACAGAACGTCGGCAAGGTTCGCCTGAATAAACTTGTGCCGCAACCCGCATAACGACACATGTAGAAAAGTAGTCTATAGCAAGAATTGCAGGCGAAATGCTTAACGTACCACGGGAAAATATTTAATCATCACAAAATATTGCTGTAGAATTATGAGTGGATTTAGCAAAATACCTAAATAATGACCTCATTTTTAACTATTTCAAGTAAAATTCACGTATTGAAAGATATCGGAGAAAAATTTAAATAGAATTTACAAACAATACAACGATTATTTTGTCAAACATTGTGTTAGTTTTTGAAATAGCTTCCAAACTATATTTTTTTTAGGAAAACAATCTAATGTGAGAATGTTTGTGTAATATTTTTATCTTATTTAATAATTTCGTCGTCATAATCATCATTAAAATCAGAATAAATTAGCATTTTAAACTTTCAAATTACATGCTGTATCTATGCTGAATCAAATTAAACTGTATCTATGCTGAACGGGGTGTTGTGCGATCAAAACATTTCAAAAGAGAATAAAAAAAAAATTTATGACACAATTGTAAAAAGCATTATAACATATGGTAGTGAGGTATGACCAATTAAGAGCAGAACAGAAAGAATGCTGTCGGCTACTGAGATGGACTTTTGGAGAAGAGCGGCAGGAAGATCAAGAAAAGAGAGAGTGAGAAATGAAAGTATACGGAGGATAATGGACGTAAGGCATACAATTGTAGAGGATATAAGAACAAAACAACTGGTTTGGTACGGGCATGTACAAAGAATGCCGGATGAGCGAATTCCCAAAAAAATCGTGCAATGGCGAACACCTGGAAGAAGAAAACGAGGAAGGCCGAGATTGAGCTGGAGAAAGGGAGTCGAAAAGGAAATAAAAAAAGGGATCTACCAGAAGCAGAAGACCTGTGGTGGGACCGTGATCGGTGGAGGTTGGAGATCGGAAGACGGCGTAGAACGTTGTAGACCGAATTATACATAGAACTTTCAAATTACACAAAAAAATTGCAGTGCTAATTTACGCAAATTTTAAAGCTAAATAGGATGATGAAATCAGTGTTTTAAAATTATTCTAGATAATAAATTAAGCCGCCTCGGTGGCCTAGTTGATAGCGTACTGGGCTTTCACCCCGAGGACCCGGGTTCGATTCCCTGCCAGGGCTTGGCATTTTCATACGCTATAAATCATCCCATCGTCTGCATTAGTCCAAATGTGCACAACAGTCGGACGTTAAACATAAAAAAAAAGATAATAAATTATCATTTAAAAAAAATTGTATTGGCCATTATTTTGAAACTGTCAATCGACTTTTGCAGAGTAATAAACTTGTCCAATCAATTTTGATGCCAAGCTGAATCATATCAAACTAAAATTTATCCAAACTGTTAACAAAATTTAACTCAAAAATTGATCTAGAAGTCAGGATCGGCACTCATTTCAAGGTCCCGAGTCTGGGTCTTCCCATGATGGCGCCCCGATAGGTAATTTTCCAATGATAATTCGCTGACAAAAATAATGTCTAAAAATAATGATTAAAATTTATTTTTAGATTGTAAGTTTGGCCGTAATAGAGGGTCTACCTAAACAAAAATTCTGTTATTTAGCGTTATGTGGAAGGTCTGCCTAGGCAAAATTTTTTAAATACGAGGGTTTGCTTGGCACAAGGAATTCGCCGAAGGACGGGAAGCAGTAGAAAACCTCAGCCATGATCGTCGCCCGACCACTTCCGTCACGGACGAAAACATTGATGCTGTTCGGAAGCTCCTGGACAAAGACAGACGTATATCGCTGCGATTTATTGCAGATGAACTCCAGTTGAGCTATGGTAGCGTTCAAAAATCGTTACATCAAACCTGGAACTCAGCAAAGTATCTGCAAGGTGGGTTCCACGAATTTTGACCGACGTTCACAAACGGAATCGTTTGGAGATTTGCCAGCGACTATTGACCCAATTTGAACGAGATGGTGAGGCATTATTAAACCGGATTGTCACCTGTGACGAAACATGGGTTCACCATTACACTCCCGAGTCGAAACAGGCAAGTATGGAGTGGCGGAAGAGGGGAGAGAGGGCGCCTCGGAAGGCCAAATCATGATCGTCGGCCGGGAAGGTAATGGCCACTGTATTTTCGACAATCAAGGCGCCTTTCACTAAACTCGATCAAATTGGATGAACCAAGCTGACATCCCCATATCAAACCAGACTAATCACCCTGTTAACGACTATTTAACTCAAAAATTGATCTCAAGTCAGGATCGGCACTCATTTCAACGGTCTGAGCGGTGGGTCTTTCTCCATGATGGCAATGAACCCCGATAGGTAATTTTACAATGATAATTCAAAAAACAAAAATAATGTCTAAAAATAATGATTAAAATTTATTTTTAGATTGTAAGTTTGGCCGTAATAGAGGGTCTACCTAAACAAAAATTCTGTTATTTAGCGTTATGTGGAAGGTCTGCCTAGGCAAAATTTTTAAATAATAGTTTGACAGTAAGGTTTATTTATGTCTAGACAAATATCCCATGATAATTAACTTGGGGAGCCGCCTCGGTGGTCTAGTGGATAGCGTACTGGGCTTTCACCCCGAGGACCCGGGTTCGATTCCCGGCGATGGCTTGGCATTTTCATACGCTATAAATCATCCCATCGTCTGCATTAGCCCAAGTGTGCACAATAGTCTGACGTTAAAAAAAAAAAAAAATTAACTTAGGTTATAAACGACCAACCATAACAAGAAATACTGGGGAGACTGGCAATATGAGGTCTGTATTTAAAAGCAACATCTGGAAACTCCTTATTTTTTCACCCTAAGTGTTACAGAATTAAAATAGCAAATCAAGAATTAATTATTTTTTATAAAAAATTATGTAGTTTATTCTTAATTTTTCTAAGCAAAACTAATTTCTTGGCCACATACGATCTTTACAGCCAGAACATTGTTAAATGAACTTAAACTAAGCACTTTGAAAATTACAAAAGCAATTCACACTATACTCCATAATGTCAGAAGTTATCTTGTTGCAGGGTTCTTTGTAAATCCGGATGCGATGTAACCATTCGCAGTGTCCGAGGTGAAACTGCTCTCCATATGGCTGTAACGTCTCGACGTAACTCCGCCCTACTTGTATCTACTTTACTTGAAGCTGGATGTGACGCAAACGTTCAAGAAAACCTCCAAGGGCAGACGGCATTGAACAGTCTCGTCAGGCATCTCAGTACATCTATTGAAACCACGGACGTACTTCTAGACACATTCCAGAAGCTTGCAAAAAAAACGAATGTCAATCTCTGCGACCACAGGAAAAGAGCACCTTTACATAGACTTGCAGCTTCTGGATATAATCAGTTAAATTTTTTAAAGGTAGGTTTATAATATAATGCTTAGAACTGTGTACATTCTACCTGTAAATGCCAATCTGATGCAGGCCTGTATGAAAAATTTGTCAAGTTGAACGTAACTAAAATTCAGCTGGCTTCAAAGAAATGTGTGATTGTACATGTCCTTTAAATTGAAATTCAGCAATTATTACAAGTCATGTAATAACAAACAGATTGTAGCAGTGGTCGAAAGTAAATCCTATTATACATTTTGCAAATTAATGACATTTCCTAAGCGAATGTAGAATTTTACCAACATCAACTAACCTGTAGCCATTCTTTGGGAACTAGGCAAAGTCCAACAACTGCACAAAAGTTATTTATTTTCTAGTGATGGCTAGTCAGTTATAATGGAGGCTGGCCATCCACATAGCTTTAATGAATATAAATAAAGTACACAAAATCTCTAAATAATTTATAATTAATAAAAGGAAAATGTGTGTGTGTGTTTTGTGATGCCAAAAAAAGGTGGAAACAATCTTTTATGGACTACCTAGGGTAGGGTACGCACTACCCCAGAGTGTAGGATTCAAATTAAGTTGATTGTAGTTGACTCAATTTAAGATGTATTGTTATCCACTAAAAAAAACCACCAAAAACATTCCTCTTCTGTAAACCTCCCTACGGAACCGCCGCCAGGCCGCCAGTTCATGGGAAGATGGACTGGCTGAACGCCTACTCTTCTACAGTGTTGGCTCTCCTTTCTCGATCCTCAGCCCTTAACCTCTTCATGACCACTGCAGCGAATCCCACAATGGCCCTCCAGTTGGCCTCTGAAGCCATCATAATCGCAACCAGACTTTCTGGTGCAATGCTGCCTCGCAGATATGTTTGCAGCTTCATCCTTTCCTCGTTGAATCTCCTACACTGGAAAAACACATGCTCCGCATCTTCCTCCACTGCTGGAAGACAGAGGGGACAAGCCGAGTCTGTTTCCAGCCTGAAATGGAACAAGTAAGCTCGGAAGCAACCATTCCCAGTGAGAATCTGTGTGAGATAGAAATCCACCTCCCTATAATTCCTGTTGCACCAATCCTGGATGTTACCTATGAGTTGGTATGTTCATCGTCCATTTGTTGATTCATCCCACTGTCGCTGCCATGTCCCCAGGGTTCGATTTCACTCCTCTGTAATTGCCGTTGTATGACTATACCGCAACTCAGCATTTCGCTTACGCCAGTACAGCCTCGCTCTTTCATCAGCCATCAGCTCCATTGGTGGTTCGCCCGTCACTACGCATGCAGCGTCGTAGGAAACTGTTTGGTAACCACTCACGACACGCAGCAATGTACGGCGGAGCACCGCATTAACCTTGCATGCATAGCTCGTGACCATCATAGCCTGGCTCCAAATCGGCGCTCCGTAAAGGAGCACTGAGCTTACTACCCCAGCCAGGAGTCGGTGGTGTGCCTGTCTTGGACCTCCCAGATTTGGCATGAGCCTGCAAAGGGCTCCTGCCACGTTCGCCGCCTTTTCACTAACTGCCTTGAGATGTTCCCTGAAGCATAGTCTCGTGTCAACCCACACGCCAAGGTATCGAAGGGCTGGTATGGAACTTATCTGCATATCTCCAACTGTAAGAGTTACTGTTTCCCTCTTTTTCCTACTGGTCACAAGCACGACCTCCGTCTTCTGATCGACGAGCTGGAGACCTATAGATATCAACCATCTCTGGATTGACTTCACTGCCTCGTTGGCCTGAACCTCAACTTCTTCTAAAAACTTCCCATCAACAACCACCACAAGGTCATCGGCGAATCGAAAGAACGCGTAATGGTACGCTGACTCGTAAGACCCCATCATACATGATGTTCCAAAGGAGGGGTCCAAGCACAGAGCCTTGTGGCTGCTGTTACTCTGTATTTCTTTGTGTGTGTGTGTGTGTGCATGTGTTTTAAACATGTACAAAGTACACGACAGCTGTTTTAAAAAAATCCTTTTTTATTGATTTTATCTTGCAAATATACAAGAAAACATTATCTATCTAAAACCAACAGAAATATTAAATAAATCAAAATTTATTGTGTAGGGCTAAAGTTGATGTACAATATATGACTAAACGGTAAACAAGCCATTTATTAGTTAAACATTGTCTAATTAACAGGTGTTTAATAAACATCGTACACAGTATTCAACTAAGACATAATTACTTTGTAATGAGATATACACTAGCTTTAAATGCCATTTTTGGATATTGATTTTCAAAAATTTCTACACTGGACCATCCAATTTTCTGGGGGTTAAACTATAGGGTAGTTTTAAATTATTTCTTATAAATAATAATTTTAATACTTTGAAGCGTACATTTTCAGATATTACTTGAATGTGGAGCAGATCCTAGTTTACAAAACGATAGGGGTGAGACAGCGCTACATGAAGCTCTTGAACGCGATTGGCCAGATGGAGCAGTTACATTGATTTGTGCTGGAACAAATTTAACTAAGGCTACCGCATACCGTGAAACCGCACTTCATGTTGCTGCTAGGAAGAACCGCCCAGGAGTCGTTTCGGTCCTGCTTGAACACAACGCTCCACTGAATGCTAAAGATCTTTCAGGCAACACAGCTTTGCATTTAGCAGCTGGAAGAGGATACACTGATGTGGTACAACTGCTGTTAGCATGTCCACAAACAGAACTTAATGCTCCAAATAAAGAAGGATTGACACCTCTGCATGTAGCAGTGGAAAGTGGATTTATTCATGTAGTACAGGTATTTATTTCTTTAACAATATATAAGTATTATTATGTTTACCCAATTCTTTGCACAAATAATTAAATTCTAAATAAATAAATATAAAGTGGTCTTTATTATGTACTACCTGTTACTTGTTGTGGATTTGTCCGCAATTATAGTGTAAGTAATAAAATTTATAGTCGATTTTCAAAATCAGAATAAGTTCATTTCAATTTAATATATTTCTATATACAATATTATATAATTTATGGTTTTCAGACAAGATATAGAGATTTTTACTACTCGACACTCTATAAAAGGTGACATATTAATTATATATATTAAAGGAAAAGGATATATTAATTTTATCCCACAGGTGACTGTGGGAGAAGTACAGAGTTCCCAAATGTATTCGTGCTACTCTTAACATCTGACCCTGCGACTTATTGTCATTGTAAATGCCAACTTCAATGGAAACTGTATTCTTTTAAATTGGAAAGGCAGGTTGTTCAGAATTATTGGGATAAAATTATAAGGATTTTTGAAAAATTTTCAGTTAAAATCATGAAAATGAAAGCTTATATAAACAATAATTTTGTAATAAATAATAACAGGAATTAAGATTTTTTTAAATGGGAATACATCTAAGTTTGTCTCAGGTACATAAACTATGTTCATTCTAAATTTCATCTCAATCGGTTCAGTAGTAAATGCATGATTGAATAACAAACAAACACACACACACACACACACAAACTTTCCAATTTATAATATAATATTAAGAAGTATAAAATATTACATTATCACTGTTGTACAATTAACACATATCACAAACCTAAATACTAAATAATTAAGTTGGACTGGGTAAGTAATGTAATGGCGTTTAAAATATTTAAATATTTATTATTCACACCTACCAATGTATAATAAACATATCGACAAAACGAAGTCTGGGAACTACAGAGGAATAACCCTATTGGACTATACCTACAAAGTCTTCTCGAAAATATTACTCCATAAAATACAAGATACACTAGAGCCCATATTGGGTGACTACCAAGGAGGATTTAGACCCTACAGAAGCTGCTCTGACCAGATCCTCACACTTAAATTAATTATGGCAAATTTCAAACTATCAAACAACTTTTTATATCATTTATCGACTTCGAAAAGGCGTACGACTGCATTCACAGGCCGACATTATTGAAGATTCTAAAGAACTATGGACTCCACCCAAAACTCGTGAGAATGATAGAACTAACTCTGATGCACTCAAAAGTGAAATTCAGAGGAGAAATCTCTGAATCGTTCCCGATTAAAACCGGGATGAGACAAGGTGACGGACTATCTCCCTTATTGTTCAACATAGCATTGGATTTCATTATCAATATATGGAAACAAGAAAACCCGGTTAAAACTAAAATAGACACAGGGTCTAAGGCCATTAAAACAATGCCGTCACGATCTGACAGCAGCGATCTGATCGAATGAGGGATTATTGGAGAAAAAAATTACAGCCCAATGTTAGGAAGAACTGATATTTAGACTAAAGTGGTCCCATGAGGCCAAAATATAAAAAGAAGAATAATAAACATATAAATTGTCACTGTTTTGCAGCAAACACTTGTCACAAAACTAAATACTAAATAATTCAGTTGGACTGGGTAAGTAGTTTAATGGCGGTTTTTAAAACGGGAATAGGTCTATGTTCATCTTAGATACTTATACCATGTTCATAGCAAATTTCATCTCAATCAATCCAGTAGTTAACGCATGATTGAATAACAAACACACAAACTTTCAGAAATATAATATGATTAAGATTGAGATTTATAATAGCTTAAACCAATGATATTCAACATAAATTCTGAAATGTTGCCCAATTTTATGTAATATTGTGGCTCAATATCGAATTATAAAATGTGTTGATGTTTACTTGTTCTTTTAACTTCAAACTGCCAAAACGATTTTTAAAATAGTACTTTTAGCTTAATACTTTGTTTATGTATTTAAAAATCTAATTAAGTTAAAAATATAAATAGTAACCTTAATGCAACCTCTAAAAGAAGAGTTGGATTTTTCATTAAATTCAATTAAAAAGTAAAAGTAGCAATTTGGATGTTTTGAAATTAATAGAAACAAAAATTTACATTATGCTAAGCTCTAGTTGTTATTTTTTGATCCCTTAAACTTAATTAATCAAAATATGGTTTCTTTCCTTTCCGGTGTATCTCCTAATGATTAACTGTAGTATACCAAATTCAGCTTTGGAATAGTTGAACTAAGGATAAATGAATGAGTGTGTAATTATCATAGCACTTGATAGAAATATAGTAGTATAACAATACTTATAACACAATAATGCATATTTTATAATTATATGATCCCATGTAAACGTTTAACAGTAAATACCAAAAAAGTCAGGTTTATTAAACCAAATGAATTGTAAATTCAAATATAAAGTGATAATAAAAATTGTAAAGCTAAAAAGAAAGAAAGTCAATGTTTTAGAAGCCAATGAACATTAATACCATATTTATTATTTTTTTAACTATGGTATTAATAGTTATAGTTATAGTTAATAGGTTATGGGTCTTTAAGCATTTGTTTAGAAGACTGGCCTTCCAGTTTGTGAGACCTACTGTATTCTAAGAAAATTAAGCCACCTCGGTGGCCTAGTTGATAGCGTACTAGGCTTTCACTCCGAGGACCCGGGTTCAATTCCCGGTCAGGGCTTGGCATTTTCATACGTTATAAATCATCCCATCTTCTGCATTAGCCCAATTGTGCACAATAGTTGGACATTAAACACAAAAAAAACCTAAGAAAGTTATGAAGAAAGAAAATTATGATACCTTCAACTCATAATAAAAATAATTTAGTCTTTCAACTCTTCCAATGCTATGAAAGAATTTATTAAACAGCCAACATTCGAACGAGAACTGTATTAGGCATAAGTTAACCTCTCTTTAATTTAAAACTTTTCACTTAGCTAGCAATCCACTTAATAAATCTAACAGTCCGTTTACCTCTAATGTTTTTGCTAAATCTTCCCTAACATTTTTCCGTGATGAGAAATCTTGCTATATTATAGATTCTTTTGCTAAACGAGAACTTACTTTCTGATCAGCTCCCTATCCTGACACTATGAAAACAACTCTAGGAGCAATAATATATTATACTAATCAAATACGTTTTTTTTTTTTATTTGCAGATGCTTCTTCAAGCCAAAACATGCGACCTGCTGGCTAAAACGAAATTTAATCAAACCGCTCTAGATTTAGCTCAGCAAGAATACAGACGCAGATCACAACCGGAAATGTTACTTGTACTAACACGTGAACTAGAGAAAAGAGAAGCTGCCAAATAAATGTACACAATGTTTTTTATAAGTATGCTTGTACTTGTGAAGTTCTCGGACTGAATTGTGTTGACCACTTACAATAAAACATTGTCACGCCTTCCAAATGTTCGTGTTGAAAAAATTTTTGTTTATTAACTACAAAATACTAGGTCCTTTTTTAAGTAAGAATCATTTTATAATAATATAAAAGAATAGGTAGGGAAATTTCTGTAGATATGCAGGACAGGTGTGAATAAGGCAATGCCAAATAAACACCCGCGGATCAACTGAGGTAAAAAGAAAATGGTCAACGGTCTTAAAGGCGGAAGAAGAATCTCATTTCTCAACGGCTGAGAGGGCGGAAGAACCTAATGGAATCAAACACAAAAATAAATCATTTCAGACTAACAATCTGATCTTACTTTGGAATTTTATTCCTACCAGTGAAACACACAATTTCAATTATACAGTGGAAAATCTGCTGAAAGAAAGCACTATCCCAGGTGGCAGCTCGGAAGAGAAATCCACCATTGCATTATGCAATGCATCGAGACCTAGGGTTCTGGGGAATCCCAACATCTACAATAAGGATGAGTCGGAGCATCCTTGGACTCCATCCATACTCAGGTTTAAAGGACGAATGATTCAAGACTAGCGAAAAGGATACTCAAGTACCTATGGGATAAAAAAATACACAACTAGTTGGATTCAAGAGGTAAGGGAAGATTTAGAAAGAAATAATATAAAAGAAGAAGAAACGCTGAATAGAGAGATTTTTAGAAAGAGGATATTGAGTATGGAGGGATTCCAAGGAAGATTGCAGAAGAAATCTGGTGTAAAGTGGTCCGAAGACAGAAAGAAGCTGCATAGTGAAAGGATGAGGGAATATTGGAGGGAACAGAAGAGAAAACAGCTAAGTGTGAAGTAATTGAAATTGTCACGTGGTCCCTAGCAGGCCTCATCGAAAGAAGAATATAAAAAAAACTTTATCTATGAACATAGCTTTTACAGGAAATGAAAATATGAACACTTTCATTTACTTTTCAGCACAGTCTCCATTTAATATCTAAATACTTCTTAAGTTGTGGCACAAGCTTTTGAATACCATCTTCAAAGAACTCTGCTGCCTGTCATTTAATTCACTAACAGTTTCTTTCAACACATCATCATTCTCCAAGTCATTTCCTCCAAGAACTATCTTAATTTTTGGAAAAAGGTGAAAGTTTGATGGTACTAAGCTAGGGCTATATGATAGATGGTTGTGTCTTTGTTCTTGCCACAACGTGAGGTTCAGCGTTATCATGAAGCATAATGACGCCACTTGAAAACAATCCCCATTAACAATTTTAAATACTGCACATAAGCTTTAATAAGGTTTCACAGCACTTTTCAGCATTTATTGTCATTCCTCTTGGCAGGACATCTACCAGTCCCCAGTAGCATTTTCTATTGGCCCATTGTTGGTACTTTGTTTTCACACACGGTTGGGCAACGGTTAAAATTGGCACAAATGCCTACCAATTAATAACAAACCAAATCCCAACATAGGGCCAAGTCCAAAAAAAGCACTATAGCACCAGATTACGATTATAACTGTACTGTACATATAGGACCGTGAAACTATGACTGATATGTGACAGCTAAAAACTAAACGAGTAACGGACATTCTTTCACTTTTCCACAGTGCTGGCAATATATCTAATAATAAGTACATCATAAAATCATCCATAGTAAATAATTATATTTAAGTAGAAATAAAATAAGAATTTTTTTAAATCATTGTAACACTATTGTTAGTATAGTAATTAAAGACGTAATATTATTCTGTTTACAATTATGTTTAAAAAATTTTTTTTCTGTTGTTGGCAATTCAGTGTAAGTCATCACATGCGCTTGCACTTTGCAGTAAATTTTACAACATCGATACAATACTATTATACTAACAAATAAGACACTATTTTTAAACTTTTGGAATAATTATACCCTATTTAATTTATGAGATATTTATTTTAACAAAATATTTCTTATATTTTTTGCCAACTAAGAATTAATGTTGGGCCAACAGCAGAGGTTTTCATGAAGGAAACAGTTGGGCTAGCAAACAAACAGCTTGTTGGCCCATTGAAGATAATTCGTTGGCGTAAAACTAACCATTGCCCAACTTTGCCGACAAAATCCCAACATTGGGCCAACAATGTGTGCTACTGGGGGTAGAACGCCTTTCTGGTCCCATAAAACTGTAGCCATGATTTTCCGTATTGATCGTTCTTGCTTGAATTTGCATGGTTTTGTCGGAGAATTTGAATGATGCGACTCACTAGATTGTTTTTAGTTTCTGGAGTGTAGTAAGCAATCCATTTTTTCATCACCAGTAATAATGTGACTCAAGATCTTGTCTCCAAGAATGACAAAGAACATGGTAATACACTTACCATGACAAAGAAAATGTATGGTAATGCACTTTGTTCTGTATTCCTCTGTCAACATTGATGGCACCCTGCTTGCACAAAATTTTTTGTATTGGAGTTTGTCGGAAACAATTTCATAAATTACTGATCTTGAAATACGAGGAAATTTTTAATGAAGCACGTCGATAGTGAAGCGCCTGTTTTGGTGGATTTCCTCGTCAAAATTTTGTGTCAATTCTTCATTCAGAAGATGGTTCTTCAGGAATATTTGTCCTTCTTTCATTAAAAATCTGTAATACTTACATACATTGCTCATTCATTACACCTTCTCCAAACTCAACAAGTTGCCAGTGAATTTCAGCAGAGTGAACACTCCTTGCATTTAAAAATCAAATTGTAAATCGAACTTCACAATTAATAGGATTCATTATCAACATGGTGAAAAACAAAGCAGGATTATGCAACAACCAGCACAAGCAGGGACATGAAACGTACTGTTGGAATTAGGGGGACTGGCCAAGAATGGCTAACCTTAAACATATGTCAGGGTGCAAATGGTTCTTACTTTTAAAATGGCCCTCTTGTATTAGAAATGTTTTTTTATCTATTTGAAAAAGCTTTACAAAAATATACATATTTTTTTTAATTAAGTGAACATTTATTACTACCTCTTCTAAGTTTGAAAATATGCTTATTATTACTAAACCATGAAACAAAATTTTCCAAAATAAATACAGGTTACTGCTGCTATGTAAAATTTTTTTTTAAATCAGATTCACTTTTAACAGATTTTGCTCAAATTTTGATCGAACGCTTATTTTTTGTTTTTATGTTTATTTATTCTCAAACTGAATTTTTTTCAATTTAAATTTGATACAGTACACGAATAAATGTTACTTATGAATCTCCAAACTTTAAGCCTAATCTCATAAACCAGTTCTGAAAAAATTGTACCCATTTTCCACTTTTTGAATCAATAACAACAGATTTTTTTTGTACTCAAGAACAATATTTGAGCAAAGTTTAATCAAAATCATTACATTTGTTTTTGTAAAACAGAATCATTCTGATATTTTTAAACTTTAAGGTTTTTTTTGTGAAAATCATAGTAATTAATTTCTTAAACCATACATACACGTAAAATTTCATTGAAATCAATCAATACAAGTTGTATTGAACGGTAATCAGTTTGCATTTTAATTGTGATCACTGCATTTCAGATAGAACCATCTGCTATAGATGTTTTTATTAATTCTCTGAGTAATGTCTTTATAAAAACAAACTCACATTCCATAAATATTATTAGTATGTACATAATGTAATACAAATACTTTAAAATAAACGAGAACACTTCAAGTATTACTTCCTATTAAATTAAAGATGTACATAATCTTACTTTTAAATATGCTATCACAGTATCTACAGTAAATTCTTTAAGCAAAATTTTAATGTCTTCCTTACATTTAGTTTTACCTTAAGTGTATATTATTATATAAATTACAATAAAATTTTTAAAAAATATAAAAAAAATATTTTTTTATTATTTACCAATAATTTTTATTAAAATTATATACCTTTTCTTTTAAAAAATAACAGTGTAAAGCCTATACTACACTCCCAGTCATTTGTGATAACAACTTGGACACGATGTCACCAATAAAACAAAATCACGGTTAATCCGCAACGATGTTTAAACTGTTATTTTAGCTATAATCAAATAATAATGTACAGTAAAAGAAGTTATTTATCGAATAAAAAGAATTTATTAGTTATTTATTATCTCATAAGTACATCTATGTAGTAGCTCCAAATATACATAAAAATGTTTCATGGATGTATTTTTTACTATTAACCCAGTACAGATTCTAAACTTCTTCATCGCACTACTGCGACTAAATGACTACAGTTCATTTAGCTTTAATTTGTAAACAAATGCACATGTCTGTAGTTCAATATGATTTGTTAATAAGAAATGTCATAATGCTTTATGAAGCAACAATTTTGCTTTGATCGCCTGTCCAGAAGCACAGTTCAGTTGCTACGCCTACTTTGTGTATGCCTGTATTTATAATATTCCTTACATTAGTGTTCAGCTTTTAAAAAGTTCAGAGAGTACACAAAGTTCCATTTATTCATATTTGTCTCAAACTAACACTGAAAAAGTTTAGATTTACCAAATCACACCAAGCTCTAAATCACTCTCGGCTGCAACTATTACACTGCACTAACTTTTTTCTTTCTAGTGTATCTTAATTCTTTATACAACTTTTCTTTTTGAAGTGAAAATTTTTGAACTGAAAACTTCTTTAGCGACATCGTGTACTTTTTTTTGATGGGCAAAAAGCATTGAACTCGCGTCAGATTTTATAGCGACACCGTCACCACTACCATGAGATATACATATGTATATTGTGTGTAGTATATAAAATAGTATAGGATGCATGCCACGTGTATATACTATATATCGTTTGGCACTTTTTGGATGGGCAAAAACCATTGAACTCGCGTCAGATTTTATAGCGACACCGTCACCGCTACCATGAGATATATAATGTATACTGTGTGTAGTATATAAAATAGTATAGGATGCATGCCACATGTATATACTATATATCGTTTGGCACTTTTTGGATGGGCAAAAACCATTGAACTCGCGTCAGATTTTATAGCGACACCATCACCGCTACCATGAGATATATAATGTATACTGTGTATAGTATATAAAATGGTATAGGATGCACGTGAATATACTATATATCACTGGGCACTTTTTGGATGGGCAAAAACCATTGAACTCGCGTCAGATTTTATAGCGACACCATCACCACTACCATGAGATATATAATGTATATAAGTGTATATATAAATGCACAACATTATTGTTCAAGTTTTCACTTTTGTCGGCACTCCCAGAGTGCAGTTCGCAGTTTTTTTTTTTTTTCAGTTGTGGTTAAACAACAATATGGTTTACCAGCTCTTGAATAATCATGTGAGAAGTCTATGAGGTACATCTTTAAATTAGTTCTTCTTGTATTTCTTCCATGGCAGCTCTGTAATTTCAGTTTGGTACATGTACGGTACTTGCTCTCAGTCAATCAGAAAGAGATGATACTATTTTGACATTTCTGTTTGTTTTTTTGCTTTATTGCTTGTTTAGAATGGTGAAGTTTATTTAAAATAGTGTTGCGTGTTAGATTAGATCTGTAATTCATTTTCTAAATATCAAGAACACTAAGCCAGTCAACATTCATTGACAGATCTGCCAGATTTAGAAGCGTGTGTGATGAGTGATTCAGTGATAAGGAGATAGGTCTGACAGTTCCATAAAAGATGTGATCAAGTGCATAATGATGAAGACATAATCTTTTCCTCTATGTGTAGTAAAAGAAAATATTAAAGAAAACTGTAAGTTTACAATTTCCGTTCTTTTATTGGATTTCTACAAATTTCAAGCCAACTTCATGATATCGTTTCTGTAAAACTGAGTTTTCAAAAATGTTGTTGGGTATCAAAAACTCTCACAGGGAAATATAAAAAAAGTATCAAGGTAGTGCTTGCAACAAAAATGGTGATGACTGTCTGAACCTGACAGTAACCACAGATAAGATTTATGAAACCAACAAATCATAATGACAATCAATGGATTGGGAGGTACTTTTCGTCACCATCATAACTTAAGCCAAGTAAATCTTGACACCTTGAAAAATCTTGTGCACAATATTTTTGGACAGACTGCATTCTACTGGTGGATTTTCTACCAATCCACTATGTTTAGTATAATGATTTGCCTTCCCTAGTTTCGTCAATTCTACATTCGTTGACACGTTTCGGAGAACCTCAATCTTCAAACTATATCTATACTCAATAGATAGGAGTATATAGTTTTTGAAGATGGAGCTTCTCTGAAACGCGTCAACAAAAGTAGAATTGACAAAGCTAGGGAAGGCAGATTATTACACTGAACATAGTGACAATAATCCTAGCAGAAAAGAAGGAGAATATAAAAAGAAATCAATGGAAATGTTTACTGCGTGATGTTTAAGAAACTGTATCACGCAGCCTGTATCAGATGTTACAGGCTGAAATCTAACTTGCAGCATTAAACTTAGCAAGTGCTGCCAACCTAACAAGGCACAATGATGAAAAAATGAAATATGATATACATTATGGACAACCATTACTTATTACCCATTACTTGTAGCTGATTTCATATGCCCTACTACAAATCTCCTTTTTCAATTACGATTGGAAAGGACTTCAAGTGTCCTTGAGTCCTAGTGTAATAACTGAGGTACAAATTCCAAAGCACTAACAACAGCTTCAGTTTCCCTTGTATTTCACAAATCCCTTAAGTTCCAGAACTGTCACAAGAATGTTATCAGTTTGAAAAATGTAAGCTTCTCTCCATCTCTTGTCACATATCTCACCCTTGATCCCATATCTCATCACACTGTTGAAAGAGTGATTATTACAAAGAAATCTATAACTCTGCAGAGCACGAGATAAGATAAATTAATCAATTGCAATTAATTGCTTAAAATCCGAAGAAATATTTGACATTCTAATTTTATTCTTACCCTTGCTAAAAATAGGGTACGTATACTTTTCTTTATTGAGTTAAAATTAATTTTTAACACTTTTGCAGTGATATTAATTATTATTTTTATCAGCAGTAAATACAAATTCCAAAATCATAATAAGATAAAATGAAACAAAAAAAATTAACCAATTAAAACCGACACATTTCTTAAGTTATTGTCGAAGCTCTAGTTATTATCTGCGTTTTCAAGTATGTACAGAATGTATGTGAGGAATATAGGGGCACATGATTTATACATAAAGAGATATCCGTATCATATTTTTTTAGTAGTGACATAGCTGCCGATCAACTGATTATTTTCAAAATAGAATATGTTCTAATTGATAGCTAATTTCTGCAGAAGAGCAGTGTGGAATTTATAGGATAATTTTATTATTAGGGCGACAGCAGTTAACGATAGCGTAATTGTTAATTAGTTAAGTTGTAATGGATCAGCTGTTTGGGTAAATGTGTCATCATTTTCTGTGATTGAAACAAAAATTCGTGATACTAGTAAAACTAACTACTGATAATAGTGATGTTGTCAAAGTTTACAAGATAGATTATTTATGGAAATGCCGAAGTTGAAGAAAGAAGTCGGTCAACAAATTAGTCAACCTGCAGAAGACAATCAGGAATCTAAAGGTTTGCGTGAAATGTTTATTATTATTATTATTATTATAGAATCAATGTGTATCGTACTTCATTTCAATATTAGGAATCAGTACTAAATCAGTTATACTTTTTTCGGGAAGGTGTAATAGCTTAGAGATATATTAACTTAAAGATTCGTTTTTCTTTTGACAGTATTGTGTTATAAGTTAGAGATCGACCTGTGTAATAAGATAGAGGTTCCGTATTGTGTATTAACTTAGAGACTACAGTTCCGTCAAGTGTGTTGTACCGTGTGTTGTCGACACCGCTGCTTGCAGGCGCTTCAGTATCTTTTATCTAAGTAGAATTCACTTAATTAAAGAAAGATATATTATTAAAATATAAAGTTCATTTGGATAGGTTTTGTTCTTAAAGGCTAATGTGCAATGCTGTAAATGTATACTAATTTACATATGTAGTAGTAATAATAATATAAAAATATTGTTTGAAGGCTGCTTTATTCAAACCATACCCGAATTGAATTAAGTAAACAGCCCTAAATTAATGAATTACTTATGAATTAATGAATTCATATAAACTTACATTGTTTTTTTCGATAAAACACCAATATTTCTATTTTTCTATACAGATAATTGTCAAAAATAAACATTTAGATATGTTGTTGACCATAGTATTGACAATATATTCAACTGCAAACTATAAAGATACTTAAACGCCTGCAAGCAGCGGCGTCGGCAACATATACACACGGTGCAACACACTTGACGGAACTGTAGTCTCTAAGTTAATACACAGTACGGAACTTCTATCTTATAACACAGGTCGATTTCTAACCGTCGAAGGAAAAGTGATTCTCTAAGTTAATAAATCTCTAAGCTTTATTACACGTCCCCCTTTTTTCGCTCACACAGATATTTTTCCAATCGAATATTATAAAGAATATTTGTGTTTACTGACAAAGATAATGCATAATTTGGAACCATTTCCTCGTCATTAAATTCACTGACAGTTTCAGAAATTCATGCTGAATTTCTTTAAAGTCGTAGTAAAATAAATATTACTTTTGACCATATGCATTTACATCAGAATATTTATAGTTTATTTACATTGGTAATTTTATAAGAAAAATTATTGTATAGATTACAATTGGTTGAAATTTAATAACCACAAAATTTAACAGTTATCGGCCACAGAAATTCATTATTTAAAATCTAAACCTGAATTTAAAATTACAAAAGAAATTTATTATTTCGAGAAAAATTTCTACCCTTAATTCATAAATTAGTGTTGTATTTTAAATAATACAGCCAAGGGTTTAACCCTTGGTTCTGCAGAACTAATCTATCAGGATGATGTAAAGAAATTTGCATTAAATTCCTGTATTACATAAAGTGTGTTTGATGCATGAAAAGTGATGCAAGATTAATCTGAATTGCAATGTAATCTTGTTTACTGTCAAACATGTGTTCGGATTAGAAAAATTCAAATCAAAATAAAAAGTAGTACACACACACAACTGTATTGAAATAATGTGTTTCAAACAACAGTATGTGCCTTCAAACAAATGCTGTTATCCTCTAAATTTTATTATTATTATTTTTTAAGTAAAAATTCAAACAATAACAATTTGTAAATAGAATGTTGACCAAACCGTATACAGGTAAAAATTAATAATCTATTAATTTTTCTTGTTTCTTCGCAGTTTTATATCAATTAATATTTTAACAAAAAAATCTACAAATTTAAAACTACCATAAAATATAGGAGAAACTGTGAAAATAAAGCACAAAATATGACTCACTTTTTAAAAATTAAAAATTTCAAAAAATTACAATTTTTTCCCTTTTTTTGTACATGACACAGACGTGCTTCTACTTTTTTCCCAAAGTCGTACTTATAGAATAAATTAGCATTATTTGGTAGATTGAAACTAAATGATATGCATTAAAAAGCCCCTTTGCACGCTAATTCAGAATTGTGTTTTTATAAAATAAAAATTTACTATATGAAATTATTATCATCTTTATTAGTAAAAACAGAACGCCCACCTGTGTGCAATTAACTGATGGTATTAGCTGATGGATGTTGGATTATTATTATTTTCATAATTTACATATTTTTGTAATACTTTTGAATTTTAATTATCTTGAATTAATAATGTTTTGAAGTAATAATTGGACTATAATTACTAAAATTTATTTGAATTGAAAAAAAATCATATCAAATTTGTTTTTTCAACATTTAGAGAAATGCTGATGTAATCTTAACTTTCTGAAAGGTCATTCTTTAAAAAAAAACCATTAAAACAATTTTTAGAATTTATTTGGTGAAACTTTATTAGTTTAAATGTTATCTAACATAACATATAACACATTAAAATCCACCTTAATAAATTGTTTTGTTATTTATTAAAGAAAGACTAAAGAAAATTACCATTTAAAATTTTTTCTGTTATTTGACTAAAGAAAATAACAGTTTTTTCTGTTACCATATTTTAGTTTGGCATAAAAACTCTAAAAGTATTTAATGACATACATACCACTAGAGAGTATCTTGTCCTACTCACAGGTTAATCACTTTTTTTAAATAATTAATTAGGGTATCTCAAAAATAATAATATGGCCAGCCAAAATGTTTCTGAAAATTGAATTGTACTACCAAATTTATCAACAAAAAAAAGACAAAAATCAGTGCTAGGATTGGAAGAAACATTTACTCATAATAAATAACTTAAATTTATGTTTTCGACACAGTACTATATTCAAATTTTTTATATTTCATTGTGGAATGTTTATTTATTTATTGAATTTAGTTACAATAAATGAATGGATGAATTTCTAGGGTCACGATTGCTCTGTCCTTGTAGATCTATTGTGCTCCCTTTTTATATTTTTGAAATGCTCAGCTACAGCGTCTCCTACAATACTAGTCTCTTCAAAAAGGCTAAGATATAGAGAGGTTTCAAGCTGGGTAATGGTGACTTCCCAATTCATTATTGAGGTATTTACAGATGTTTGCTCTGCTAATTGCCTTTCAATTTCTCCCCTTTACCCTTGACCCTTATCAGAGAGTTGTGCCCCATTTTGCCAGCTTTATGTTGTGCGGTAAGTTCCAGCTCATTCTATTTACATTCTTACTCATAGGAACAAAGTAGCTAGGCAAATTATGTCCACCACCCATACAGAGTCCCATATGCATGGTTAAGTCTAAGGTATGCTAGAAGGTTGTCAGGTCTTCTGGGCATTTGATATATCTTTAGGCTGGTGTCATTGCCTT
Organism: Callitettix versicolor; assembly: GCA_022606455.1. NCBI lineage: Eukaryota > Metazoa > Arthropoda > Insecta > Hemiptera > Cercopidae > Callitettix > Callitettix versicolor. The sequence continues at coordinate 11,135,879 of CM040189.1, forward strand.
TTTGCTGGAGCACCAATCAATTTTTCTCCTGACGAAGTGAATACGACTATAGACGGAGTAGTTCTTGCCCCTTCTTTATTTTCTATTACCTTTGTATCTTTGCCCTGCATTATTGCAACACAAGAATTTGTTGTCCCGAGTTGACAGTGAATCAAGCGGGCATTTTTTCTTTTCTGAGCTGCTTTTTGAAAGTGCGGAAACTTAAATTAAGGTATTACAAGATTGCTATTCAACCAATATCTATCTAGCAGTGCAACTAAACAAATACAAAAATCAAAACGTCGCGGTTTTTGGTTTTGGTAATACCCATTCATCAGCATGGGTCGCTTTATACTTTAGCCAGGTTAGGTAAAGTAGTGATTGTGTGTTTATTTGTGTCTTGAGTAGATAAATGAAAGTAGTATGACCTAGAGATACAGTGGAATCGCTAAACCAGCTGCTCATTTCAGCTGCCTTCGCCAGCCATTTTAGTTATGATACTTTTATCTATAATTTAATATAGATAAATTATCTACAATTTATTATAGATAAATTATCTATAATTTATTATAGATAAATTATCTATAAATTATTATAGATAAATTATCTATAATTGATTAAAGTTGGTGAGCCAGTTTTGTGAAATTGAATGCCTTATATGTTAACCATCATTGTCAACCATTCAACACTATGCCATAAATAGTTTACAAACAGTCTAGTTAAATTATCATAAAATTTTAATTTTTTAAAAGTATAAGAAATTCTTTTTTCTACATAAATTCCTTACTTATAACAAAAAACTAAATTTAAGTTTTTCACTGATAACAAAACCTTTACTATAGTTTTAAAAAACGATTTTTAAGTTTTGCATCATGTTTCTATATATGTGTTTTTGTATTTATTGTTATAGATGACGAGTATGAATATGTTCCACCAGATGGTGGATGGGGGTGGTTAGTTCTCGGTGGTTCTGTGACAATCCAGATTCTCCTTCCTGGATTATTAAAGTGTTTTGGAGTGTTTTTCATTGAAATATATAATGTTTTTGATGCTTCACCAGTGATTATATCATGCATTCTATCGACTATACACTTCCTTTTTCTCTCGCTTGGTAAAGTAAACAAGTTTTTTAAGTAGTAATATTTATTATTTTATTTAAAATAACTTAGTAGGTGCCCTATGTATTTGTAATCAGGTAGGTACCGTATAATATTTTTATTGTTATTTTTTTCCTCAATATATTTTATTTTATTAATAGTTATTCAATTTATCTGTATCAGAGCTAAATGAGCAATTAGAAAATCATAATTGAAATGTTTGATTGGTTTCAAAAAGGTTTACTTTTTAATAAAATTTGTGTAATGTGTCAAAGGTTTTAAAAGTTATCTTTAAAGAATTAATTGTTTTTGGATGTATATGACTAACAAAAGTATATGGCTATTAAAAAGCAAAATATTTTCTATAATATTATTTATGACGGCTATGCACAAAGTAACTCATGTTTCAGCAGATCGGAGCTAAAAGCTTAGGTCAGTTAGCTTCCTCCTGATCTAATTAACCTCAAGCATGGTAGTTTGCATTTCAAAACTCCAACAGTTGCGAAGTGTGATTAGTCATACAATTTTTGTAGACAAAAAACACTATTTGACACTCATCAGCAACTGTGCAAGTTGTATGATAAAGATTTGACGACAAACAAGGTTAGGCTACCATAAGTTTTGCACAAGATGGGTTCTAAAAATGTTGACAGAAGAACACAAAACTCAGCAGATAACAGCAAGCAACCTTCTTCAAATGTCTTAAGGAATATGACAAAGATTGTGATTTTCTTCTTGATTGATTGAATCATTAATTAATTGGAATGAGATTTGAATTAAGAGAGTTAATAATGAAACAAAAAACAGTCCATGGTGTGTGGACATACCAATTTACAACATACCAAAAAAACAAATATTTTTTTTGCAAACAATATCCACAAGAAAAATGATGGTTATAAACTTTTAGGGATAAAGAATGTCAAAGGTTTAGTTGACAAAGTTTAGCTGAGCATGTGACCTTGCTCTTGCCAAAGTTGTACTAGTCATGCATAAAACATCGGACTGTGTAATCACAAACATAAGATTGGTTTTTAAAAGATAACATTGCAGGCCAATAAATAATGAAATAATTCTGTCATCACCAGTAAATAATATACTTTAATAATCTTTGTTACACTAAACAAAATTCTACAAATTTGCAATAAAGAAGAGTGGATGTTTTTTAAAGTGCACACATTTCCCCCATTCACTTTGTCTCTCACTTTCTCCTACAGGAAGTGTGAAACTAAACTTTTTCAACTGTAATGCTAGTTCAACAATGAATAATGAAAAATATTATAAAAGTTGGAAAAATATTATGAAAGTAATTATTCATAACAAATACTGAGGAAAATTATGTGTAAATGTTGTTCTACAGGTCTAACACTCGGTAATAGGATTCTAGGCCTTTTAAAGAACTTTAGAGGTTATAGATAAATAACTAAAATTAGAAGGCCAAATTTTTTTCATACAACACCAAATAAATTGTATAGGACCTAATAAAAAAACAACTTTTTTTAGTAAAAAGTCAAACTTCAAATACTTTGTTGCTGTAGTCAAAGAAAAAAAATAACATTTTGAAACATATCTTTTAAAAAGAGCAAAGACTATCAATCTAGAAGAAATAATATTATTGTCAACCACTTTATACTTTCTCCAGAGTAATATCCAATGGTTAAATATTTTACTCTTTTAGTAAAATAGGCTAATTCAATTATTTTTATTTTCCAAATATAGGCTAAATAAGTTGAAACAAAATGAATTCAAATATTACTTTTTTAAAAATCAGGACTAATTCACAAATGTAGTAAGCTAATATTTATCTGCACATTGTATTTATTAATATTTTGTTTAATTGAACCATTTTGCATAAAGTTTTTGTAATAAATCAACTTTATTCTAACTACAATAATTTTAATTAAAATAATATTTAAGGTAAAATTAAATGGTTGTTAGATAAATTTAAACAAGTGATTTAAACTCAATTCAGTAGTTGCTTCAGAAGTTACGACAAGTATAATAAGTTAGTATGTAGGCTAATGTAAAATCTAATTAATTACTGTACTGACTTGATAGAAATCATTCTCTAAAAAAACATAGCTTCTGGAATGACAATATGTAGATAATGAAAGTGAACATATAAATTAATTTATGTATCTAATGTTAAGAATAATTATGATTTAACAGGTCCATTTTCAAATTATCTATCATCAAAATTTGGTTTCCGGATAGTAACTGCCCTTGGAGGACTGTTTGCTGCTTTTGGAATGATCTTAAGTTCTTTCAGTAGTTCTACTAAATATTTGTTTCTAAGGTGAGTTAAAAATAAGCAAATGAATTTCAATGAGATGATCCGATTACCCATATTATAATGTTCAATAAACTTTAATCTAAAATTATCTATAAGCAAATAACTATGTGAGATCAATAATAATCATTGTTATAAAAACTATTGAAAGATGATCCATTATAATTTTTAAATTTGGTGTAACAAAAATGATCCTCATGTTTTAAAAACATTGATAATTAAGTAGGCCTAATCTAACACTTATTTTGAAACAAATCATAGAAATAATTTCATCAGATTTGAATTTATACATATTGGAACAATGACCAGCAATAGAAACCTTATCTGACAATGATACCACACAATATAATAAATAAATCTTAATTAATATGATTAATAAACAATGGGTATAAAAATAGCATTTGATTGCCTTGTAGTTCCAATTAATGTCGTTTACAATTTTTACTATGAAAACGGAAAATTCTGGTCCAAAGCTATCAACTATCTTAAAAAACAACAAACAGAAAAACACCTTGAATAAAGTAGCCTACAATTTTAGAAAATTTACTATAAAAATTTTGTTCGAATTTTTGTAACACTTATAAATTTATAAAAATATTTTAACATATATAAATATGCTCAATAATATCCCTAATAGCACATATTGTTGGCCCAATGTTGGGATTTTGTCGGCAAAGTTGAGCAATAGTTAGTTAATACTCCAATGAATTATCTTCAATGGGCCAACAAGCTGTTTGTTTGCTAGGCCAACTTTTACATTCACGAAAACTTCTGTTGTTGGCCCAACATTAATTCTTAGTTGGCAGAAAATATAAGAAATATTTTGTTAAAATAAATATCTCGTAAATTAAATAGGGTATAATTATTCCAAAAGTTTAAAAATAGTTTGTTAGCATAGTAGTATTTTATCGATATTGTAAAATTTACTGCAAAGTGCAAGTGCATATGATAACTTACACAGAATTGCCAACAACAGAACAATTTTTTTTTTAGCATAATTGTGAACAGAATAATATTATATCTTTAAATTACTATACTAACAATAGTGTTACAATGATTAAAAATGTTTTAAAAAATTTCTTATTTTATTTCTACTTAACTATAATCATTTACTATGGATGATTTTATGATGTACTTATTATTTGAAATGTTGCCAGCACTGTGGAAAAGTGGAATTGTTGGCCCTTTGTTGGGATTTGGTTCATTATTAATTGATAGGCATTTGTGCCAATTTTAACCGTTGCCCAACTGTGTGTGAAAACAAAATACCAACAATGGACCAACAAAAAATGCTACTGGGGATCTATTGAATTGATTTTAAACAAGACTTTTTAGAAGTATTCATTGTCAATTTGAATTTTTTTCAACAAGCTATCCTAAATTTCTGAACACAGTGATCCATTTTTTTTTTTTAAAGGACAACATATACAAAGCCTTTTTTAAATATTAAAAATTGAATATGCAAAAGTTTAAGCTATGTATTTATTAATCTCTGACAAATCTAGATCGTATCATATAAATTTTTAAATTCCTTTAAAGCAATACTTCTATTCATCATTTATAAATATTAATTTTTATAACTAGTGAATATTGTTTAATGTTTCTTTCTGAAAACATTTACTTTTAATTAGGATTTGGTCTTTACATTTGAAAAACAGTGTAGGCTACTTCAAAAAACATTGATCACTTTAATTTTAACATCACAACAACTATACTGATAGATGCATTCAATAAGACATTAATGAATAAAACATGTTAAAGATATGATTGATCTTATGCTGATATTATTGGTTAGTGCAATTGCAAGACAAATTTGAATCATGAAAATGTAGTCAAGGCACATATATACTACCTCTAAGTTTTATTTGTAATTTTAAAACCTTGTATTTGTTTTAGATGTCATATTTGTTGTTGGCTTTTGCATAACTTTTAAAATAGCTTTATATGTTATAAACTGGAACAATGTTTTTCCTAATTCATGTTGTGCTTACAATATATTCTAAAACCTTTCCTAGCTCTTTCTCACCTTGTTTCTGTGCCATTTAAATTATGGTAATTTACTGCAGGCCTACCTATAAAAAAGTCAAACTTCACTAAGTCCCATAAACTTTTATGAAATTACTCAATTTTATAGCCTATTTAAAAGAAATGCAGTATATGTTGTACATAAATATAACCAATGCTCGTGATTTAAGTACAGGTATTAACATGGAAATAATAACAACTAACGCTAATGCATGAGGGATACAATTATTCTAAAAGTCTACCTAAAACATCCTGTAAATTCCATTCTCATGTGTTTGAAATAGGCCAATACAAATTATTAAATCATTACAGAAGTGCTAAAATCACTGCAAAACTAAACAAGTTTGTTGCAAACTTTATTAAAATCGAATATTGGCACTATGCAAACTGCTTTGTATTTTCTAACACTTTAAAAAAAATATGTATTTCTGCATAGCTTAATTTATTTTAAGTAGGCCTTATACTATTTATGGGTATTTTACTAATTACTATTTCAAATTGTTTTTTTTTAAACATACAGGTTAATTACACGAGATGTCCACGATGCACATCAAAAATAATAATATAGCTACACAATATTTAGGATCTGTATTAAGGTTCTAAATAAAATATGCATTATTTTATACTGCCAATAGAGGCCTCAGTAACAAAATATTTTCATTTACTTTTATATTCTAATTTAATCTATTACTAGTACTTCAGAAGTACATTTCCATTAGATTAATAAGTTTATTAAAAAACTAAAAGCATTAGTTCAAATGTTTATATAATTGTAAAAACTGTGTAAAAATCCATAACAACATGAATTTTTAATAACATATAAACTATTGTACCACACACCAAGCATTTTTATAATACAAAGCAACATTTTACCTGAAATCCATTCCTTGTGCCCATCTAACATGTTTGAATATATTCATAGTTATAACCACTGTTGCACTCAAACACACACATTACACACTTAATTTTCATCACAACCTTTAAAAAACTAACTCTGTCCCAGGAGTAACAGACCTACATTAAGCTAATAATTTGCACATTGTTGTTTCTAACTGTAACAACAGTTTGATAATGTCACTGCAAAGAGGTTGCAAAACAATTAAGAAGGTAAAGAAAAAATACAATGTTACACTGCTATCTAGTGAGAATTTTCAAAATTTGTTATATAGTACATGATATTCTTATGCAGAATTGCTGCTAAAATGATGTAGTATATATTTTTGTTCAATTTGTAAAGGATGTTGACAAGTTGATAATCTTGTTCCAATTCTGATCAATAAAATTTGTCCTTGTACAATAGAAATAGTAAAATAGAATAATAATAATAATAAATAGAAATACTAAGAAATAGATTAATAAGGAAGACTATTACACCAGATGTTTAAAACAAAACGAATTATTTGTATCAAATAACTAGCTGTTCTCTCTCTCTCTCTCTCTCTCTCTCTCTCTCTCTCTCTATATATATATATATATATATATATATATATATATATATATATATATATATATATATATATAATGTAAATAAAAATTATTTTATGCTGTCAAAAACAACAGCACTTCAGCAATTCAAACTACTCTCTAGTTTTAACTACTCACTAGATACAGTACTCAGTGGAAAATAACTTTTTATGGTAGTGAAATAACTTTAAACACTCCTGTCACTAATTAGAGCAAACTGTGAAATTTTCAGTGAAACTGGTTCAGTAGTTTTTGTGTCTATAAAGGATACACATACGTACATTGCTTTATATATAATTGTAAAATTTCTTTATATTGCCAGCTAATTTTCTAAGTAAATTCTGAAAAAATTACCGTATTTTGAATGTGGGTTAATATTTTTTCTAAACTGTTTCAGTCTTGGTATTCTCTTTGGTTTGGGTGCTGGACTTTGTTATCCTATAGGTGTGATTATGGTCTCCACCTATTTTAATCATTTAAAAGGCACAGCAAATGGTATTGCTTTCGGCGGCAGTTCTTTTGGGTCAATCATTTTACCACCTTTCTTGAGCTACCTTCTTGATTCATTTGGTTTTAGGTAAGCTTAAGATTCGATAAAATATTAACAATTACTTCACAGTAAATATTTACAAGTGCTTTACTCGTTGTAAGATCTTATACTTCCAGATTTTAAACAGAATACAAATGTCAATATAAGAATTGTAAAATATTATTATTAAAAACAATATTTATTCTGCATAAATTTAATAATAAAGTTGAAATGCAATAAAGTGTTTTGACTATTAATCTAGGTCAAATACATTTAAATAAAACCAGGCCTAATCACTGAAAAATGTGTTAAAGAATAAATTTCTTTAACCAACTACAAAATTAGGCAACATTTTGTGTCCAAAGTGTTAAATCTTTTGACTACAAAAACTCAATATAATCACAGGTTCAGAGGTTTAGTGGATTTTTGCATAAGAAAACTCCAGCATTCTCATTGATTTGGCGATTACAGACAATCTTCTTGTGACAAAAATGTTGCACAAGATCATACACAATTGATTTCTGCAAATAACACAACAATTGTAAGATTTTACTGCAAAGTAAATTTTTCATGAAACAATACTATCCTTCTGTGTGAGGCTAATGCGGACTGACACTAACAGACTACACACACAACAATGTAAAAGGGCGATAAAGCCAGCACAGGAACTTGCTCTGTAAGCATAAATATCAGAAATCATTAGTTTTTTACCTAACATTAAAAAAATATTGTCCAAGGTATATAAAAGTCAATACATTTCTATCTTTAATGCTTTACAGATGGTGGTCATCTGTATAAAGGGCACATGTTTTTCTGCCCTTTGTTTTTTATGTATGTTAATATGATCATGAGAAGGAAAATTGTCGGCATTGTTCATGCAGGCTAGCCAAACATGGTATTCAAACACCATATCGTACAAACCTCTTCTTTCGTCCAGTTTAAATGGCAAACACATAAGTAAAACTTGTATTTTTGCTAACACAAAACTTGTGAGCATGTCTGGTCTGGTAGTGTAGGAAGAACCTTGACATTCCGTCCCGGAATAACCGGGTAACTCTTCACTGGGTTCCGGGGCATAGGGGAGTTGAGAGTAGTGAGGAGGAAGACCGACTGGCTGGACTTGGATCTGCATCTGAAGATGTCCTGGATGCAGAGCACAACTCAGGAGGATCATGGGGCTCATAACAGGGCACTGTGGTCTGAAAGTGCACATGAACAGGATAGGTGTGTAGAAACCGTGTGTAGATTGTGCAGGAAGGAGGAGGAAACTGCAGGTCACATAATTTATGATTGTGAGGCTCTTGCTAGTAGGAGGCTAGGGGTTTGTTTGGAGCCTGGATAAGAACCTAGCTTTTTCCCATGATTCCATGCATACCGGGAAGTCTGCAAGTGTAATTGTTTGAAGCATGTCCTGTGATTCTACTTGGATCTCCTTGATTATGTTAAATGACTGACTTTCAAATTCAACTATTGTTCTCACACAGGACAAGGTCACTGTTCTGAACATTTGTGCCGAATGCTGTCATGTAGCTGCTTAAAAAACTTTATACTAACTTTCCATTGGCAGTTTAACATGGGGGACAAATTTCTCTGTGGTATTTGTCAATAGCCAAGTATGTTTGTTGTGTCTGATGTAAAAAAATCACAGACTTCTTGTTGCTGTGAATTTGATACATTTTTTTGGAAGCAGTGAAGACCCACTTCACTGCAACAACTGATGGCCACAACTGTAAACCAATGTCTCATCACCAGTTATGACATTGGAGATGAAGTGGGGGGGGTCATCTCTTCCTACAATTTAAATTTAGTACAGACAATTACGAAGTTGATCTTTTTGGTCACTGCTCAGCAGTCTCGGTACAAATTTTGCAACAATGCATCTTATGCCCAAGATGCACTGTTTGAATCTGTACAACATTCCTATATCGCACAAACATTATGGATTGTTTTTCTATGATCTGCAAGAATAGTCTCTCATTTTCACATTGTTTTCTGGTGTTGTACTTGTTGATGGTTGTCCTGAATACCAATTATCATTAGCAGATAAAGCGTTTGTACCACAAAAAAGTTTTACTTTGACAAATAGCATTGCCACTAAATGCTTCCACAAGCATGCGATGGGTTTCTGCAATTTGTATAAGATTAAAGCACTTAAAATCGGCTATTTACAAAAGCGTGAAAAAATCGCTGCATCACATTAAACACAGCATTATATAAACACATGAAACTCAAGAACATGGCCTACAGCTGTTGGCACACTAATTCAAAAATATTACTGTTCGCCCGCTATTCCGGCAGGAAGTCATACCACAAACGGTTCGAGCGCAGACTTCAAATTCCCCAAAGTTTTGGGTAGCACCTCGTACAATGACAAGACATTCCTGCTGCCTGTAAATTAGTGTTGATTTACAATGTAAAACAAAAATTATAATGATAGTGTTTCATATGTAAGAATTAACATGGTTTTATCAATTTGTCATAAACTTTTTTAAAATGGATGAACTACTTTTTAGTTTCTTAAGAGAGAAAGACAATTAAAATCATATGAAATAATGGAAGTACTATTTTATCAATTTTCATGGCCCTTATGTATCTACTCGTATTTTGTAAATGTTTTTTACCCTATAGTAAAAACCATTACTCCCGATTTGGTTCAAATTTTAACTAAGTGCTTCTGAGCCCTACTCCAAAAGGATTAACATTTTAGGTTGCATTGAAAACAAAAACAGCAACATAAATTCTTTTAAAATTTCTTTGATTTTGATCAAAATTAATACAACTGTAACTTTTAAATACCAAATTAATATACTGATTACTTTATCTTTATAAATAACAAAGATAATTTGAAAATTATCCAGTCAAAATTTGGATAATTATCGAAAAATTATCCAGTCTAGAAAATATCAACAAAATATATTTGAAATTTCAATGACAAAATCTAAGAGACCAAAGTTCTCAAAATTGGCTTGACATATTTCAGTCATTTGAAGTACCATATAGCTCAAGTTAGTGTATAAAATTTGAAATGAAAAAAGGTAGGATTTAGGGAAAATGAAAATCAACCCTTATCAACACTAAGAAAAATTTAACAGTGGTTTAAACAATAGTTACAAGAGTATCACATTTTCACTTGCAAGTGCTAATAACTTTTGAATTGAGTTATAAATTCAAAAGAATTTTGTTGCATATAACTTTTTTACTATTTGTTATATTAAGATTTAATAATTTTGTTGACAAATTTCAGGGGCGCTATACTAATTATGGGCGGATTGACCTTAAACATTCTGGTAGCAGCTGCAGTATTCGATCCGATAGAAGAACATCTTATCAAAGTTCCTATAGACAAGACGAAGTCAAATCAAGTTACATCTAAAAAAAGTGATAAAACAAAAAAAGATTGTCAAACAAAAGCGGCAGCTGAAAAGCCACATAAAACAAATAAACAGCGTAAAGAAATAAGTACTTTAACAGTTAGTACTACTAAACTTTTGTTAGAGGAACAAGACAGTTCGATCGATACCAATAAAAATGAGAAAAGCGCTCCAAAGTCCACGACAAATTCTGAAATTGTTTATTTAAACCCTAAAATGTGTTCTGCTAGCAGCATGGAAAGGGATGATTTAACATGTGTTTCACAACAAACTGCACAAAATAAAAGTAACACGGACATACCTCATGAAGTTCCACAAGTAGCTACAATAGAAGCATTGAAGAAACAAGTGAACAATGAATCAAATTCGTCATTTCAAATTATCGGCAGTCCGTTTAACAGTACTACAGTTCTTAGTATTGATCCTAAGGTTTCACTAGAATATACGAAACCAGTAAGGACAAATAACTGGTTTAACTTCTTTACATGTTGTAAAGCCAAAGAATCAACAAAAACTTCTAAGAAAGACAAAAGGTTATGCAACAAGTTATGCACAAATCCTATATTTATAATGATTCTGATATCGCATGGAACCACTGCAATAGGTTACACTAATTTTACAACGTTCTTACCGCCTTACGCCCAATCAATAGGTTTCGATAAACACAAAAGTTCTTATCTGTTATCCATAGTATCATTGTTTGATTTAATTGGTCGTATTGGAGGAGCATCGTTATCAGATTGGTTGCCTATAAGGAAAACATTTTACTTCATCTTCGGACTTTTTTTCTCTGGATTTTTTATTTTCGCCATTACTTTCATCTCGCTATATCTACACATTTCCATATTTTGCGCACTGTTCGGTTTAACTTCGGGCATCTATAACGGTATAGCCGCGATCGTGATGGTTGAACTTCTCGGTGTTGAAAATCTACCGTATACTTTCACTTCGTCCAACGTCATTAGGGCAATATTACGGATGATTGGATTACCTATTTGTAGTTACGCTTACAACCATTTAGGCGATTACGGACCGTTATTTCAAGTTCTCGGCACAATTCAAATGGTAGGAGCTTTAATTTGGGTACCTGGCGAAATCAGAAAGAATCGTAACAATTGACCTTAGTTTAATTTTTTTTTTAAATTTGTAAAAAAATTAATTTTATATTGTACATGTAATATACTGATTTAAATTTTATTTTTAAGTGGATAATTTACGTTGTATTGTAAGTACTGTAGAACCTCATAAGCCTAACCCTCTTTTACTTGGATATATTTAGAATTGAAAATATAAATAGATTAATATGGAACCTTATGAACAACATGAATTTAGTTCTTGTTGACTGAATTGTTACTTACAATTGCTGCTGCCAATAAGATTGTTGTTATATGTAAATATATTTGCTCAATACAAAGACAATTTTCTATATAAACGTTTTTTTTTATTTTGTCCACATTCTCTGATTTACTTGGATTTTTTGTTCTAAGTCTTCTTCTGTCCTAATTAATTTGACTTAATGAGGTTCTACTGTAATGAAACTTAATTCCATGGCATAATAATCTTAAAGGTCCTAGACCAAGCATGTGTAGTGTGGTTACCATAGTTGTATTCTCCTGTTATTTTAAACTGTTACATAATTATATGAAGGCTATTTTTTTTTTTAACCTCCAAATCTACCGTGAAGTGGTTCGTTGTGGTAAAAGGCAGGGCTGAGGTTGAAAAAAAAATAGTCCTCATACATCGGAATCTACTTAACAAACTGGTTTGTGTTACGAACAACTCTATCAATAATAAAAATAATTTGAATCGTGAAATAATCTTTACGGTTGTTTTTAAATATTTGACTACCACAAAATCATAATCGCGATTGTTGATTAAGTTAAACATTAGAATTTTGACAATACTAAAAAGTTTTAAATGATTTTAAGTAAAGATTTTCTTTTAATAATTACAAATTTTGCAATTATTGAAATATAAAAAAATAATAACTGAACACTGGTTTTTCAAGCTCAATAAAAAATAGTATTTACGACCGAATCAACGATTTTTGTTAAAATACTTTACAAAAATTAGGTTCAGGTTATAACTTTTCTGTTTTTAAACAATTTTTAGAACTGTTCATTAGTCACCAATTAGGGACAATGATAGAGTAATAGTTTCTGAAGTTGATAGCGTATGTAAAAAATTATCTGTTGTGAGGTTAAAACTGAATTTACTTTTGCCTGCTACTGTACAACAGTGATACAGTTTTGAGTTTATTATTAACATTTTATTGTTTTTTTTAAGGCGAAGAGCACATTCACGCCGCCCTAAATGTAAGCGTGAGTGTAAAGTGTTAAAGCCGCAAATGTAGTGTTAAGTGAAAGTGTGTGTTAGACTCGGGTACCATGAGGGATGTCTAAATCCTCTCTATAAGTACAGCTAGTCTGCACCCCCAAGAGTTGTTTGATTACACAAAATCCTCTAAATACTGATTTTTTTTTAATAAAACAATATTATATCAGTTTTTGAAAAAGTATCTTATATCATTTTATCGACAAACTTTTTAATCAAAGAACCAATGAGTTCCATTTTCAAAACAATTAGCAGTTATGAATTCAAAGTTACTTTAATATCTCAACAAAAGATTTTATTAAGGCCAGGTTAAAAAAAAAAAATTCAATCAGTCCTGTGCCAGTATTTTATACTTAACCTATTTATTATTTGTATTTGTTTGAATTTGTGTATTTTTTATCTTTGACTGTGAACTTGTATGTATACTGTATTTATTAATTACGCGTGTATTTATACAATATACTATATTATGCATTGTTGATTTGTGCCATCAAATTATTTGTCCTCGATCATTTAGTAGTAATTAAGTAAAATTAGTTTTGTGTTACATTATTTTAATTTTAAAAAACAGGATCCCTATTTAAAAAATAAGGATGTGTAATTGTTTAGGGATTTATTAACTTAGAGAATTGTTTTTCCTTCGACGGTACCGTGTTATAAGTTAGAGATCAACCTGTGTAATAAGATAGAGGTTCCGTACTGTGTATTAACTTAGAGACTACAGTTCCGTCAAGTGTGATGCACCGTGTGTATATGTTGCCGACGCCGCTGCTTGCAGGCGCTTCAGTATCTTTAAATTTACAGTTGAATATATTGTTAATACTATGGTCAACAACATACCTAAATGTTGACAATTATCTGTATAGAAAAATAGAAATATTGGTGTTTTATTAAAAAAAAAACAACGTAAGTTTATATGAATTCATTCATTTATGGCTGTTTTCTTAATTCAATTCAGATATGGTTTGAATAAAACAGCCTTCAAACAATATTTTTATATTATTATTACTATTACTACTACATATGTAAATTGGTATACATTTACAGCATTGCACATAAGCCTTTAAAAACAAAACCTATCCAAATGAACTTTATATTTTAAAAATATATCTTTCTTTAACTAAGCAAATTCTACTTGTTAGATAAAAGATACTGAAGCGCCTGCAAGCAGGTGCGTCAACAGTGCAACACACTTGACGGAACTGTAGTCTCTAAGATAATACACAGTACGGAACCTCTATCTTATTACACAGGTCGATCTCTAACTTATAACATGATACTGTCGAAAGAAAAATGAATCTCTATGTTAATATATCTCTAAGCTATTACACCTTCTCTAAAAAATGTGTGGATCTCTGAGAATTACTGACAGAAGCAAAGGTTTTGTTACAGATATTTTTACTAAATATATATATAACTATTATAGATATTTTTTATATATATATATATATATATATATATTCTGTGCAATATACACCCCATAGAGTTCGCCTGTATTGTAGAGGGAGAGGCGAGAACCATCTTAAGTACATGGTGGATGGTTCGTGTGAAAGCTGACAGGGAAAGGTGATTTTTTTGTTCATAGCTGACCAAGAGTTTCACCAATTTTTTCTTACTATATACTGTGTATGTTCACTTGAAAAAATAATTTTTATGGAGTACAAAAATATATCCAACCAATATGTATATATATCACTTCGCTTATAAAAACATTAAATTTTGTCCATGACACTGGAGAGGTTATCATCTCATAAAGCATGAAAAACTAAAAAAATGTATATAATACATTTTAGTACCGTATCTGTAAAGATAATAAGGCAACAGAACATGACAAGAGCTGCTGCCACAGACATCATAGATGTGGTCAACGTTATGTTTACAAAAAGATAAACAAGCTTGAAAAGAATAAAGAGTAACAAAACTTACATCAGTCCATAGCTTGAAATCTATAGACTGCCACAGATAAGGATTTGATCAGTACAACTACATATTATATAAAATATTACCGATATACAAAACATCGTAAATAAGGACAGGCATTTTATGCACTTTTTGTCTAACATCACAAATAGCGGCAGCGCTCAAAAGGGTTAAATACAGGTATTCCTTGATATACACAATACATTTATCTGATTTCCATATTTAGTCTCAGAACACTAGTCTCCAGATGAAAAAATTAACTCCAGATGTGTCATATTATGCAAATATAGGTGAACAAAATTTCCAACCAAAACCATTGGAAATAATGCAGCAGAACTTGATATTAAACAGCAAATAGTAAAAATATGATCAGTCACATTATACAGAAACTAAATTAAGACACATACGAGGTGTGTTCAGTAACAAGAATTTTAATTTTTTGAACAAAATATTTATTCTTCTAAGTTGATGTTGTTGCCTTCAAAATAGTCCCTATTAGAGATTATACAGTTGTACCAGCGCTTCTTCCAACCTCGAAACACTAATTGTTTGAACAAAATAGTTATTTATTCTTCTAAGTTGATGTTGTCGCCTTAAAAATAGTCCCCATTAGAGATTATACACTTGTGCCAGCGCTTCTTCCAACCTCGAAACACTTCTCAAACTCGATCTTTGAGATAGCCTTTAGTTCTTTCAGCGATGCGCTTTTAATGTCATCTACGGCTGTAAAACGACGACCCTTTCACCGATTCACCTGGAGGCAGGAATTCACGATGCACTATGCCATTAATATCAAAGAACACAGTGAGCATAACCTTCACGTTCGACCATACTTGTTGAGGCCACAATGCCTCCACTGGGATGATTGAGTCTTAGTTTCGACGTCATATCCGTAAACTCATGTTTCATCACCTGTTATAATACGTTTCAGTAATTCTGCATCGTCGTTGACTTCATTTAGTGACTCCTGAGCAACTTTCATTCGCTGCTGTTTTTGTTCAAAACTCAACAATTTTGGAACGAATTTTGCTACCACACGTTTCATACACAAAACATTGGAAACAATGTCATGACATGATCCAATCGATATGCCAACATCATCAGCGACCTCTCTAATTGTGATTCGATGATTGTTCATAAACATTTCTTTCACTTTTCCCACATTTTCATCCGTTGTTGATGTGCTGAGGCATCCAGGGCGTTCGTCATCTTTAATGTCTTTACGGCCTTCTTGGAAATGCTTATACCACTCGTAAACTCTTGCTTTACTCATAGCAGACTCACCATAGGCCTTTGTTAACATTTCACATACTTTGTTACACTTTATTCCATTTTTTATGCAAAATTTGATACAAATTCTTTGATCCATTTCTTTCAACAAACGAAACTCGCCGAGCTCATAAAAACACGTCTAACATTAGTTGCCGTCACAGACAAAGTCAACAATGAAAACAGCTGAAAGTTTTACCATACTTCAAGGGCATGTATACCAACATAATAAAAAAAATGTTTGACAATCGGACTCTCCATGCAGCAAAATTTTAAAATTCTCGTTACTTTCTTAACACACCTCGTACAAACAGAAAATAAATTAAGACAAGACTTAGGCCAGCCAGATATGGAGTAGACCACACTGTTAGACTACACGGTATCGAACAATTGAGAATGACCTGGCCAGAGGCCATGACGGAAAAATGAGGATGGTAATTTTCCGAGATCATTATACCAAGGCACTGTTTTTTACTTGCAAATTCAAGGAAATCAATTTTTAAAAACACTTTTAAGTTAGTTTAAAGTTTTATTTACAGAATTCACTGTATATACGACAAAAATACAATTGAAGTAGAATATACAAACTAAGATAGAATTATAATACAAATTATAATGAAAATACAATGAGCAGTTTTAAAAATAACATTGGCATTTATAAAAAGGTATTACTGTATAATATGTGGTGAGTTTTTACATTTCTTTACGTATTGATTCTGAGCCAACAGGGATATCATTGTTAGGTAGTCCAAGCGTAGTTCGGACAGTTGAACAAATTGTCCACAATGACAATGCTTTTTGAAGAATTTCTACAAGTTTCACGATCTCTTTTACATGATATTTTTTCAGGCCACCTACGTTACCACAAGCTGTCACAAGTTGTGTTCTTGCTGGGTTCTAAAAGTGCTTACCGATGTCCACAAATCCCAGTTGCTTGGCAGTGCTTTGACATGTTACAAAACATTTTGTCCTCAGAATCAAAACAACAGCCAATGGAGTGGAGATACACTCCATCTAAAAAACCAAAAATTCAAAATGACAATGTCAACCCAGAAAGTCATGTTACCATGTTTTGGAACAGAAAAGGGTTTTACTTGTCGAATTTCTTCCCAAATCATGGGTGGCACAAAGAGAAATCTTTGGCATTAAATTCAAAACAAAAGGAGAGGAATGCTCAGTCAAGGAATTGTGTTCTTTTATGACAACGTTTGGCCCTGTGATGCTGGTGACACCCGAGATCTTATTCGACAGTTCTGTTGGGAAAAGATTCAAACCTGGTACCATCCAACTACCACTGTTGAGTTTGGTGTCAAGCACTTTAAAACTGATGATGATGTGAAACACTTTATTCAGATATGATGTTCATTATTGGAGGCATTGTTCTTCGATGAACGAAGGGATAAGTTGGTCGACTGCTATAACAAGTGTCTCAACACTGGTGGAAACTATGTAGAAAAATAGTTTAAGGTAACCTCTTTCAAATGAAAATAATTTTTGTTGAACATTTTTGCATGTTTTTTAAACAGTATTTTTTTTTCTTGACATGTCTTGTAAAACCACTAGACCTCTCCATAGGTTCAAATTTTCATGTCTCGCCTTCTATTTTAAATTTGTTAGGTCACAAAAATAAAGAAAATTTACACACCATGTTTGGTTCAAAATAAAAAGTTTTTCAGAATTTTTCAGAACTTCAACAAAAGCATTTTTGAAAAATTCACACAAACAATTTTAGGTTTTTTATACCACTTGACCTTTTAGTATGTCATTTTTATTTTTGGGGATTAAATATGTTTCACAACGAGCACTTAAATCATAAACTACAAGTGGTACAGTCTGTCTGATGTGGTCTAGTTCATGTTGTGGTAATAGATGACAAGTAAGTACAAGTACATAAAAGTACTTCATTTTAGACGTAAACCACTCCAGTTTACATTTCAACAGTCTGTATTGATTTATAAATACAAGAAACAAAGCGCCCACTGACCCTCAATCTGTTAATATGCTTGACTATTTTATTTAACACTTACTCCCAAATATTTTATTATATCCATTCGACGGATCTTCTCTACTTTTACACGATTTCAGATTAATTTCTATACTCAACACAATGCTGCAAACATGCTAAAAATAATTATTTGTACTAAAGATATCATTAATTTTATGATAAACATTTAACAACTAGCAATAATCTTAAGAATAATTAAAGGTTTGAAATCAACCTGCGGCATTGTGTTGAGCTTAAAGCGTATTTAACCACTTAATAGGCTGCCAGATCTTGTGCAATCTTTGTAGGAAATTAATTTTAATTCAGTGTATCTAAATGCCTTCAACAAAGCGCTCTTATATTAGATGTATATATACCCAATGGATATCTAATGCCAATGTATCCTAACGTAAATAAATTCTAATTTTAAATAACTGATTTTAATTTAAATAATTGATTGTAAACATGCAATAAATATACTAACCACACTTATATTGACAGTAAGTATTGCTAATTACACTGTCTAAATGTATAAAAGCAAATAAACTATATTATTAATCCAAAATCAAGTTTTGAATGAAAAAATGAGTTTGTTCCTTCATGACGGCTGAAAATACCAATTCTGCCAAAATTAATCCTTTAACTGCCATGGCTGTTTACTAAGTATACAAAATTTACTGGCCAGTTTTGCCAACATATGGGAGGAAATTTATAAAATAACTAATAACCATTCAACCAATTTTTGTTACTTTTGATATATAGTTTGGTGAAAATTTTACATGCAAAACAGCTATGAAACAAAAACAAAAAATCTAGAACTAAAAATTAAGTCAGCTAAAATTTGACTCACAACATACTTTTTAAAAATTTTTTTTTAGGTATACTATGAAACATTTAAGTTTACATATCTATGGTCGATACTAAATTAAAACAGTAAACAAGGCGCTTACTAACACTTTTTTGTTTACAAATCATATATATAATGTGTTAGAACCACACCTGTAAAGATAATAAAGCAACAGACGGACGATTTGACAACAGCTGCTGTCACAGACATCATATACGGGGTCAACATTATGATTACAAAGAGATAAACATGCTTAACAAGGACAAAGACTAACAAAACTGACATCAATCAATAGCTCGAAATATTTGGACTGCCGTAGACAGGTGTTTTTTGTTGGTAAATATATTATATTTTACATAGTATAAAAAATATTAACGATATACATCGCTAACAGTGATAGTGGCATTAAAAACTTTTCATAATACTGCTTACAGCGAGGTCGCAGCATTCGAGAGTTCAGTATTCTAACCCTAAAGTATTCAAAGGGTTTAAGTACCCAAAAGTGATCAACACTTGGAAGTATATAAGAAAACGTAAAAAACTCACTCTATATTAAATATTAAAAATTACCGAAATCTTAAAATGGATTAAATACTTTTATAAACGGTTAATGGCATTGTTTGGCAAACAAATGTGGTTCAAAATCACATATCACGTTTTCACATTCACTTTTGAAAAAAAAGTTATTTCTAAGATGGCAGATAAAAATTGCAATTAGGTGAAAGATTGAATAGTGATTCCCGGTGGTTTGGAAACAATACCTGAAAAAAAAGTATTCGGGCGTTGAAACTCATCCTCTGTACAAAATGATAATACTTTGCTACACACACATGACGTTCGTTGAAAATGAATATATATTTACAACAGTACAATAGTAATCAAAATATACACTATCCAACATCGAAAAATAGCTCTGCTTACTTTATCATTATTTAAAGGCATACACTTTTATTTGAACATTTACAAATGAGAAAGCCATATTTATTTAAACAAAACGTTTGTAATATTTACGTTACACACTTCTGTAAAAAATATTAAATTACGTTTTTCTTAAATCCAAATTTAGATAAATAAAAATATTGTACATACAATTTTGTTTACCATTAAAATTAAAAAATTTCAACAAAAGAAGTTAGATCCTGTTATCAAAGATTTTAAATTCACTGTTAATTGAACAGTGAACATATTTTTTTTTTTCTGAACAAAAAATAACTTTTACCTTTACTGATGTAATAAAACTGTTTAGACTGTGATCACATTCGGTTCTTTGCAACAACTACACTAATAGCACTGGAAGCTTTTTATTATTACATTATTGCTATTTTCAAAAATACAAAAATCATAATATCAATTGGTGTTCAAACTACATTTAACATCATTCGGAATAACCTATTAAAACTCATGATTCAATTAAACAATTACTGTTACTGAATCACTTAAAAATAAATTGAAAAAACACTGTTATTATTATTAATGAGGTTAAGTTTTATTATTTGCTAATACTTCAATTTTAAATAATCAATTTACTACACTAATTAAAAGAACATTTAATTAGTTCCCTTGTCTAGTTCTTGAACTTATAAGACTGCCTTGATTTATGTCGGCAATCAATTTAATTTAGAGACAGTACGATTTTTTAAACTATGCCCACAATGTGTTTGTAATGTACATATTTATAATTTTCCCAGCTGCTGATTCTTAAAAAAATTATCTTTTCTTTAAAGCCTATTTAATTCTTTTCTTATATAATTGTAAATACTGCTTAATCTTAGAGTTAAAATTACACAAATTTGAAAAACAAAGGTGTACATGTTTTGTAATTTTTGTACGGAAAAGTTGTACATGGAATAATCGTTTCTCTTCGATAACTTTAAGTAACGTGGCAATTATAAGCAGTGGAATGAAAATACGAGGGTGGTCTGATAAGGTATCCGACCTCAACATGAAGATAGCAGCACTCGAATTTTGTTGTTCATCTGTTGAGTTACTCACCAAAGTTTCAGCCATTTTGGACGGGCAGTTGTTATGTAACAGTCGTTTGAGTGAGTTGATGTATTTTTATGAAAATGGACAAAATCGAGTATCGAGCTGTCATTAAATATTTGTTTTTGAAAGGCAATACGCCTACGCAAATCAAAGATGAGTTGGATTCTGTGTATGGGGACTCTGCACCATCATTTAACACAGTGAAATTTTGGGCAGCTGAATTTAAACATGGCCTTAAGAGCTTGAGAGACGAATGTTCGGGAAGTCCAAAAACTGCAACTACCGAAGAAAACATTGCCAAAATTCACCAAATAGTGCTAGATGACCGCCAAATTAAAGTGAGAGAGATAGCAGATGTTATGAACATGCCAAAAGAACGTATTTGTCACATATTAAATCAAAATTTAGACATGAGAAAGTTGTCCGAGCGTTGGGTGCTGCGTTTGCTCACGTTAGACCAAAAACGTGTTCGAATGAACATTTCAAATATTCTGTTGGCGCAGTTTAGGCGCAATAAATCCCAGTTTTGGCGCCGATTAATTACTGTAGATGAAACTTGGATACACCATTATATGCCCGAAACAAAAATACAGTCCAAACAGTGGACTGCAAAGGGGGAACCGGCTCCAAAAAAAGCAAAAACTGTTTTTTCAGCTGGGAAAGTGATGGTGATTGTTTTTTTGGGATAGCCATGGAATTATTTTAATCAACTATCTTCAAAAAGGAAATACCATTACAGGAGCATACTACGCATCATTACTTGACAAGCTGAAGTCAGAACTTGCGGAAAAACAGCCACATTTGCAGAAAAAGAAAATCCTGTTTCACCAAGACAACGCACCGTATCACACCTGAGAGTTGCCATGGCGAAAATCTATGAATTACGGTTTGAACTGCTTGACCATCCACCTTACTCACCAGATCTAACCACAAGGGACTTCTTTTTGTTCCCTCATCTAAAAATTGCGCTCGGAGGACAGAGATTTTCGTGAAATGAAGAGGCAATCACCTTCGTGAACAATTATTTTGCAGAGAAAAACGCCGAGTACTATTTGGACGGGTTACAGAGATGGGAGCATCGTTGGGAGAAGTGTGTAGACTATGTTGAAAAATAAAAAAAAAAATTCTGAAAAAATGTCTTGTATCTTTGTTAGGTTGGAAACTTTTCAGACCAGAACTCAAAAGGATACGAGCGTACAGAGAGTGACTATTCATCCTACGACACACTGTGCTGAATCGTGCTAGCCGTGGTCATATGCACAGTACACAATTATGGTGTTCGTCATTATAATTAATGACCTGAATTTAAAGTTTTTTTAAATTGATCCTTGTTAATTTGTTTTAATGTTAACTGTATGCACCACATATAATGAGATGATTACTACCGACAACGATTTAGTATATCGTGGACATGAAACACATGTCCAGTGATATACATACAAAAAGAGATGTTTGGGATACAAAGGCAATTTACCAGCCCAGTACGAAAAAAATAGATTATGCATTACACTAATAATTAATTCTAATATAAAATATAATAAACATACTGCTTAGTAACTGTTGTAAATCCTCACATAATTAGTTTTGTATGTACGACGATTGTCCAATTGAACGTTAACTGCCAGAAAAAGTGAAGTAAAAGTTTATTCAGCAGTTCCTTGCAAATGCAAGCCCATTTGAGAAGGGCAAAGTTCAAAAATCATACTACAACACAAACCCGATTATTCGAGCCATGATTTTACATCATTCTACATTACACGATGACATTTTTTTGACAAATGACATATACTTTTGAATGAAAAATCTTTTGAAACATTTTTAACGTATATAAAATAATTAGCGGATTACTTATAATAAAAGGCATAGTTATAAAAATTACTTAAATTATTTATAAAAATAACATAAATAACGCCTCAATACCCGTAATATTCAATATTTTTCTTATCAGACGACTGTCAGCTCCAATTAGGTGAAAATAATCAGGACTGTACTGTACACTGTTTTGAAATAAAATTGAAGTTTAATCTACTATTAGCCGAACACACATTGAACAATAATTTATTCTCTGTGTGCGACTTTAATAGTTCAAATATTTCTACAAATCAGATGCCCAAAAACAACTACAATATACTGGTTTTATCAACTTGCAGTTCCAATATATGTAATTTGTCAAGAAATGTACATATATATTTTTTTTTAATTGACAATATTTCAGTAAAATACTTTTATATTTATATATGAACTTGTATTATGTTTTCGTACATTAATAATTAATTCTACATAAGACTCCTAATGAATACTGACCATTGCACAACTAAGTTACTTAATGATCTATAAAAATACATTCAGTATTACATTTGTGTGAAAAATAATTAGTGTTCATATTAAATGCCTTAGAAGTAAAGTAAATGTGGTTTATTATGCTATAATCTGTATAAAATTTATACTTACAAATATGTTACAAGTAAAATAAATAAAACAATAGCTAAAAAAAATTCAAAAAAAACTTAATTTACATAATCAATTATACAAACTATGGTTAAACTGATAACAACAAAAACTATAAAATATCTAGTTATTTTTTTTTTTTTTGGTTTTGTTTGTTTTTCTTTTGTACAAAGGCTAAACATTACGTCTGGAAGCTTTCTTGTTTCAACAACTTTAAATTACGTGTACACTTTGTTATAAAAATAATATTTTAAAATATATATATATTAATGAATATGTAGCGGAAATAAATGAGTTTAATTAATATAAACTGACTTGGACCAATTCTAAAACTAAAAGGTTTATAAATACAAATAAATCTAACTTATGACCAATAAATACCAGGCACAGCCCAAGTAGCACGCCAGTGTGTCCTTAACCAGCCAGCTGTTATTTAGACTAGTGATAATCTGCAAAACAAACTGAATTTAAAACTTCTGGACACTACAATGCACCTTAGAAGACACAGCAGGCTGTGGCATACTTGCATAGGTAAGGTGATCACAGGTCTGCATCATAAATTGGGGTCTGCGGGCTGAGTTTTTTAGAGTTTGGGTCGGGCCAAACGGTTAAATACGGAAACCATCACATTTTTAGCTAGGCTTAAGTAAAAAAAAAACAAACTAGAATTAAAATTTTCTTTATTTTATATTTAATCCTCTGATCGCCACTGGCCGATTATACCAGAGTGCAAAAATTGTGTGAATACTGCCACGGGCCGATGTAATACGGACACCGTTGGTCTGACTGAATACCGCCACGGACCAATTATATCAGCGTGCAAAAGTTGTGTGAATACCGCCACGGGCCGATGTAATACGGACACCGTTGGTCTGACTGAATACCGCCACGGACCAATTATATCAGCGTGTAAAAGTTGTGTGAATACCGCCACGGGCCGATGTAATACGGACACCGTTGGTCTGACTGAATACCGCCACGGACCAATTATATCAGCATGCAAAAGTTGTGTGAATACTGCCACGGGCCGATGTAATACGGACACCATTGGTCTGACTGAATACCGCCACGGACCAATTATACCCGCATGCAAAAGTTGTGTGAATACTGCCACGGGCCGATGTAATACGGACACCGTTGGTCTGACTGAATACCGCCACGGACCAATTATATCAGCATGCAAAAGTTGTGTGAATACCGCCACGGGCCGATGTAATACGGACACCGTTGGTCTGACTGAATACCGCCACGGACCAATTATATCAGCGTGTAAAAGTTGTGTGAATACTGCCACGGGAAGATGTAATACGGACGCCGTTGGTCTGACTGAATACCGCCACGGACCAATTATATCAGCGTGCAAAAGTTGTGTGAATACTGCCACGGGCCGATGCAATACGGACACCATTGGTCTGACTGAATACCGCCACGGACCAATTATATCAGCGTGTAAAAGTTGTGTGAATACTGCCACGGGAAGATGTAATACGGACGCCGTTGGTCTGACTGAATACCGCCACGGACCAATTATATCAGCGTGTAAAAGTTGTGTGAATACTGCCACGGGAAGATGTAATACGGACGCCGTTGGTCTGACTGAATACCGCCACGGACCAATTATATCAGCGTGCAAAAGTTGTGTGAATACTGCCACGGGAAGATGTAATACGGACGCCGTTGGTCTGACTGAATACCGCCACGGACCAATTATACCCGCATGCAAAAGTTGTGTGAATACTGCCACGGGCCGATGCAATACGGACACCGTTGGTCTGACTGAATACCGCCACAGACCGATTATATCAGCATGCAAAAGTTGTGTGAATACCGCCACAGGTCGATGTAATACGGACACCGTTGGTCTGACTGAATACCGCCACAGGCCGATTACATCGGCACACAAAAAATAATACCACTACGGGGCAATTATATCGTAAAAAGGATATCTGCAGATTCTCTGAACTGATTGTGTAGATTTGTCAATCTCAGACATATTTATTTGACAAGGCAGTGTGTTGACCTGGCCATGAGGAAACTATATTTGTAAACATGCACAGTCCACTTGGTCCCATCTTCATTGTAGCATTACAATAAATAAAACTACTAACCGATAATACTGCACCCACTGACAGGTCGAACAATTGGCTTTGTCAAGTAAAACAAATAGAATGATTAAAATTGGTTAGACACTTGACCTTCGATGATTATTTAAATTGTTCTTTCTTTATGCTATTTGTATATTACGAATTTTGGTAGTGAAAATATTTATGCGTATTGCATACACTATTGCCTAAAAATAAAAGTTAATATTTACTTGGCCCGACTTTAAGCCGAATTGTACGCTTGGCCCGAACTGAAGTCGGGCTTTTCAACTGACCCGACCCGACCCGTAAAATTCAGGGGGCCAGCAGACCCCTAATCATAAACTGTGTGTTCAGTTTACAAACTCCCGCATAACTCTCAATGAACTAGTTACTAAAATTCGTAGACTGGTAATCTACTGCAATAAACTTTATAGTTTCAGTTAATCTAGCTCAGTTAAACACAAACCTAGTCTTACCACTTAAAGCACTTTTATTTATGTTTACAGGCAGCTCACTTTTGTTATTTTACTAAGTACAGAAATCTCTCAGTATACAAGCAGCTATCAAGTAGAAGACTGTTGAATTATTGAAAACACTGATTAGTGGAGGATCATTTACAAATGTAATTTAAAGGAAAAACTAAATGGGAAACATATTAAAATGGAAAATAGTGTTGAAACAAATCATGATGCAGTATGATGATGCAGTAAGTGGCGAATCAGCGGTAAATGTAAGTAGACAAAATTTGCATACACTTCTTCCCCTTTTTACTTTTGTTTTGAAAACATTAGGATATATTCCGGGGAAATATTTTGAAGAATAAGACAGTAGTGTTCATTCTTGGGGTTGTCATCAACCGTAGTTGTAGCTGTTACAAGATAAAATGTAATGTAATACATTTCTTTCACCCAACTTTGGAGTACACCAAATCAATCACTTCTCAATGTTCTGTGCCTTCCTTGTAGCCCAGTATTGCTTCATACGTTGTGATCTTGCTTTTCTTTCTTCGTCAGAGATTTGGATCATTCGCTTGGATTTGACTTTGCCTTGGAACCGTTGCTTCTTATCCTTGGTTATTGTTTTGGCTGTTCCGTCCATGAACATAGTGTCAGAAATCTGCAGTTCTGCTATGTCTTTCTCCGTTTCTCTAAACCAAAGCGGTTTGGCTCTTCTATTGCGAAAGTAGTCAGATATTTTTTTGGTTAGTCTATTTTTGTCCATTCGGAGAATGTGCCCATAAAAATCAATTCTCCTTTTTCTTATTGTGTCTGATAGTGTTTCAGTTTTTTGGTAAAGAGTTTTATTACTGATGTGGAGTAATTGGTTGTTACGGAATTTGGGGCCTAAGATTTTTCATAATATCATTCTTTGATCTCCAGCCTTTCAAGTGGGCCCTAGGTTGTGAGAGATAATGTTTCAGCTGCATATAAGGCTTCTGGTTTAATTACATATGATAATGCCTTATCTTTGTATTCCAGGAGAGGGACTTCTTGTTGTATGTGTCCTTGGTAAGTTGGAAGGCTAATTCAACTTTATTTCTCCTAGATTCCATAGCTTTTTTCTCTAGCTAAATACATTTCAATATATTAAAAGGTTTTTTTTCCATGAACCACCGATTATTAATTCTTTAGAGGATCCGAGCAGTAGAGACCCCGAACCCGCAATACTTCTAACCTTAAGTTATTTCTAAAATTACCTGAAATTCTCCTAATCGCCAAGATTATAGTCCATAGTCTTGATGAATTCTATTGCTGAGCAGAACTGAACCCACCAATAATGTTCCTCACCTTCAAGTCTGTTAGCGTAGAAGCTGCTCACGTATTGAACTGTGGATAGTAAAGATGGAGGATTCGCCTGAAAAGATGAACTATTTGAAACTACAGTATTTTTTTTTAAATACACAGATGTATTTGAACACTTTTTTTGACTGCTGATAACAAAAAATAAATTTTGATAATTTTCATAATTCTTTGATAAAAAAGAAAATAATGAACTTTTTAAGGTATAATTAAATTATTATTGATTAAGATAAAGAATCTAAATAATATAAACACTTTATCTCTTCAATATAAAAAAAATACAGTTACAAAAATTGTTCAAGACAACTCACACATCAGTACATAAAGTATTGAAAGACCCAAGCGATGATGAAGCGCTAACAGCAACGAAAGACCAGGCCTTTGGTATACAATGAAAAAAAAAAAAATATTACACAATCCCCTTGCAGCGAGTTACATTGGTTAACGTTTAAGAAAACTTAAAGAAGCAAAGGGAAATAATGTGTGGAATACTTTAATAACAAAATTAATATACCTTAAGAACAACATAAACAAGCACAGGAACCAAATCATCGGCAGCAGGCACACTTCTATCACAAGCCAATGACAGGAGATTCATAATCGTTGTACAACAACGGAACACACACAGTAATTTGTCTCTAGGAGTCTTGTAGGCAGATATTGCTGCAATTTCAGCTTGAGCCGAGGGCCAAGGGCATTCGTAATGAAACATCTGTAATTAATACATAACATGAAAATTAGAATAAATGTAGTTTTATGTATAACAACTATCCAACTATCTGGTTCTCTTTTGAAGTGTTTGAATATTGTCTTAATTTTATTTTCATTCTAATGAAATTTAAGCCTACAAGGAGTACCGTCGGATGTTTTAACATAGTGTCAAAAAAAGTAACCATTATGATAAATTCAAAACTTTTTGAAAACAAACTATTTATGTTTATTATTCATAAAAATTAAATAAGTAATAAAAACAATCTCAAATAAACATACGAGATGTGGCTATTAAATAATGAGACTGACGCTGCGGTGGAACAAGTGCACATGCGCCAACCGCCATTGACCAACAGCTGTTTAGTGTGAAGCTTTCCCTTCAGAATGCAGTTAGTCTCGTTTGTGTAACCAACACCGTTTAGTCATAACATTCATTTTTGTTAGTGTTATTTTGTTTTGCTAGAAGAAATGGTTAGTGTAATAATAGAGCAACGAATTGTTGTTAAATTTAACTTCAAGCTTGGAAAAACCGCTACTGAAACTTAAAATTTACCGAAAAAAGTGTATGGCAGTGAATGTTTATAGCAGGCACGTCTTTTTGAATGTTTTAAGAGTTTTCAAGATGGCC
This sequence comes from Callitettix versicolor, assembly GCA_022606455.1. NCBI lineage: Eukaryota > Metazoa > Arthropoda > Insecta > Hemiptera > Cercopidae > Callitettix > Callitettix versicolor. The sequence goes on from CM040189.1 coordinate 11,164,641, forward strand.
GACAAGACGCTGAAGATGATTCGCGGCCAGGTCGAACTTTAACGTCAAAAACGGATGACAATGTCAAAAAAGTAGATAATTTGATTCGATCTGACCGTTGATTAAGTATTCGTGCAATTGGTGACACTGTAGGCATTGATAAAGAATGTATACGGCAAATTTTACATGACAATTTGAACATGCGAAAAGTGTGCCAAAAATTATCACGTTTGAACAACAAGCAGCTCGCAAAAATGTTTCTACTGACACTTTGGATGCCACTGAAAATTACCCAAATTTATTGGAAAAGATAATAACTTCACCGAGAGCGAAAAAAGCAAGAATCAGCAAGTCAAAATTTAAAGCAATGATGATTGTTTTTTTCGATATTCATGGGATTGTGTACCTTCACTGGGTTCCTGAAGGTCAAACAATTAATCAATATTACTACCTTGAGGTACTTGGTAAACTATGTGAAAGATTAAGGAAAAACGACCTGAAATGTGGAAGGATAAATCATGGCTTTTCCATGAAGACAATGCTCCAGCTCATTCTGAGTTATCTGTCAAGAGGTTCCTGGCCAAGTACAACATCCCAGTGTTAGAACATCCACCTTACTCACCAGACCATGCACCATGTGACTTCTATCTGTTCCCTAAGGTGAAATCTGCATTAAAAGGGACGAGATTTGAGTCCGTGGAAGCTGTAAAAGTGAAAGCGGCAAGAGTCCTGAAGGAGTTGACAGAAGATAACTTCCAGCACTGTTTCCAACAATTGAAAATTCGCACAGAGTGTTGTAGGGATAGAGAAGGGGTGTATATTGAAGGTAATAATAAATAATTATGTATAAATGAAAATAAAATTTTTTACAACATTAGTCTCGTTATTTAATAGCCACACATCGTACATTACAAAATCCCACATTACATTCATGATTCCCGGCGAGAGCTTGGCATTTTCATACGCTATAAATCATTCCACTGTCTGCATTAGCCCAAGTGCGCACAATAGTTGGACGTTAAACACCAAAAAATGTAACTCAAATGTACTGGCCTTCAATTTTTTTGTTGTCATATCTATGCATTTGCATAGATGTAACATATTTTTTAAAATTTCCTCTTTTTTTCAGATACCCACATTGGTAATGGAAAGTGCCATGATGTCAGATACAGAGTGTGACTGTATTGTACTGACTGTAATACATGATACATAGATAACCATATTCTCAAACGAACACTAAAAACAC
>CM040189.1:11170865-11218365 GCA_022606455.1 Callitettix versicolor
TATAAACATGGCTGATAACAGCTCGCTCCACAGCAGTACGAGCTTGTTCCAGTTGACTTTCACTTGCAGCTGTCAAAAACAAAATATAACAGTAAAACATTTAAAAATATAATAAATACAGGTAACAGAATTACAAAACGATATCCAGAACTAACAAATTCATATATTGTTGATTCTTGTTAACAACAAACAATAACAGATTCAAAAGTTATAATAGATCATGAATTAAATAATAATTAAATGATGCCAAAATACTACACAAAAATTTCCCACATTAAATTATTGTTTCAAAATATCTAGTAAAATATCAAGAAAAAAACAATAAAAATTGACTTCTGAAAATCAGTTTCCTAGATTTTGTTCAAATTTTAGTAATACACGAAGACTTGTAACTGAAGTCATTGTAACAAGTACGAAATAAAGATATTTATCAGAGTAAATTGAAAAGTAAAAAGTATGTAAAAAAAAATTTGTTTCCTACAGCCAGAGGAAATAGAACTGAACTGATTTTTGGCTCAAAACACCAAATTTTAATACGAGCGCTATTCTTTTTCAAGGTCCGATCGGTCGCAAAATAAAAACCACAGTAAAAATCAAAAATTATTTATTTGTAACAAGTACTTACATAATTACGCTATTTTTCTACATAGTCGACACTTAGATTTAGACATTTATCGTAGTGTGGTACCAATTTCCCAATCCCCTTATTGTAGAACGTAGCCGCCTGTGTTTTCAGCCATGTTTGTATGCTGGTCTGCAGCTCAATGTCTGTGCCAAAATGTTGTCCTCCTAACCAGCGTTTCATGTGAGCAAATAGGTGAAAATCGGATGGAGCCAAGTCTGGGCTGTATGGTGGATGACCAAACACTTCCCATTGAAAAGACTGTAGAAGCGTCTTTGTTGAAGCTGCAGTGTGCGGCCGAGCATTGTCGTGGAGAAGGACAATGCCTGATGACAACATTCCTCACAGCTTATTCTGAATTGCCCTTCGTAGACGTTGAAGAGTCACGCTGTATGAGGCTGCTGTAATGGTTGTGCCACGTTCCATGAATTCCACCAAGAGAACTCCATTTCGGTCCCAGAACACAGTAGCCATGCACTTTCTGTTGGAGAAGGTTCGCTTGAACTTCTTTGGTTTACTGGGAGAGTGAGAATGCATCCATTGTCTGGATTGTTCTTTTGTTTCTTCAGTTTCATAATGGACCCATGTCTCATCCCCTGTGACAACTTTGTTCAAGAAAATTTTCTCCCTCATTGTGGTAACGCTGGAGAAACGTTAGCAAAAAATGGGAGGCTTCCATTCTCTGTGTTTTGTGATGGTCGACAGCATCTTGGGAACCCATCTCGTGCACAGTTTGTGGTACTGAAGTTTCTCGCTCACAATGGTGTAGAGAGCTGACCTTGAAATTTCAGGAAATGAATCGCTCAATTCATAAATTGTAAACCGACGATTTTCTCGAATTGCCTTATCCACTCGCTGAACGAGATCATTGGTTGACACTGACTTCCTCCCCTGACCGCCTACATCATGAACATCTGTACGTCTTGCTTTAAAGTTTCTGCACCATTGTCACACTTTGCTGTCACTCATTGAAGTTTCACCGTACACAGTACTTATTCGTCAATGAATTTCGGCTGCATTACACCCCTCAGCCTGAAGAAATCGAATTACCGCACGAACTTCACACTTGGCAGGAGATGCTATTGTTGTAGACACGTTTACGTCCTACCTACGTGAACACAACTAAACGGAAGTGACGCAACGCAATTGACAGCCATACTAGAGACGCTGCGCAACACATCTGCGCACAGGTTCATCCGATTTTTACGGGAGTTTTTATTTCGCGACCGATCGGACCTTGAAAAAAAAACAGCCCTCGTATATTCCTGGATGTGCAATAACCTGGTGTGTAATATAAACACTTATTTGACCAGAATTGTTTACCTTGCCAAAGAGCATCCTTGTCCATTTCCATGGCCAACGCACGTAGAAATTTGTCTAACAAATCATTTTTCTCATCGACCAAAGTTAACTGCTGGAATTCAGTACTGAAATTGTCAAGGATCGTTTCTCTCTTCTCCAGAAATAGCCTGACACAGACGGCTATTAAGAAGGCACTGCATACAGTCTGGTCGCATTTCACTCGTTCTGTCAGTCTGCAATTAATGAACTACATCAATAATGAATGAATGGTTCAAATACACTGCACAAACTTCGTTACAAAAATTATTAACACACTAATCCCTTCAGCATCCAGAATATCTCTAAAAATCAAGTACATCTTGAACCTAAAAATTTCAATTTACAATCCATCGGAAAATACACAAACAGAATAAGTAAACCTAAGTGATTAAGGTTAATTAAACATTTTCTAAAAATATTTATTTCAAATTTTGTACACTTATTGAAGATATGAATCTTTATGACTAAAATCTAAATAGTCAGTTTTTGGTCACTCGATTTTCACAGGAGATATCAATCCATAGATTATATTTTAGTAGATTTTACTTAAAGGCTACCTTTGAGCTGAATTTGACGAAAATCATTAAGCCTATAGCAGATTTTTTTTTAATAGATTTTGTAAAACTTCCATTGTTTGTAAACCAATTGGAAAAAATACAAACTTATAACACTAATTATTGACACATTTATACATTTAAAAATCAACATATTAAAAAAATACTACTTATTTCCAAATTACAAATAAAAAATAAATAAAAGCAAATAACTATTATAATGTTACAACTTTAATGATGTGGCAATAACGATTCAGACACTAGCTGTTAATACCTATAAATAAAAGTTTATTAACTCACTGCAGTCTGTAAAACAAAAATCCAAAATATTCAGTTAAGATTTTCTGAATCTAATGAAACAAATTACAGCGTAACATATTGAAAGATAAAAAAACTATGTACAAAGTAATAAAATCAACTCTAACACTCTTAGTGTACATTTCAAGATACAGAATACGGATGCCTAGTGTTATACACATTAACATAATTTAAAAGACAACATACCTTTCAAGATGTGCGGTAGTGGATAACAGATCTTGGCGACATCTTACTAAATATGACACGTACGGTGATCGGCTCTTGTAATCATATTTTAATGATTCAAACAGTTTTCTGCAACTGAAATAAAATTACAGAAATTTATTTTTTACCATTTCAATCAGCTGATTCAAAGAGTTCATTCTCAATTTTTTCAAATTACTGGTACTTTACTGTGCATCTGTTACCAATTATAATATCAATTCCTCACCCAACCTGTTTGGCACATTTCAGAGTGATTCCATTTTCAAAATCTGTTGGTCCTTCTCACAATGTTACTCTGGACAATCGATGTTCTACATTATAAATAATATGTCTGCTAGTCAGATTCCCCCAAAATAAAACTAAAACAAATATTTGTACTCAATTCTTGTAATTATAATTAAAAATTTAAACTGCAACATACTCGTCGTCACTTAAATAAACTAACAAAATTATTACGTTTACAGGATAACTGCAAGAAACCCGAACATAATGGTAATACGACCCTTGATTGTAAGAATTAAACTTACCCTTGGCTGTCAAATAGACGAACACAGCGTAGTGTTTCGTGCAAATGCGCAATCAGAGATCGATCTTGTAAGTTAATTGCTTCTGCCAATTGAAGTTGCAAGAAGGCAACCAACTCATTTTCTTTTTGGCTCCAAGCATTGCGCTGTACAAGTAACGAATATAAATTAAGTGGTTGCTACATAAAACAAAATACACTAACAATAATAATTTCTTAATTTGAAACATAACTAGACAAGTAGCTAAACAAAATTGGGAGCTGTACACCTGCTAGTCTTTAAATTTAGAAAATTCTTTTAGAAATTTGTGTATTGAAAATATTTTTTTACATGAAAGGTTTAAAATAAAACTCACAGTTGAACTGAACACATTCAAAATGAACTCATAATTAACAGTTATACATGTCACACAAATTCAGGAACACATTACATACTAAATTATCTGATTACGGTGAACCAATATCATGAAAAATAATTGCAGCAGAGTGCAATAGCAGATATTTTCTAACCTAAAAAACAATTTGTCACAGTTTTATATTTAAAAGAAGAAGAAGAAGAACTGTAACACATTATTTATTTAATTTCTTTATCAATATTTTTTTTTTTTTGGCGAAAAACCATTAAGGTTATCATCGCCGTCACGCAAAATGAAAGTATAAAAAAAAATTAGCAAAAATTTAAATAAATTTTAAAATTAATATAAATAAAATTTAAATAAGAAAAAAACAACAACAAACTATAATAGTAAAAATAAATTAAACAAAAATTTAAATAACAAGTATAACTATTTTACAATAACGAATACTTAAAAACTAAATAACAATGAATAAAATTTAATAACAATTCGTAAAAGTATATATAAACATAACAGAAATAAAATTATTTAGAGAAAATAAATAAAATGAAAGTACAATGTACAAAGCAAAATTAAAAATCAATATTTAAAAATAAATCTTATATGCTAGGGTAAAAGCCTAGATTATCTATTTTTAAAATTTTTAGTATTGAAGTGAGACTGTTCATAAACACACCTACTACAGGATTCGATACAGCATATTGTTTTTGACATTAACTGAAGATAAGAACTGATAAAATACCTTGATGAAATTTTGGCAATACAATTTGATAAAAAACTGTATTTTCATAAACTGCAAAAGGTAAAATTTGTTTTTTTAATTATTATTTTACAATACAAATATGTAGGAGTATTTGATATTAAGAAGTTAGTTTTCTTATAACATTTACTTAAAATTTTGTACGGTACTTTTTCTTAAGCAGATAATATGTCTGTTACGTAAATATTACTGTAATTAATCAAAATTACCATAACTGAAAGTCCATCAGGCACTTGTTGCATCTCAGCTGTACTTAAGACCAACCGTAGTTTCTTCTTAGCATCAGCAAAGGCGTAAGACGTTTCTACCCTGCTGGGATCAATGACAAGTCTTTCATCGTCACCAGTAAAACTGTTGTTAGCGGACTGTTCTGCGCTTCCAGTTTTCCCTACTTTACTCCCATCTACGGAAGTGTCTCCGGTCGTTTTCCTACGATATTTGGCCAAAATGTCATCCGAAGTATCTAAGACAAGAATTACAAATTCAGATTAAGCAATTGTGAAATGAAGCTGTCACGATGACATGATGAAAATGAATTTCTAACAACTAAAATGTTGAACATCACAAAACAGACATTTCGATATGAAATATTCAAAGAGCAGAAACACATGTCCACATTATCCCGCAAAATCCATTAATTTGAATTAATTATACAGATTTTAATACAGGTATTTTTTTGGTGGTGTCTGAAAGGAAGTGGGGAAGCATCTACATGTACACTACAACTCTAATATTTTGTTTTAATGTTAATATTATATATGACTGCTTTTTCTTCCCCACTACTAATTGTCAGGGAAAAACCTATTACATTAAGTCAAGCACCACAATAAAAAAAATGACATATACAAGGTGTGTTCAGAAATAAATATTTATTTATTCTTCTACATTGATGTTGTCGCCTTCAAAATAGTCTACACTAGAGATTATGCACTTGAGCCAGTTCTTGCTTCTTCCAATCCTCGAAACACTTCTAAAACTCGACCTTTGAGATAGCCTTTAGTTCTTTCAGCGATGCGCTTTTAATGTCATCTACGGCTGTAAAACGACGGCCCTTTAAGGTTCTCTTTATTTTTGGAAATAGGAAAAAGTCACACGAAGCCATGTCTGGCAAATATGGAGGCTGGGGCATCGTTACAGTACTGTTTTTGGCCAAAAATTCAAAAACAAGCAATAAAGTGTGAGCTGCTGCATTATCGTGGTGCAAAAGCCATGAATTGTTTGTCCACAGATCCGGGCGTTTTTTTCGGATTGCTTCACACGCAAACGGCGTTGAACTTGTAGGAATACTCTTTATTGACCGTTTCACCTGGTGGCAGGAATTCATGAAGCACTAAGCCATTAATATCGAAGAACACAGTGAGCATATAACCTTCATGTTCGACCGAACTTGTCGAGCCTTTTCGGTCTTGGCGAGCCAGAATGCCTTCACTTCGGATGATTGAACCTTAGTTTCGATGTCATATCTACAAACCCATGTTTCGACACCTGTTATAATACGTTTCAGTAATTCTGCATCGTCGTTGACTTCATTTAGTGACTCCTGAGCAACTTCCATTCGTCGCTGTTTTTGTTCAAAATTCAATAATTTTGGAACGAATTTTGCTGCCACGCATATCATACACAGAACATTGGAAACAATGTCATCACATGATCCAAATCAATATGCCAACATCATCAGCGACCTCTCTCATTGTGATTCGGCGATTGTTCATAACCATTTCTTTCACTTTTTCCATGTTTCCATTGGTTGTTGATGTGCTGGGGCATCCAGGGTGTTCGTCATCTTCAACGCCTTCTTGGAAACGTTTATACCACTCGTAAACTATTGCTTTACTCATAGCAGACTCACCATAGGCCTTTGTTAACATTTCACACACTTTGTTACATTTTACTCCATTTTTTACACAAAATTTGATACACTTTTTTATCAATTTCTTTTAACAAACAAAAATTGCCGAACTCATAAAAACACGTCTAACCTTAGTGGCCGTCACAGACAAAGTAAACAATGAAAACAGCTGAAAGTTTTATCATACTTCAAGGGCATGTATACCAACATAAAAAAAAATGTTTGACAATCGGACTCTCCAAGCCCGCGAAATTTAAAAATCTCATTACTTTTTGAACACACCTCGTACATTGAAAATGAAAAAATAACATTTTCAAAATAGCGTAACAAAATATGTGAATACAAATCTGAATAGCTACAATTTTGAAAAAGTAGCTGAGTAATGAATTTGTTCAAACTATTATCAAAATCAATTTTTGTGCCAAGTTTAATAAAACGACTAAAATTACGAACGTGAGATTGCTAACATATAGCAAGTAAAGATGTCCTCTTTTAAATAAATACAAACAGAATTACTTTATCGTACGGCCTAATATATTATTTACAGAACAGCATTAAACTATAGATGTCAGCGATACCTGAAACATCAGTAATCCAGATTATTACGGAAAGATTGAAGTTAGAACGATGGCTCGGTTAAAAAGTGAATAATTTTGCAAACTACCTCTAGAATTTATCTATCTTACACATACACAATCCTTTCCATTTTACTTGAGAAAACTCAACACTTTTGTTCATTTAAATTGACCAGATTCATAAATTCTTAAATAGTGAAACGAATAACTCCAAGCCAATAAATCCGGTCCATGATAAATATCCGTGGTTTGTAAACAAATCCTGACGTACTATGAAGGATAGGAAAAACTTGTAACACCATAAGTTTACTATAATTATTCATTTCTACTATCAAATAGAAATGCAAATCGATAATATTGCAAACATATGATATTTTAACTAGTTTCACTATGTTAAAATGCAGATAGAGCCAATCGCAATTAATTGTGACTATTTCAGGCTTCATTGCATTATTACTAGTTACGTTCACAACTAAATGAATATTTTTGTAACAGAACTGTTTATTTAAAAAGAAATATAAATTGTTTCCAATATTTCAATCAAAATTAATAAAGCATTGAAAAAAAATACATGGATAATAAGTTTATGAGAAACTTTACTGCTATTTAAAAACATTTAAATTCTAACCGTTTCTAGAACGACTTTCTTCTGACATATTTCGTCGCATCCTCATAGGCACCATGGCTTCGTTGTCACCACCAGTTAACACAGATTCAACACTGAAAATGCAAATAAATTAATAATTAAAATAAATATTCTGTGAGAATACTGTAATACTAATAAAGAATAATAAAGGCCCACTTGAAACGCTGGAGATCAAAGAGATATTACGAAAAATCTTAGGCCACAAATTCCGTAACAACCAATTACTCCACATCAGGAATGAAACTCTTTACCAAAAAACTGAAACATTATCAAACATAATAAGAAAAAGGAGAATTGATTTTTATGGGCACATCCTCCGAGTGGACAAAAATAGACTAACCAAAAAAATATTTGACTACTTTCGCAATAGAAGAGCCATACCACTTTGGTTTACAGAAACAGAGAAAGACATAACAGAACTACAAATCACTGACACTAATGCTCATGGACAGAACAGCCAAAACAATAACCAAGGACAAAAAGCAACGGTTCCAAGGCAAAGTCAAATCCAAGCGAACAATCCAAATCTCTGACGAAGAAAGAAAAGCAAGATCACAACGAATGAAGCAATACTGGGCTACGAGGAAGGCACAGAACATTAAAAAGTGATTGATTTAGTGTACCCCAAAGTTGGGTAAAACAAATAAAGAGACCAATAAAGAAACTAAACATTTTGCTAGCAGCCAACCAATTTTTGCGAAAGTAAATTAGTATCATTCAACACACTTGATTTGTAGAATTTAATAATCATGGTACACAACTATCCACTGGCCTGATTTTTCTAATTACTAAAAATTAACATGCTTTCTTCAACAGACAGCAAGATTCTACTGATCACTGGGTGTTTAAAGGCTGGAAGTCTCCATGAAGCAGATTAAACTAAAGTTTTTTTTTTTTTTTTTTTTTTTTTTTTTTTTTTTTTTTTTTTTTTTTTTTTTTTTATTCACTACAATCTGTCACATATTGGGGGACATTAAGTAGTAGGTAGGTCGGGACTTGTCATGACATGCTCGGAATGCGACTAGGGTCACATCCTACTTTACTTTATTATTTAAGTATGTCTTGGGGCATTTTCCGTTTAAGTCGACGAGTTGCGCGAGTTTCCTCCATCAAGACTTTCGCTAGGCGATTTGGGTGGTTTATGATCCTTTCTTTGTAGGTTTTTAAGTATGACGTAGAATTTCTTGTTTGACTGTATATACTTGAAGGTCGTGATGCAGCTGTTCGTTTGTCACGTACCATGGGCGTCGGTTACCATTCGTAGCATTTTATTCTGGAATCTCTGCAAGATTTCAATGTTGGAATGAGGCGGTCCCCACAATTGGATACCATAGGTCCAGATTGGTTTAAGCATAACATTGTAAAGAAGAAGTTTGTTGCCCATTGACAGTTGCGAACGGCGACCAATTAACCAATAGTACTTCCGTATTTGCAGTCCCAGCTGTTTGCGTTTGGTAAAGATGTGCTTCTGCCATGTAAGTCGCTTGTCCAGGTGTAAACCTAAGTATCTGACATGATCTGCTCGTGGAATTTCGACTTTATTAAAGCGTTACTGGTGGGCATATACCCTTTTTAAGGTGAAGGTGACATTTATTGACTTCGTTTCATTAGCCTTGATTCGCCACTTCTTGAGCCATGTTGAAATCTCGTTTATTCCTTTTTTTGTAGGATTTTTGGCGCCTCTGTTGGATCCTCGTGAGAGGACAAAATTGCGGTGTCGTCGGCAAAGGTTCCAGTTGTTACACAGTCTGGCGTTGGTAGGTCAGGCGTGTAAATCAGATAAGTAGCGGTCCCAGGACGCTACCTTGGGGAACTCAGCGTTAATACTGCAAAGACCGAGAAAGCCTCTCCGTGATTCACCAAGAAATATCTATTCTCTAAGAAGGATTTGAGGATCTTATAAGTGTTGCTGGGAAGAACGATTTTATTTTAAATAATAATCCTTCATGCCATACTCTGTCGAAGGCCTGCGATATATCAAGAAAGACACTCGCGCCAACACCTTTTAGATTCAAAAGACTTGTCTATTTCGCCTATTAACCTGTGCACTTGGTCAACAGTCGCGTGTTTTTGTGAAATCCAAATTGGTGGTCGGGTATCAGTCCATGCTGTTCCACTAATGGCATAATACGTTGTAGTATTAATGTCTCGAGTATCTTTGATGGTATAGGTAACAGGCTTATTGGTCGATATGATTTTGGATCTTCAGGCTTTTTATCTGGTTTTAATAACATAATTATTTGTGCAGTTTTCCACTGTGGTGGAATAAATTGGAGTCTAACTATAGCGTTATAAATAGCTGTAATCATTGTTATTCCAGAGTCAGGTAGCTCTTGCAAAATTTTATTTGTAATGAGGTCATATCCTGGAGATTTCTTTGATTTTGCCTTTTGTATTACTCTTCTGACCTCTTTCGTTGTGAATTTCATTGGCGTAATGTCCTCCGTTTCTATTTCTTTCAGGTATTCGGTTACTTTCTTCTCGTGGTCTGCTGGGCCTTCATAGGGATGAGGCTGGAAAACATTTGATAGATGCTCAGCAAGCGTGTAAGCTTTCTCTTGGTCACTACGTGCCCAACAATTGTCCGCTTTTCTCAATGGCGGGAAATTGTTGTAGGTCGTTTGATGTTTCTTGTTGCTTTCCATAAGGAGTAGTCAGTAGCTGAAGTGGCATCAAGATCCTTGAGATATGTCTGAAAACTAGCGTTCGATCTTGAACAAGGATTTGCTTAAGTTTTTTTATTTTATGGTTCAATAATTTTTTTGTATCAGGGCACCTGTTTTGCTGCCACAGTTTACGAAGATCTCTTTTTGCACCAATCTCATTCAGGATACTTGGAGGAATACTTTGCCCAGCTGGTCTATGTTGTTGGACTATTGGAGTTGAATCCCAAGCCGCACTCTGGATACTTGTGGTGAAAAATTCAACAGCATTCATAATGTCATTTTCCGTTTCAAGTGCGATTTCTGCGCTAAAAGCCTCGTCTACCAGAATACGAAACATGTCCCATTTGGTTTTATTACTGTGCAGTGTACACTTTTAGTTGTCTCTCTAACTTTCACCCCAATTTCCACCAGAATAGGAGAGTGATCCGATGATAGCTCCCAGCAACTACAGCAAGACATGCTGTCCCTTGGTACACCTTTGGTGATGCAAAGTCAACAATGTCTGGCATCTTTGCTGGGTCAGGACGGCCAGTATGTAGGTTGTCCTGTTGAAATTACGTTCATTGTTCCTGCCTGTACGCTCTTAAAAGTTCACGGCCTCTAGGAAGAGTAAGCCTGGAGCCCCAAAATGTATGTTTGGCATTATAATCACCTCCCGCAATGAAACGATTGCCAAGATATTTGAAGTAGTCATCGAACTGTGCCTTCTTTACAGTGTGTCTTGGTGGACAGTAAAGTGACGATATTGTAATCCTGCTTATCCAGTCATACACAACAACACTCGTGGCTTGGATGTAGTCCTTTTGGTATGGTTGTGCCTGATGATGTTTTATGTTAGATCTAATAAGAATGGCTGATCCACCGTGTGCTCTACCATCAGGATGCATCGTATGGTATAATGTGTAGTTGGGTATTTTGAAGAAGCTCTTAGTCGTAAAGTATTAAACTAAAGTGAATTTTTTTTTATACTTATTCTCATTGTCTAGTTCCTAAAAATTTTACTGTATAAGTATTATTTTTGGAAAATATTTACAATAAACGATGTATAATACATAGAAAATTATGCTCACATGGGCTTAAGACTGCGAAAAATCCAACAAGGAAGAATTAAGAATTAAACTTCATACATATTCTACGAGCGTGTGACAACCACTGCTGAACACTATTTTTTGCATCATCATCGCTGTAAAAGCATCATCCTCCAAAATCACTTTTCAAGTTCAGAAACAAGCGAAAATCAGGAGCGAGTTCGGGGCTGTACGGTAGATGATCTCTTTATGAATCCATGCTCCTAATCGAATTCTGGAATAAGGTTTTGAATCACTCCAGCATAATGGGGACATGCATTGTCATGGAACAACACAATGCCTTGACTAAGCATTCTACGACTCACTATGCCATCATTAATTATTTTTTTTACCATAAATCTCTACACATTGACGATGAATTTCAACAGGATTCATATTCCTGATGTTCAAAAACTGTATTACAGAATGCATTTCAGTCGGCATTTACAAATGTAAACACAACACAATCCAGCCATATTTGCATCAGATGTTAGACAATGAACCGTAGAGACGAGCACGTATGTGTGGAACCCCGTCACTAGCGGTGTGTCGGAAAGTAAAATAAAAGGGTACTTGCTTTCCAGATATGCCTTGTACATTTAATGGACCATATGTAATCCTTCTTTATGTAATATAAAGTGATTAGGATTATATACCTATTCTTCCCGTTAGTGGTCTATCAACTCACCTCATAAAGGCTACCGCGGTTTCGAAACTTTATAGTTTCATCTTCAGGCCGTTATACAAAATGTTAAATCCCTCTGTCGAGGTTGTCAATAAAGTCAAACAAAACATTAAAACATACATCACAACACTAAGCACAATTACACATTTAAAATATTCATCATGAAATTCGGCTTGGCCAAGCTACACACGCGATTCGTACGTCGTTACATTCCGGACTGCCAGCAGTATACTGTAACGGACTGCCAGCAGTCTGGAATGTAACAACGTATGAGTCGCCTGTATAGCTTGGCCAAACCGAATTTCATGATGAATATTTTAAATGTGTAATTGTGCTTAGTGTTGTGATGTATGTTTTAATGTTCTGTTTGACTTTGTTGACAACCTCGACAGAGGGATTTAAATTTTTTATGGCCTGAAGATGAAACTATAGAGTTTCGAAACCGCGGTAGCCTTTATGAGGTGAGTTGATAGACCACTGACAGGAAGAATAGGTATATAATCTAATCATTTGAATATGTGGTCCGGTGGCTATGTTACAATAATGTAATATAAAGGACTAGAACTATTGTACCAAAATTAGTAACTGGATAAACTACTTCATAATTCGGACTCCAGAAAAACAATATTATTGTCTTATTACTTACACACTGATAAAATGAACATGATAAATGATAGAAAAGTAGAAGTACTATGAATAAAAATAAATAAAAATCTTTACTCAGTATACTAGTGACATTTTTTATGATAGCTGTTGGCCTTCATAGTACGATATTCAAGTACTTAGCTTCTTTTAATTAATTAGGTTGCTTATTTAGGTTGGTTAATTAGGTTGCTAAAAAACTACTCTGTTAAATGACATAATATCAGAGACAGCTGATATATCAGGTAGCATATCTTGAATTTATAAAGAAACTAATCAAAAAGTGTGTTCTGACTGCTTTACATATCTTATCTTCAAGATAAACCTTACAATTTACAGTATTAGAGACAGCAGATATATCAGGTAGCATATCTTGAATCGATAAAAAAACTACAACTGCGTTCTGACTGCTTAACGTATCTTTATCTTCGAGATAAACTTTATACATTCGAATTATTACAAACTAAGTAATTACAAATAATCTAGGTACATATGATAACAGATTAGTTTCAAAAAATTGCACAATGTTATATAGAACATATTGTGTAAGCAACCATGTAACTACTGCGGTGGTACAAATAAAAATCTATTTGGTTTAAAATATTATTTAGGACAGTTTCGGGTACTTCGACAAGAAGGCAAAGCAGGTACAAATTATCGACACACACAATTTATTGGTTACTATGACTGGCTTATTTATTTATGAACTAAGAAAAAAATATTAATTATTACTAAAGACAAATTAATTTTAAAACAATTTTATTCATTTTAAATTAAAAATGTTAAGCAAGTATAAAATTATTTATAATGATTTGAAAATATAGTTAAGATAACGTTCTTAATGTAATCATTTTTTTCCACTATGAATGTTGTAATTTTGTAGAGTACATATCTTTGTCTTTCCTCGCTTCAGGCACTTATATATATGTTGACGTGTTTCTGAATACTTCCATTTTCAAAACTTATTACTGCATTATGTACTGTGGTTAAGTTTTGAAAGTGGAAGTATTATAAAATGTGTCAACCAATATAAAGTGTTTGAAGCTAGGAAAAGCAGAGATTGTACTCTACAAAGTTAAGATAACCTTGAATACAAAAAGACAATTTATTTAGAACTGTGACCACTATTAGTGCAGGAAACCAACTTTTTAATACTTATGGTTAACAAGTGTCTCACAAGTGATCATGAACACAGGATTACTATGTTTTTAATTTTTTGTCTCTATTTGTTTCACCCAACTTTGGGGTACACTAAATCAATCACTTTTTAATGTTCTGTGCCTTCCTCGTAGCCCAGTATTGCTTCATTCGTTGTGATCTTGCTTTCTTCGTCAGAGATTTGGATCGTTCGCTTGGATTTGACTTTGCCTTGGAACCGTTGTTTCTTGTCCTTGGTCATTGTTTTGGCTGTTCTGTCCATGAGCATAGTATCAGTGATTTGTAGTTCTGTTATGTCTTTCTCCGTTTCTCTAAACCAAAGTGGTTTGGCTCTTTTATTGTGAAAGTAGTCAAATATTTTTTTGGTTAGTCTATCTTTGTCCATTCGGAAGATGTGCCCATAAAAATCAATTCTCCTTTTTCTTATTGTGTCTGATAGTGTTTCAGTTTTTTGGTAAAGAGTTTCATGCCTGATGTGGAGCAATTGGTCTTGATTTTTTTATTAAAACAACCTTTTCACTTTTACGAGGGTTGATCAAATATAAACGAGACTGATTTTTAAAAAAAATTATTGCTTACTTACAAATTATTCTTGATACAACTTATTTTTCTACATAGTCTCCCGCACGAGTAACACATTTTTCCCACGGATTGGAAGTTTTTAATTCCATCTTCGTAAAAGTTCTCGAGGCGTTCATTGAGCCATTGGAGCACGAAGGTCTCCACCGCAGAATCGTCTTTGAAACGCTGGCCTCCAAGCGCCTCTTTGAGTGGTGTTAGTCGCAGGGCGATAAGTCTGGACTGTATGGGGGATGTTCCATTGGTTCCCAGTCAATTTGATCGAGTTTAAGCCTCGTAGCGTTCGCCGAATGTGGTCGGGCATTATCGTGAAGAAGAATGACGTTTCTCGCCTGTTTAGATTTCCTTTTCCTACTGAAAAAGACTGTTTCTTGGCCTCTAAAACATCGCAATAATATTGTGCATTTATTGTGCGTCGTTGATGGAGGAAATCGACGTGAAAGGCGCCTTGATTGTCGAAAAATACAGTGACGGAAGAGGTCGGGCGACGATCATGGCTGAGGTTTTCTACTGCTTCCGTCCTTCGCGAATTCCGTCAATCTACGAAAGATTTCAGTCGGATTGACCCCTCCTTGGCCAAAAACTTAATAATAATTCTCTGCTCCACGGAAACGTGCACTTCACTCTCACTCATTGTATAGTTTTATACTGAAGGGTCCGAACGGAAATGTTGCCCGTCTACGCCCGTCCCAAACCTCCCAGGCTACCTGAAACCCCACCCTTTAGAGTTCAATGTCCAACGGAAAAGTTTTTAGAAAGTCAGTCTCGTTTATATTTGATCAACCCTCGTATTTCGACAACTGGTCTGTTTTATGTTTCCTACCCAAGTTAGTTAAATAATCAATTTGTAATATTTAGCTTGAATTGATCACTGTTGTGCAATCTTCTTTTAAACTACACCATACAGAGTTTCTATTATTACAGAACATACTTTTAAAGAAAACGTATTTTACATTTTTGATGCGATTTTCATAGTGTTGACAAAACACTTTACTTTTTTAACACAACAATTTTTCTTGAAAATTTTCAATTTTCTTATTATTGTGACAAAATAATGTACACCCCCACTTCCACACACACACACACACACACACACACACACACACACACACACACACACACACACACACACGCAACATTTGTCGAAGAAAGCTGTGGAACAAACCTACCTATAAGTAAAATTGAATTTTACCTCTAAACATTAATAATTTAACTTTTTTAAATAACAGTGGTCATAGTTGATAATTTTTCTAAGTTTCTTATTACCGTTCAAAGTTAACTTAAGTTTATCTTTGTTTTAATTTAGAAACTGATAATTTTGTACTCATTTTCTATACAGTAATTTTTTTAAAACTTTAATAACAGAATCTTTTTAACTTAATTTCTTTTAATAATAATTAATTTTGTGCATTAAAGAATTAATAAACCAATAATAATATTCAACAATATGTGTATCAATAATCTGCACTTTACAAACCTACTTGCCGAAGTAATTGAAAGTGTTTACCTGAAATAAATTTTGATTTATAAATATTTATTTGTGAGTTATGTTACAAGCATTGTTCTGAGTTTGGGTCAAAATATTTTCAAATGGAAATTCGCTACTAAGCAACTATCCTGCTTATTTATAAACAGTTCACATGAAATCTAAGATCTATGTCCGTACTACTGGTAGACAATGCATTCATTACATTTCTGCGCTGATTAAGATTTTCTATATTCATTTAATCTTTCGCAACTGTTCTATTAATACTCTCCTGTGTCATGTCTTTTGGGCTGCCTTCTTTTCCTTTTCATAACAACTTCGTACTACAATGCTTGCTTCATGGTGTTCTTGTTCGGTTTACATATTATGTGGCATATCCAATTTCATATTCTTCTTCTAATAATCTTATCTATGCATTTTAATTGTCACCAATAAATCCTTTTTTGATTTCTGTCCACAATATTCTTCAAAGATATTTGTTAATGTAAACCTACACTTTAGTTCAAAAATGTTGTTCACACAACAATTACATTCTGATTTTTAATTTTATATACATTGTGTTTTACAACTTATTACGTACACTCAATGCTGCAAAAACTGTGTTCCAACCTTAGCCTCATGCTTACATGTTCAACAATGAAAAAAGTTTTTCAATTGAATTTTCCAAGATTATTAAACCAAATTTTGAATAATACTAAAGAATGTTTTATTATACAAAAAAACAAATACTTACCATCTACCCATATCATCTACGCCTCGGAAAGATGATTTTCCTCTACGATTTTTGAAAGGTAACTTAAAGTTCCTGAAAAAACTACGTTTCTGTTTGCCATCTTCATCAAGAGATTCCTGTAAAATTTAAAACATATTAAATTATTACTATTAAGCAGACTATGAAATTGGAAATGATGTTAGAGTCCTGTTTGGCATTTGTACACTGGTTATTGTCCCTTTTACACCTGTGGCCGTAAAACATACAATGGTTTTTATGTTTTTTATATTTAAAATTTTATATTATATTATTATATTATATTATATTTAAAATTTTCAGTTATATTTAATATGTTGTTGTTGTTGTTGTTGTTGCCTATGGCTAGCCCGGACTCCAGTCCATCAGCCTCCCTGCTTCCCAATACAGCCGAAAGAAGCTCTTCTGTCGTCTCGAATCAGCATTCAATCCAGGGCATGTCAGCAGGTGTTCCTTGTTCATATTTGAGTTCGTCTCTTGGCACAGAGGGCACATTTCAGAGGAGTAGACTCTAATGTGCTTCAAGTAGGCGGCGAGGCAGTCATGACCCATGTCGACAGAACTGTGCCACTGACTGTCTCCTTGGTTTTTCCTTCAGTCCGTCCCATTCCTCGTCTATATTTTCCCAACATTTGCCTTTTGCTATGCTCTTCATTTTATCCATCTGCTGTTTCTTCATTGTACTTTTGAGCATGGCTTTTGCCTTATTTGGATTGGGCAAGTGTTTGTGTTGGGGTAGTAGTGAATCTTTCTTTGCCAGCTCATCTGCAGCCTCATTTCCTGGTACACCTACATGAGAAGGGATCCATTGGAACACTATATTTCTGCTTAATTTTTTAAGCGTTCGTAACATTTGATTTATTTCTTTAAGATTGTTGCCCACTGATGATGATAGGGCCTGCACTGCTGCCTTGGAATCTGTTAGTATTACACAGTTTTGGTGTTTATGCGAAGTGTTCAGCAGAAGGAGAAGAGCCTTAGATATAGCCTCTATCTCGGCATCAAAATTCGACCTGTTCAGTCCAGCCAGGTAGTGGAGGGAGAAATTGAGTGTGTACATTCCCGCTCTGGTGCTTCCATCCTCATACTTGGATCCATCTGTGTAGATTCACAACCATTGGTCGGAGGGGTATCTTTCTTCTATTGTGGAGATGGCCAGTTGTCGGAGAAGCGTTGGGGGGCATTCTCTCTTGTTAACTTACTCAACCAAAGACAAGTTGGTGCATTCCTCAACCAAAGACAAAGGGGGACAAAGTTACTTGTGTCCGCAGCAAACCTTTTTTTTGACATTTTTTCAGAATTTTTTTTTTTATTTTTCAACATAGTCTCCTTGTACCTCTACACACTTCTCCCAGCGATGCTCCCATCTCTGTAACCCGTCCAAATAGTACTCGGCGTTTCTCTCTGCAAAATAATTGTTCACGAAGGTGATTACCTCTTCATTTGATGAAAATCTCTGTCCTCCGAGCGCAATTTTTAGATGAGGGAACAAAAAGAAGTCGCTTGGGGCTAGATCTGGCGAGTAAGGCGGATGGTCAAGCAGTTCAAAACGTAATTCGTGGATTTTCGCCATGGCAACCACTGAGGTGTGATACGGTGCGTTGTCTTGGTGAAACAGGATTTTCTTTTTCTGCAAATGTGGCCGTTTTTCCGCAAGTTCTGACTTCAGCTTGTCAAGTAATGATGCGTAGTATGCTCCTGTAATGGTTTTTCCTTTTTGAAGATAATTGATTAAAATAACTCCATGGCTATCCCAAAAAACAGTCGCCATCACTTTCCCAGCCGAAAAAACAGTTTTTCCTTTTTTTTGGAGCCGGTTCCCCTTTGCAGTCCACTGTTTGGACTGTATTTTTGTTTCGGGCGTATAATGGTGTATCCAAGTTTCATCTACAGTAATTAATTGGCGCGAAAACTGGGATTTATTGTGCCTAAACTGCGCCAACAGAGCATTGGAAATGTTCATTCGAACACGTTTTTGGTCTAACGTGAGCAAACGCGGCACCCAACATGCGGACAGCTTTCTCATGTCTAAATGTTGATTTATTAAGTGACAAACACATTCTTTTGACATGTTCATAACGTCTGCTATCTCTCTCACTTTAATTCGGCGGTCATCTAGCACTATTTGGTGAACTTTGGCGATGTTTTCGTCGGTAGTTGCAGTTTTTGGACGTCCCAAACGTTCATCGTCTCCCAAGCTCTTATGGCCACGTTTAAATTCAGCTGCCCAAAATTTCACTGTGGTAAATGATGGTGCAGAGTCCCCATACACAGAATCCAACTCATCTTTGATTTGCGTAGGCGTATTACCTTTCAAATAAAATTTTTAACGACAGCTCGATACTTGATTTTGTCCATTTTCATAAAAATACTCACATCAACTCACTCAAACGACTGTTACATAACAACTGTGCGTCCAAAATGGCTGAATCTTTGGTGAGTAACTGTCAACAGACGAACAATGAAATACGAGTGCTGCCACCGATGAGTGCTGCTATCTTCATGTTGAGGTCAGAAACTTATCAGACCATCCTCGTATAGTATAAATTATTTAGTAGTTTATTTATAACAGTGCAGCTTTTAAATCTGTCATTGATTCTAATCCTTATAATAGCATTAAAATTACAAAACTTGAATGTACAGGCCACATTACGGATTACGGATTTTGAAAACAACTCAGAAAGGATAAAAACTCTCCGACGGACGTCAATTGGTGGTAAAAACAGACTAACTCATTCTTCAATAAACACTTTACAATCTTATCATGGTCAGGAAATTAGGAAAAATGTATCATCAGTTCAAGATATGAAAAAGACTATCTGGGTTATATACTTTCATAAACTTTCCACCGATGAAAATCCCCAATACGGGTTGTTGTCCAAAAGGCCAGGATACTTGGTGTAAATATAACAAGTCCCCCTGCTAACAAATCAAAACTACCAACACAAAAATAGCATTGATGCTGCTGTACTTTTCCAGATCAGGACAATATTTAAAGATCTATCGCATGAAAATTTACTCATGGAAAGACTCAAAACGTCAATAATGAAGCAGGATTTTTAAAAAAACTTTTGTGGGGATTGACACTCTAGAACTTGATGCATATGGTGCAATAGCTTCTTTTAACAGGTGATTAATAACTAAGTGTCAAGCGATGGAAAAACTGAAGGTCAAAACCAGGTAACTACAAGGTTTCAGCGATGAAAATATTGGACAACGATAGGGTTCGCATGGCTCAAAATGCAATAAGTGAATTTGAAAGAAAAGCTAGTAGAGTAAAAAGACTCTAAAAGAAGAAAATCGATTATCTGTATGAAAAAGACCCACAATATAAAGCTGGACGTACTGAAAAATCAAAACAATATGATTTTAGTGATGTTAATTTAGTTCTTGCGATTTCCCAAAAACGTAGTTTTTACTTACATTAGGAACATTTTCTCAATTACCAATAAAGATATTTAAATGAAATTTTCAGGCATTATTATTAATGCTAAAATACAAAATTAGATACAGGGATTTTTCAATTAGTCAAATAGAATTTAATTTTTTCACAAAAATTAGGCCTAATCTCATGATACTGCAAAATGTATATATATGAACAAACAAGCAGTGTAAAAATTTGAAAAAGATTGGTTGGGTAGTTACTGAGAAAATGTTCCTTATGTTACTATTAATAAGATAGGTAAATCACACTGAGCCGAGTCCCTTAAACAGATAGGCTCCAGTTCTAACTGAACTGACCTTTCATGTATTCGAACTAACGTTACTGTTTGACAGGAAAATTAGAGTATTTACAATTTAAACGCCGCCTTGGTGGCCTAGTTGACAGCGTACTGGGCTTTCACCCCAAGGACCCGGTTCGATTCCCGGCCAGGGCTTGGCATTTTCATACGCTATAAATCATCCCATCGTCTGCATTAGCCCAAGTGTGCACAATAATCAAATGTTAAAAACAAAAAAAAAAAAAAAAAATTTACAATTTAAATCGCTAACATGCACTAGCAAATACCACTGACCACTGTGCATTCACCTTGTGACATTTTTTTATTCTTTATTGTATTTTTTATATCATTTCAAATATATTACCTTATCTCCACGCTCTGCTGTTTTATCGAAACTGATGCTTTTCGGTATCGCTCCAGTTGAAGACATTGGTTTAGTCGGTGTTGATGAACTGTTTTCCATCATCACAACGGAACCATTTAAAACAAGTGGTGTTGCCGGGAGGTTTAGTTCTGCTTAGGCATAAAATTCAAATTAAAAGTACTACAATGTGTTGTGTAAAGTAACAATATATCTATAACCATTATAATAGTTAAATCTTTGTTTTTACTTTATTTTGTCCATTGTTAAGAGTGACTTGCCCTTCTTATATTCAAATCTAAACTGGTTACACTGTAACATAACCTCAAAAAACCCTTTGTGTAAAAACAGCCATTACGTACAGTTAGATGATATTCTTAGCTTATCAGATAAATCAGACTTAGAACTATGGCAAACCACTATCAGAAACTGGCACTCTGTTGTTCCCACTTAACTTTAATCACATCTACCTTATACAGCACATGGAACTGAATCATGCTTGTTTGGATTTTTTTATTTATTCCATTAAGGTTTAGGTCTTTTTATTCTTAAAATACCATGTTTATTGGTACAAAAATATGTGATGTATTAAACCCTTTGTTAACATACATTAAATATTCTTAAAAGGCATTCATGTTAATGATAAATTAATCAAGAACAATGACACGTAATTTGATTTTTGCACTTGAAGATCAGAATCTGAAATCAATGAAATGCTAAATCTTTGATGATGAAATGATCTGACACAAATTACTTTAGGAACGGCAACTACAATGAACTTTTTTATTCGAGATACGGACAAGGTTTTATAAATACATAATATATAAAACTTTATTTTCATTCGAAAATTTCAGTAAAATTAAATATGAATACCTGGTGGTTTCTGTCTAGGTTCCGAGCTGCTCCCACTACTGCTTGTAGACGCAAGACTTACAGTACTTAGACAAACACCTGCAGCTGTGCTTCTTGTTGAAGTGCCTTCTGAATCTTCAACGGACACCTTTTCGACAAACACAATTCCATCTTATTTATCATGCAATTTCATTAAAACAAACTAGCTTATACATCATATACCTTAAATTTTTCGAGCATTGTAGCAACTTATTAAACCAAGAGAAGCTGAAACCAGAAACCAATATATGCAGAAAATTTATTTCACTATTCATCAAAATTCAAACACACTTATCAAAATGGCAACCGTTTTATAACTACCTCATTGCCAATTATGAGATTGGATCAAATATAAATAAAACTTTATTTTAAAAAAATTATTTATTGAAGAATAAAAGACAAAAATATTTCATTTTTCTATACAGTTTCCTGCTTTAGATATACATTAATAATAAAGTTTCATTATGAATCCCTCCATGCCCTCGTCATGTTCAAATCGCTGCCCTCCTAGAGCTTCCTTTAAGTGGCCCAAGCAAATGAAAATCAAAAGTGGGTGATAGGATCGAGGCATAGGGAGGATTATCAAGTTGAGTCCATTGCATTTCTTCCAGTTTTGATACCATCAGAGCTGCAGTAAGGAGCCTGGCGTCATGGAGATGGTCTAGAAATGGTTGGTCTTGTCTTTTGTGATGATATGCAGCCCCACAGCTTCAACAGCTTACAGTAGTAAAAGCTGCCTCAGTGGCCTAGTTGATAGCGTACTGGGCTTTCACCCCGAGGACCCAGGTTCAATTTCCGGCCAGGGCTTGGCATTTTCATACGCTATAAATCATCCCATCGTCTGCATTAGCCCAAGTGTGCACAATAGTCGGACGTTAAAAAAAAAAAAAAAAAAAAAAAAAAAAAAAACAGTAGTAAACAGCAATGATTGTGTCACTCATGAAAAAAATCACTGAGCAAAATGCCTTGCTGGTCAGAAAAAAAGGTTGACAGTTGAGTCCTGGCTTTCACTGGAGCTGCCTCCCTCTTCCTCTGCTATTAAATACTGACTTGTTTGGACTTAATTTCTTTAGTCTATAAAAAAATCATAAGTTGCTTTATTTGTAGATTTTATAAAAGAGTATAGTCATGGCCAGCTCTCCCCACTCCTAATGACCCCATCCAAGCACACTGGAAGCGTCCCAGTCCTACCAACTGTAGACGCTCAGGAACAAAAATTCCGTTTATATTAGATCCACCCTCATATTTTGGAAAATATAATCTATTTTTAAGACAATATCAGTCTGGTTTCATGTCTTCAGTGAACTTGAAAATGCAGATGTTAACGTTTATTACAACTGTAAATGAGATTTTCAAATAACAAAAAAAAATGCACCCATTTTGCTCATTCATGTCCAACCTATTTTCACGCAAAAATCAATTTATGTGTATGAATGGAATCAAACTAAAATAAAACAGTAATCGTATATTACTGCATCAAACTGGATCATAAATACTATAATTTTCCATCAAACTCACCTCTTGACTAGATGCCTGTAGTAACTTGAACTGATTCGGCTTTGTCTGTGAAGATATATTATTACTGGTTACTGTAGGCAATGATTGTGTCACTGTCTGGTTTTGCATTGTTGAATTAGTAGGAGATGATGTAGGCGGACCCAAAGTATTCACAATTGCGTGAGTAGATGCGACTAATGCTGGCTTCAAATCTGGCGGTTTGTCCAGTACTTGCACTGAACCAAGCTTTGGAATTTCATCACTTGTGAGACCTACAACACAATACAGTTATAAATCGTAATTTATAATTTAGTGCTACAATAAGAGGATAAGTGTTTTTGCAAAAAACATTAGCAATTTTTTGAACAACTAATTATTTCCAGGAAAAAATAATTAGACTGGTGGTATCAATATACAATACATAAATAGAGGAATCATCCTAATATATCACAAAATCACACCATCTGATTTGATTGAAATGTTAAGATAGAATTATTGTAACAAATTTTAAATAGAAGAAATTTATGGTTCAGGATTAAATCGAAAAACAAAACAAACAGTGATATGTGTTTTCATTTCTTTTAATTCGTTCACAAACGATAAATTTCTTTAATTTCAAATTTGATATACTGGCTTCAGTAATGAATCTTCATATGCGATAAAAATTTCAGCAAAATTTAATAATTAGGATTATGACCTATTCTTCCCGTCAGTGGTCTATCCACTCACCTCGTAAAGACTACAGCAGTTTCGAAACTCTATCATTTCATCTTCAGGTCGTTATACAAAATGTTAAATCCCTCTGTCGAGGTCATCACAAAGTCAAAGAAAACATTAAAACATACATCACAAACACTGAGCAAAATTACACGTTTAAAATATTCACCATCAAATTTGGCTTGGCCAAGCTACACACACGCGACTCATATGTCGTTACATTCCTGATTCAAGATAGATGAAGATAAAACGATAGTTTCGAAACTGCGGTAGCCTTTAAGAAGTGAGTGGATAGACTACTGACGGGAAGAATAGGTCATAATCCTAATTATTTGAATATGTGGTCCGGTGGCTATGTTACAATAATGAAAATTTAATAGGCTAAATTGATTATGAGAAATTGTACTGATTTCCCAATTTTGATTTCAGTTCTACATTTGAGGAAAATTTTATCAAAATCATTAAGCCTCTCCAGCCGTACTCCAAAAACCAAACTATTATTTTGAAATCAAGGGACTCAACGCCCTTAGTGGGAATGGATATATCCTCCAAATTTAAAGATCAATTTCTTCATAATCAAAACAGCTATATTTTGTAATTGAAAAAGGCTAAAATGCAACACTAAATTATCCACAGACCTTTTAAAAATTTCTATTTGAGGTTATCGACAAAAATTGGAAAATTGGCAACGAGGAAAATTTAAGACCTGATTTTTCAAAATTGGCTTATTAGTTTTTGTTCAAATTTTTATTATACTTGAAGTTTTCATGAAGCAAAAAAATTAACTTTTTGAGAATAAATCAGAAAAATCCCCAAATAAAATCCCAAAAACTAAAAAATTGTATAACCACAAATTTTAGTATGTCGAGTGTAGGAAGCTTATGACCGAATCATATGGACTACTAGACGGAGAAAGCTGCTCAACCACTTTACTCGGAGCGCATTAAATTGAATAATTTATAGTAATTGTAATAATAACTATTATTATTTGTATCTAAAAAATTGTTCCCTATTTCTAATTATTTTAAAGAAATATTTCTGAGGTTAAAACATTATAATGTTATGTGTCTGAAAGAGAAACGAATACTGTACTTCCTTTTCCTTCCTTCTTTCTCCTTAATAACAGACTTGGCCTTAAAAATCATAATTCTTTTAAATTTATTAATATTTCTCTTTATTCGTTTCACCCAACTTTGGGGTACACTAAATCAATCACTTTTTAATACTCGTAGCCCAGTATTGCTTCATTCGTTGTGATCTTGCTTTTCTTTCTTCGTCAGAGATTTGGATTGTTCGCTTGGATTTGACTTTGCCTTGGAACCGTTGCTTCTTGTCCTTGGTTATTGTTTTGGCTGTTCTGTCCATGAGCATAGTGTCAGTGATCTGCAGTTCTTATTAATATTTCATTAATTCATAAATATTTTTTTGTATTTCACTCAAAATTATTCAAATAAATTTTGAGTTACTGACAATTTATTTAACACTGTGTACTTTTAGTTATTATTTTAAAGTTTGAACTATCCGAGATTTGCAATTTTTTTTTTTTTTTACATTATCCAGCGAACATGTTTTATGGTTATTGTTAGAATTAAAAGGTTTTGTAAAATTGTATCAAAAATATTTATTTTAAAATGTTGAAATAAGATACTGTTCTATTAAATTTACATTGTTATAATTACACCTTAAACAAATCGTATTGTTAGAAGACTTTAAAATAACTATTACACTCTAACGATTAATGATCACTGATTGTTATTACAATACCTATCTGACAATTTTTGTTTAACAAATGTTGTGAAATACATCAGTGAAGAATAGATAACTTATCTTAAGTGTTTTTTATCAGAATATAAAAGTTGTTATAAATGTCAAGCTTGCACTAAGAGCCAGCTGTTACCAAAACACAGCAACTCTCTTAAGTGGAAATGTTTTCTGGAAAAGTAGTTTTGGTTACAGGTTCGAGTTCGGGCATCGGTGCGGGAACAGCAGTTGAATTCGCTCGTCTCGGTGCTAACGTGGTAATAACCGGGCGTAATGTCGAGAAATTGAACAAAGTTGCTAAAGAATGTGAAGAAGTCGGCAAGAAGAAACCTCTTGTTCTGCCTGGTGACATGGCTGACGAAATGTTTATCAAAAATCTTTTAGATAAAACTATTGAACATTTCAAACAATTGGATATTCTTATAAACAACGCAGCTATGGGCGTACGTGGAGGAATCCAAACTTCAACCATGGAGAATTACAGAAAAATATTCAAGGTAAATTTAGAAGCAGTTTATTATTTAACAAAACTAGCAGTACCTTATCTCATAGAAACCAAAGGAAACATTATAAATATCTCGAGTACAGGAGGCTTACGACCGACTCCGCTGTATCTGGACTACTGTATGGCGAAAGCGGCTCTTGACCACTTTACTCGGTGCACAGCTTTGGAATTGGCTGGTAAGGGAGTGCGAGTGAATTGCGTTAATCCAGGACCAGTAAAAACAAATTTACGCCAGAGTTACGGAATGACTGAAGAACAAGTTGAAGAAATGTACAAAATGTACAACCAAAAAGTTCCGCTTGCTTATGTAGCTGTTGTTGAAGAGATCACCCCAATAATCATTTTCCTTGCCGGAAAGGGAGCGAGCTATATTACTGGCACGAATATACCTGTGGATGGTGGTTTACAGTTAACATGAAGAAAACTTTAAGTGAAGAACAATACACAGTGTTGTGTACTATTAAGAAATATCAGCTTTTTAAAATCAGACATTCAAATTTTAGTTACATACATTACATTTTTTTTTATTTTACTCTAAATAAAATTTGTTAGTATTAAATAGTATTTTAGTATTAAAACAGTAAAATATTCAACAAAGTTGTAGTCATTATTGCTACTAATGTTATTAATATTTTTCTATTAATTTTTACAATAAAACTATTTTATTCTAAGACCAAACTTTTGTTTTACTTTGTTATACAAATTTTTCACCTAACCGAACTGTCTATTCTCCTTTTTCATCTACTTAAAACAATATGTTTAGTGGCCAATGCTGTGTTTTCTGTTAATTTGTTTTTTTTGCCCACTGCATTTTAGTTCTAAAAAAATTTACAGTCAAGAATTTCTAGAAAATGGCAAACAAAATCTGCCTGTAAATTTTAAAATATGACTGCGCTTTTAAGGTATTTGTATGTAAGACTTTTCCTAAAGCGGTTTCAGCCCCTCCCCGTGGCTTTCATCTGCTTTTCTACTACTAAATAAATGATTCCACTGCAAGCATTTCAATTTAAAGTCTTAAACAATTTAACCAAAGCACGCAGCTGTCTAGCCGACATGATGGAAGCAAATTTCAAACAATATTTTTTTTTTATTTTTCACTTTTTAAAAATCCATTTTCAACATCATAATCAAAATTAAAATCTGCATAAATCAACACTTTAAACTTTAAAATTACACTGAAAATATGAAAATGAACCCGACATCTGCTCAGGTTAATTTTTGTATTTTTTATTGAATCTGAAAACTGAAAATGTCAATTTATGCAGACCATAAACTAATCATAAAAATTGCAATAAACATAACCTTATTTGAAATTGTATAAAGGAAGGGCTGTGGTCAAAAATCAACTGTTTGTGTGTGTAATGTGTCTGTGTGTGTGTGTGTGTGTGTGTGTGTGTGTGTGTGTGTGTGTGTGTGTGTGGGTGTAACTGTGTGTGTGTGTGTGTGTTTCTGTGTGGTGTGTGTGTGTGTGTGTATGCACACAATAGATTACTGTTTCACAAACATACTTATAACACAAAAAATTGGTTCTTTTTTAATTGTATAACATTTTGAATTACTTCTTCCAACATTTATTTTTATAAGATGGGATAAAAAGTAAATCTTCCAACATTTGTACTACATATATACAAATTATATATATATATATATATATATATATATATATATATATATATATATATATGTGTATGTATATATATTACATATGCAATTTATTATTCTCTTCCAAAGAGAATATGATAAGAATATCAATCTATCACTGAAACAAAGACGATTAGAAGTAAGCTAGAAAACGATGGTTAGCCTAATGTGATTCATCATAAAAAACAAAGCTTTTTGTAGATATTTTACTTCGGAAAGAATACGTAGACTAGAATAGTAACAAGGATATCAAGAAAATGTGATTCAGGAAAGTATGACCTGAACACCACTGTGAGGCAGAGTTTATGTAATTAAACAGAAGCAAGTAGTCTACAAAAAACAGTGTTACAAATCTTAAATAGTTTGGCGAGTCACACATTGGTAAACTATACACCAAAGTCTAAAACCATTCTTTTTACTACAATTCTGGTTTGACAACCATTACAACTGACTATTTGGGAGGCACGAAACTAATTATAATGGACCAGAAAAAATTACGAAGACTGTTTTTTTTTTTTTCAACCTCCGATTGCACTGTATGAAGGCAAAGCATATGGCAAGTAACGTGTGCTTTGTAGGCGATTGTGCATCTCCCCCTCCACACACTCTGTTACTGCTGCATCCAACACACTATTTCTTGTTGAGCTGCAACATGGCTGTCTCAATTGATTCTCCTGCAAAGTGTAAACTGCAAAGTGTTATTTGTTTCTTGCAAGCAGAAGGAAATAGTGCAGTGGAAATTCATCGAAGAACGAGTCGAGTGTATGGAGACAATCTGCAACACTCTGCCTGCACCAATCTTCTCTTTTATCTGTTACTGTATATTATTTTACTGTACAGAAAGTCTGTTATTCGTGAGTTATGCGCGCAGACGACTGTATCAACTTACTTTCAATTACTTCATTAGGGTAGTCACAACGTAATAATCAGAAGCAGAATCACTGACACAAGACAACCAGAAACCTCTCCAACACTGTAACTTTTGCAAGTATCTTCTTGAATCATCTCTTTTACCCATTTTTTTTTTTTGTCATTTGCTATCACTTAACAGATAGTAACACAGTAATTAATAATACAAAATAGCAACACATAACCAGAAACTAGACAGTATGCATTGGTCTCTCAGTCCTGCCTTATTCTTATAATAAGACCAAGAAAAGAGTGCCTACAATATTTTCTTTTGCAAAAATGTTTTTAATATGATTAAGCAGATTATATTCCATTGTATAGCCTGATGATAATAAAAATAATATGCAACAATTTTAATTTTATAACTTGTTGAATTAGTTTTTTTTTAATCAACTCTTATTACTATTTTACGTTAATACCTGGTCTAGCATATGCTCTTCGATTACTGTCTACATACTCCACAGTCCTTCGCCTGTAATCTGACTGGGCACCACCCCTCCCAGTTACATTCCACACGGGATGTTGTACACCTGCGAGTTCTACTTTAGTGGGTGAAGGAGGAATCATTTGCCTTGCAACACCTTCTTCACGTATTGGACGAAAAGCTAAATCAAGAAGTTAAATTTTATTTACCTTATAACTTTGTATTAACACAAATAACATCAAAAAGATTATCCTCAATTGAGTGAGAATAACATTAACTAATTTTAGATATATTTTTTTAACAAACTTAAACATCAATCTGTATTAAATACGGATAGAACATGACATATCAATGTTATTTTTTATCAACATACTTAAACAAAAATCAATCTCTAATAAGTAGGGATAGAACATGACAATAATATTCCAATATCATTTTTTATCAACAAACTTGAACAAACATCAATCTGTAATAAGTTGTGATAGAACGAGATAACACACCAATTTTGTTTTAATTCTAATTCAAATAAAGGAACCACAGATATTTTTGTTTTTATATTTGCCTGTCAATAAAATGTGGTACTCCCAGAAACATTATATGCCAGTGAAACTCTCTTCCAAATCAAAAACAATAACAAGACGGACCCGCTGCTCAAGACAGAGAGAAGGATCATCAGAATGTGTCTCAACAAAAGCTACCGGAAAGACAGGACCTGGAGAATAGCCACCAATGAAACAGTATACAAATATATCGACCCAGTTCTCAGTGTAATGAAAAAACGAAAAATTTCCCATTTCTTTCACATAATAAGAATGCCGGAGGACAGAATTCTGAGACAACTAGTAATGAGAAGCATCAACAGGAAAACACAGTGAATGTACATCACACAAGTCCTCAGGGACCTCAGTAAAATAGGACTGAAAATGAATGATGCAACAGACAAATGTAAAATAACACGCATTCTTAAGACTGATAAATTTAAAGTGGATAAACCGAAGAGACACGAGAAGGTAGTGATCACAGATGTCGTCAGGAAGCAACGATCTGATCGAATGAGGGATTATTGGAGAAAAAAATTATAGCCCAATGTTAGGAAGAACTGAAATTTAGATTAAAGTGGTCCCATGAAGCCAAAAAATTAAAAAGGAACCATAGTAGGGACATACTTACAGGTAGAGCTGTCTTCATTTTCTAAATCTCCTCTACTCTCAACTTCTGAACGAGCAGTATCATCTGACCTAAGAAAATAATAACACAATATTTGTTATCAATTAAGTAATAAGAAACTGCAAAATACGTAGAAGCAATATTAACCCATTGGTAAAGAAAGACGTATATTGCCCGTCCTTCTCTCTCAATGGCTTAAGTACTAAAGACGGGCAATGTCCGTCCTCTACTTCCCTGATCTCTTTGCGTATGTTTCTAGCCTAAAAGTCGAATATAGAAATATAAATCTATTTTCAATCTATGAGATATTTTTCCTTCGTTTATTTCCGTTGTTACTCGTTAATTTCCGCCAGTTTCTTTGTGAAGTTGTGTACGAATTTGACAGTTGTAGAAACATGGCTTCTCGTGAGGAATTGTTTATTTCTTCGAGTGCATTTAGTGAGTTTGTTGGGGATATTTTAAATGAAAGTGGTTGTGATATTAATGATAATGAAGAGCAAGAAGTTATTGTTGAAAATGACAGTAGTGATAGTGATAACAGTGATGATGAGATCTGTGAAAATAGGCCTAATTGCAGACAATACTACACATAACCTACAAGTAAATGATTGGCAGTAGACTTCTAATCCAAATATAACTAAAATTCTGGTGACATTTTATAGGGAAAATCCCCCCAACAAGCAAAGCAAGGCCATCTAGAAAGTGTAGAGTATGTACTGCAAAAGGAAAAAGGTCTGAAACAATTTACCAGTGCAAAAAATGTAGTGTTCCTTTGCATTTGGAAAATTGTTTTAAAATTTATCATAGTCGGACAAATTTTAAAAAAAGGAAACAAAATGTACATAGTGTAAATATATAAACATAAAAAAACGTTAATATAGTGTTAAAAGTGTTGGCTAAATATGTGTTAACAATTACAACAACATTATGTAGGATAAAATTGGCAGGTTACTTTTACTTGCTTTTATTATTGCACATAATCTTAGTGTAAACTACTGAAAAAATTCAGTACTGAAGGCCAATAGCATGTTAGTAAAATCCAGTTTCCAATGGGTTAATAGAGCTTAAGTTTGAATTTTTAACTCAGAACTACAAAATTTATTCATATTTTCATATAGTAATATAAAATCAGAATAAAATATACATTACAATCTTGAAAATCCAAACCTTGGTAATCGGAACTTATGATAGTCCAAACGCAATATATACATAATAATAATAAATAATCTTTGCTACAATAGCAGAAAATTCTGTGCAAAGCTTCTTGTCCTATCAAAAGTGTACAGTGTTCCAAACATTTGAATTTGCTGTGATGAAATAAGTAACCATTATATGACTAAAAAGAGGACAAAATTCAAAATTTTCTGAAATTAATATTGTTTATTACTCATTTAAATAACATAATTAGGAAAAAACAAAAAATAAATGTATAAGAAAGAAAGAAATAAAACATACTCAAAACAAAAAATCTTTTTCAAACAATATTCCACAAATCAAGTTAATAAACATGCCTCATCTTATGTTCACAACACTTAAATGTAAAGTCTTCTTTTTGTGTTGTGTTTGTACATATATGATAAGTTTCCGACCTCAACATGAAAATAGCAGTACTTGTCGGTGGCAGCACTCGAATTTCGTTATTTATCTGTTGACAGTTGCTCACCAAAGTTTCAGCCATTTTGGACGCGCAGTTGTTATGTAACAGTCGTTTGAGTGAGTTGATGTATTTTTATGAAAATGGACAAAATCAAGTATCGAGCTGTCATTAAAAATTTTATTTGAAAGGTAATACGCCTATGCAAATCAAAGATGAGTTGGATTCTGTGTATGGAGACTCTGCACCATCACTTACCACAGTGAAATTTTGGGCAGCTGAATTTAAACGTGGCCGTAAGAGCTTGGGAGACGATGAACGTTCGAGACGTCCAAAAACTGCAACTACCGACGAAAACATCGCCAAAGTTCACGAAATAGTGCTAGATGACCGCCGAATTAAAGTGAAAGAGATAGCAGACGTTATGAACATGTCAAAAGAACGTGTTTGTCACATATTAAATCAACATTTAGACATGAGAAAGCTGTCTGCACGTTGGGTGCCGCATTTGCTCAAGTTAGACCAAAAACGTGTTCGAATGAACATTTCCAATGCTCTGTTGGCGCAGTTTAGGTGCAATAAATCCCAGTTTTGGCGCCGATTAATTACTGTAGATGAAACTTGGATACACCATTATACGCCCGAAACAAAAGTACAGTCCAAACAGTGGACTGCAGAGGGGGAACCGGCTCCAAAAAAAGCAAAAACTGTTTTTCCAGCTGGGTAAGTGATGGCGACTTTTTTGGGATAGTCATGGAGTTATTTTAATTGACTATCTTCTTAAAAAGGAAAAACCATTACAGGAGCATACTACGCATCATTACTTGAAAAGCTGTAGTCAGAACTTGCAGAAAAACAGCCACATTTGCAGAAAAAGAAAATCCTGTTTCACCAAGACAACACACCATTTCACACCTCAGCGGTTGCCATGGCGAAAATGCAAGAATTACTGTTTGAACTGCTTGACCATCTGCCTTACTCACCAGATCTAGCCCCAAGCGACTTCTTTTTGTTCCCTCATCTAAAATTGCGCTCGGAGGACAGAGATTTTCATCAAATGAAGAGGCAATCACCTTTGTGAACAATTATTTTGCAGAGAAAAACGTCGAGTACTATTTGGACGGGTTACAGAGATGGGAGCATCGCTGGGAAAAGTGTACAGAGGTACAAGGAGACTATGTTGAAAAATAAAAAAAAATTTCTGAAAAAATGTCTTGTATCTTTGTTAGGTCGGAAACTTTTCAGACCACCCTCGTATAACATCTGTTCTCACACCAGCTGTGATAACATCCTCTTCTGTCCATCAAAATACCTGGATTGGTCACAAGTTGAGTTACAAATGCTGTTTTGTACTAAAAGCCCCAAGAACTGTTATTATGTATTATAAGGACTGTATTTTATATATTATACACCTTCCTTCAATAATACATTAAATATCCGCCTTATCAACCACAACCTACATTCTAGAAGTAGGGTTTATAAGCAGATATTGAGAGCAAGACACCCTATTCATGTTACATCAACATCAGACTTACCCATCTCAGAAATTAACACTTGCTAATCATTTGTTTCCGCCACAACATTTCGAACAACTTTAATATTCTGTTGTGTTAAATAAAAGGATTTTCTCTGCCATTTTGTGGCACTTTATTTTGTATGCCTATTAATATTTCTAAACCACATTTAAATATAATTAACACTGTTATTATAACAGTGTTAATAAAAGTCATGTAATATAAGTGTCCTTGAGGTTTGGTAAAGCCTGCCACCTCTGCACATATTCCCAAGGTCAGAGGTGAGATAAGGCTTCATGACCATGGCAAATAAAAAGGGAGCATACTTGAGGTGGGCACTCCGACTCTATTTAAATCGTCAAAAAAGACTTTGAGATCATCAAAAAAATTCTAATAGACTCAGTATCACACGTTACTGAGTATGTCTTCATTCAACTTTTCACAGTTCTTCATTCATGAGAAGATTGAAAAGGCAGCAAGCTACTGGTACATCTAGATCTGCTTGTATGTATACAGATGGATCACTGCACAATGTGTACATAGGATATTGTGAAACCACTGGAGCAATGTTTGAAGTATTGTATTCTATAGTATTGTATGTATTGCATAGTATTCAAAATCGAGATTTGCGCAATCTCATCATGTGTGTACATCATGCATCAGAAGAAGAACTTAATAGTAAGGACATTTTAATACTCTCGACCAAATAACAATAAAAGCTCTCGGGACTGTAGAAATATTATTCGAAGTGGTATAGAAATCCATCTGCTCCCTTTGTCCTGTCAAATGCTGACATGGCGTGTTTGGGATGGGTACCTGGGCATTGCAGGATTGAAGAAAATGGTAGAATAGACCTCCCTGCACTAACATTTGTTCAATTCAACAAGAAGTCGCTGAGACAGGTCATCGCCACGATCACCAGACATGGCCACAGTTCAACAAAGAGTCGCAAGGACAGGTTATCGCCATGATCACCAGACATGGCCACATCCAATCATTTGCATAAAGTGGGATTACCACACGTCTCACCTGTCATTTGTCCGGACAGGAACCTGAAACTACAGTATGTATACTCCTAGAATGTGAGGCCTTGGAATCTAAAAGGAGACTTTGTATTTCAGCAACCAGATGATGAGTTTTACAAAGACACCTTGCATAAGACTGTACTGCTCGTTAAAGATACTGGAGTCTGTTTAAGGTGAAGAATAAAGGGAACACAAAAAGCTTATGGCTGACAATGTCGGAGGCAAGTAGAATCTCAGTAGTACCCCAAACGGCAAAAGAAATCTGAACCATCTCCAGCCCTCATTAATTTGCACTATCGAAATTCCACTGCATTTCAAACGCCACACACATTGAAGCTTGTGACGTCACTGTTTTGAATATCACATTTCAAGAGTATTCGTTATATATTCAACTGATACATTTGAAGCCAAGAATTTAACTATGTGACAAAAACAATCCATATTTTTAATACAACACACATTTTGCTTTGCTTAATGTAATTTTTTTTTTTTAATGAAATTCCATCTTCTTTATTCATTATTATGAAAATAGCCTTGTGATAATATACTGAAAAAAATTAAACAGAAATAGACATGTGTATTAAAACAACACAGACTGTTTATTAAGCGGACAGACTAGAACCGTACAGTTTTAGTTTTACTAATTTTATTTTTAAATTGATTCCTAACAATACTGTAAATATTAAAATACTCTTAGACGTTATGCTGCCTGTTAAGCAGTTACCTGGCCACACTTGCTGTATCGTCAGTATCCACTTCAGTTAAGCGTTCAGAGTCAGACGCTACAACATCAGTACTCCACGCTTCACTAGCCGTTTCAGAAACATCTAACAGCTACAAAAATAAAACCGTACATTAATCAACACCGATCAAAATTAATTTATATATTCTTATCTCTGCAGTAAACATTTGTAAGTATAAATTTCTAATTCATTATTATTACATAAAAGATGCCAGGGATTCAATCACACCCGAAGATACTGATAGTTGGAACCGCACTATGAAAAATGTATTGTTAAAGTCATAAGTGTAGTGTTGTAAGTGTGTGTTAGACTCGGGTACTACGAGGGACATCTAAATCCTCTCAATAGGTGCAGCTAGTCTGCAACCTCCTGTGGGGATTGTGCTGGTAAATACCTAACCAATGAGTGTAAAAGTAAAAATATTTCTTCAATCTTAATTGTAAAGAAACACGCCCAGCAAATTATAGAGGATGTATTGTTGCAAAAACATTGTAAAAAAGAAATGATAAAAGGGCCCAAAAGAACAGAAGCTGAAAAAAGAAAGGGTTAGCAGAAGAAGCAAGTATCAATTGAAAAATCTTTTCACAAACAGTTACAAAAACCAAAAACGAAGACAGAATATTAGATATCAATGTGACTTTGAAGTTGGTACTGGAAAAACTCGAAAGACAAGAATTAATGAACAGATCACTTTTAGAAAGAATGATAAAATTAGACAATAGCAGAAGGAAAGCTGCAATACAATACTAATGCAAACAGAAATAATCATTCCAATATAATCAGAATCGCAGAGTGGAATGCCAATGGGCTGTTAAAAAATTCTTAAGAATTAGGAGTGTTCCTGGAAAGTGAAAAAATAGACGTTTGCCTGGTAGCTGAAACTCATTTTACTAGAGAATCATTTATTACCAGATACATTACACCATCCACCCTTCTAATAAAGCTACAGAAGGAAGTGCTGTTTTATCAAGCATTATGAAGGCCCTAAATATATAAATGATAAGCAACTCAAGTAACTACAATTAATGTTCAGACAAGAAACAAGCAGTTGATGATATCAGTTATATATTGTCCTCCTAAATACAAACAGGAGAAAAGAGAATTTCTTGATCTGGAAAATCGATTTGTTAGGAATTAAAAATTGTAACTTTAAAAATAAGTTTTAAATATTGTAAAGAGATCACAACCAAAAAATGAACACTACTGACAAAGAAACAGAAAAATTACGAAACTGCTGACAAACTTCCTGGTGCAATAAACAAATATGTAGAACAGCAGCTTATATAAAAGCTTGGTGAAGAAGTAGGTTGGGGTCAGTCGATTCTGAGGGGACTGGAAGGTCACTCGATTCCGGGGCAGGGGGGAGACCGAAGAGCCAAAGGACAACTGTACATCAGGAAGTGATTAAAGAACATTCCTGACAGGAGGTTCTGGGGAACAACGAGTCGGCAGTCTATATAAGTAGACAGTTTTTGCGTACACTTTTTCCCCTTTTCTCTTTTTTGTTTAACCAAATTGTTGCACTGGTTTCCAGAGAGGATCTTGGGACACATTTCAGGAGATACATTTTGATAGCGTAATACAATAGTCTTCATGCTTGGGGTATGTTATCAACTGTCCTTGTAGCTGTGACAACATAAGAACACTGTAATATAATAAAATATATTAAAAGGCTTTGTTGAAACACCAGATAGTTGATTATTTAGAGGACCTGAGTTAGGAGAGATCCTGAAATCCTAAAAGATTCATTATCGGGAGGAGATTTCAATGCTAAGCATACTCATCGGGGCTTGAGAATAATAACAATGAAAGACAATGAGCTATATAAAGCAGCTTTGGAGAGAAGTGTAATTTTCATTTCACTAGGAAGCCTACATACTGGTCTCAGATCAAAATAAAATGCACGACTTAACAGACTTCTCTGTGGTGAGAGGCACTTCAGCCAATTATATCCACTCAGAGGACTGTTATGAACCAGCATCAGACCATTCAGCGATTATACTAACTAAAAGTGATGTGGTCAAACAAATTGGAAAATGCCATATTAACAAATAGTATAACTGACTGGGATGGTTTCAGAAGTGACCTTAATAGTATGATATTGCTTCAAGTACAGCGTAAAACTTCAGACCAATTAGAGGAAGAAGTGGAGAAGTAAAAGGTGTGTTCAGAAAGTAAACAGAATTTTAATTTTTTGAACAAAATATTTATTTATTCTTCTACATTGATGTTGTCGCCTTCAAAATAGTCCCCCTTGAAGATTATGCACTTATGCCAGCGCTTCTTCCAATCCTCGAAACATTTCTCAAACTCGATCTTTGAGATAGCCTTTAGTTCTTTCAGCAAAGCGCTTTTAATGTCATCTACGGCTGTTAAACGACAGCCCTTTAAGGTACTCTTTATTTTTGTAAATAGAAAAAAGTCACATGGAGGCCTGGCAAGTATGGAGGCTGGGGCATCGTTACAATACTGTTTTTGCCCAAAAATTCACGAACAAGTAATGAAGTGTGAGCTGGTGCATTATTGTGGTGCAAAAGCCATTAATTGTTTTTCCACAAATCCGGGCAGTTTTTTCGGATTGCTTCACAAAAACGGTGTTGAACTTGTAGGTAGTACTCCTTATTGACCGTTTCACCTGGTGGCAGGAATTCATGATGCACTATGCCATTAATATCAAAGAACACAGTGAGCATAACCTTTACTTTCGACCGCACTTGTCGAGCCAGAATGCCTCCACTTGGATGATTGAGCCTTAGTTTCGACATCATATTCGTAAACCCATGTTTCGTCACCTGTTATAATACGTTTCAGTAATTCTGCATTGTCCTTGACTTCATTTAGTGACTCCTGAGCAACTTCCATTCGCCGCTGTTTTTGTTCAAAATTCAACAATTTTGGAACGAATTTTGCTGCCCTGCATTTCATACAAAAAACACTGGAAACAATGTCATCACATGATCCAATCGATATGCCAACTATCAACGACCTCTCTAATTGTGATTCGACGATTGTTCATAACCAATTCTTTCACTTTTTCCATGTTTTCATCAGTCGTTGATGTGCTGGGGCGTCCAGGGGCGTTCGTCATCTTCAACGTCTTCACGGCCTTCTTGGAAACGCTTACACCACTCATAAACTCTTGCTTTACTTATAGCAAACTCACCATAGGCCTTTGTTAACATTTCACACACTTTATTCCATTTTTACGCAAAATTTTATACAAATTCTTCGATCCATTTCTTTTAACAAACGAAAATCGCCGAGCTCATAAAAACACGTCTAACCTTAGTGGCTCTCACAGACAAAGTCAACTATGAAAACAGCTGAAAGTTTTATCATACTTCAAGGGCATGTATACCAACATAATAAAAAAAAGGTTTGACAATTGGACTCTTCAAGCTCTTATAAAATTTAAAAATTCTCATTACTTTCTGAACATACTTCTTATATATATATATATATATATATATATATATATATATATATATATATATATATATATTTCACTCACTCTGGAAGGCAGGAAATGTGTTTCAAAGACCAAAACCACAAAAACCGCTTATCATACAAAAATGAAGATGATACTTGGGCAAGAAATGATAAACGAAATGCAGATAGCTTTGCTAAGCATTTGTCTAATATGTTTCAGCCTTATCCTACACAAACAGATGCAAAATTTACTCCTGATATCAGGAAAATGGATAAAGTAGTAATTAATCTACTTACATTAAAGGAACTCTTCAATGAAATATAGACAAACCCAAGTGCAAGGAAATTTCTGAGGCACTGGTGCAAGGACAGACTTAATCACAAGACAATTAGTAAAGGAACTGTCAAGTAAAGGTTACATAAAGCTAATGTATAGGGGTTATTATTAATTACATTTTTTTTCATGCAAGAATATTTGATTCATCATTTAGTTAGACCATTTTATCCTACTTTTAAACTTTGTCAAGTTTCAGCTAAAGCTTTATTACCTGGGGTCCAATTAAAGTCTGCACTGGAGGTTCTGGAGGTTCCGGAGGTTGAGGAAACTGTTCGATAGTCTCACTATCACTGGCCAACACATCTGTGCTCCAAGTGTCGCTTACTAAAGATATGGTTTCATCAGCACCTGCAAACATCAAATATTTTATTATATTGACTTTATCATTTTAAACAAGGTAATCGAACTGCGGTAATCCAAATGGCAACCCGAAAAGACAACCATTGTACCAAAAGGGATCCTAAAAATTACATAAACAATTTATAGTTTTGACAATTTAAATATATTGTACAACATACAAATTTTCCCAATATGTTTTTACAGGACCACACAGTATTTTCATTACCAAATGGTGGCCATTTACAGTAAAAATTAACTCTTTTAACTTACACTTCAAAATCGTAATCAGCATTAAAATCTGCATAAATCTGTAATCTAAATTTTTAAATTTCATTGCAAACATAAAAATGAATCCAATGTTGATCATTTGGAATTTATTTTCCGGTTTTCACTTACATTTATAATGCTAAAATGGATAAATATAATAAAAAATATCATGTAATAACAAAAAAAACAACCTTTAGAGGAAGTGGCTGAATTTCAGATCGTTGACTTCAAAAAATTGCAGCAAAAATCGGACTACAAGTCTTGTTTGAAAAAACGGAAATAATGCCGACCTTCTGAATCGAAACACCAGTCATTCAACTGAGCAATAGTAAACAAATTAAGATTGTGAACAAGATAAAGTATCTTGGGAAAATTATAGCCTAGAATACAGACGAGAAACCATCGATAGACAGCAGAACATACTAACTGAAACAAGCGCAACGACTCGCCTGGCCAACCTACAAACAGAAATCGTTACAATGAATGCCAAATTTCGACATTATAATTCCGTTGTTGAACCTGAGGCAACTTATGCTAGTGAAACACTCTTCAAGTTGAAGATTAAATCAACAACTGATATACTGCAGAAAGCAGATAGAAGGATCATCAGAACAATCATTAACAAGAAACACCAAGTGAATGGCCAATGGAGATTACTACCGAATGAAGTGGTATATCGAGAAAGTGAGTCAATAATAGACACGATGCGGAAAAGGAGAATTGCTTTTTTCGGCCATACAGCATGCCTTCCAGAAACCTGACCGGTGAAACAGCTATTTAGTTATTTCTGGAAGCAGAATAATTGGTTCAGAGTGATTTAGAAGAGTTAAATTTGACGGTGCCTCGAAGGTAGAGCAGAGAAGAGGATTCTAAGGAATAAATATATGCGATTCAAGCTAACATTTGAACGAAAGACCGATACCATAACTGATGAACAAGGGCAGCCAGGTCAGACAGGATGAAGACTTTGGGAACGGAAGAACGGAAAAAAACCGTTTTTATTTCTTATTCTTCACAAATCTTTATTGTTAAAAATTAATTTTTTTTTTTTAATATTTTTATAAATAACTTATGTTTTTTTCTTGGACCTTCTGTGACTTTATAACTGTTTTTGATTACAGTGGTACCTCGATATACGAGTGCCCTAATATACGAGTATTTTGAGATACGAGCCGCTGAGTGAGCGATATTTTGCTTTGAGATGAGAGCAAGATTTGAGATACGAGGAACCGCACACTACATCGCTGCACACGACACCAACATGCAGGGCGCATTTTGGTGTCGTGTGCAGCGTCTAACAGTGTCTCTCACCTGACTAGATCTCAGTCTGTGTGCGCATGTTCTGGAAGGACCACTTTAACATTGTGATGTGCCTAATAATTATTATTGATCAGGCCTGGCTGGATGTTACAACGAGGAACTTAACCTCTGCATGGAAGAAGCTGTGGCCTGAGGCTGTAGCTGAAAAGGCCTTTAAAGGATTGGAACCCGAAGTGTCTGTGGTAGAGGAGATTGTTTCTCTAGGAAAATCCATGGGTCTGGAGGTGGATGAGAGAGATGTGAACGAACTCGTCAAGGAACAGTCTCAGGAGCTGACAACCGAGGAGTTACACATACGCAGCAGTATACGGTGGTTCAATGAAAAATTAGTTTTGAAGAGGAGCCAGAGATGCAGGAGGTTATCTCTACAAGGGATATAAAGGAACGAATTAAACTCGTATGTCGAGGTACTACTGTACATAATAAGATTCAACTGCACAGTTACTTACTAAGAATTAATCACTCATCACTTTAGGTCTCTCAAATATTCCGTCCATTAAAGCAAGATTGAGATTATATTTTTCAGTTTATCCAGTCGAGCATTTTAACATTTGTGCATAATATAAATTATATTTACCTTCCATTAACTTTTTAATCTGAAATTTCCCGAACTTTTCATCTATATCAAATCGACTCAGCTTGCTGTTGCTTGTATTAGCAGAAAACTCCAGCTGCTGTTGTTGCACCGCTGCAGCTGCATTCTGATTTGTTTCTTCGCCCTCTGTTATCTGTGATGACGGTGTATCTCGTCCTGCAAGTCAAATTTTCACTTAAACCATTTTTTCTAAGCAACTGCAATATAATTTCCTTTAAAATTGTTTTATTGAGAAAAAAAATTCGATCACAGTAAGATACATAT
Source organism: Callitettix versicolor (assembly GCA_022606455.1). NCBI lineage: Eukaryota > Metazoa > Arthropoda > Insecta > Hemiptera > Cercopidae > Callitettix > Callitettix versicolor. The sequence goes on from CM040189.1 coordinate 11,212,667, forward strand.
TATTGACATCATTTTTTTTTTTTTAACATCCGACTATTGTGCACACTTGGGCTAATGCAGACGATGGGATGATTTATAGCGTATGAAAATGCCATGCTCTGGCCGGGAATTGAACCCGGGTCCTCGGGATGAAAGCCCAGTACGCTATCAACTAGGATATTGAAATCAATAAATGGTGCAGAAACGTTACACAAATTATCTCACATTCAATACTTATAACTTACGTCTTTACAAAAAGAATGTTATGGTTCCAAATTCAAAAAAAAAAAAAAATGACAGAGGTCAGAATTATTTCTGATTTACTCAAACCAATTTTTTTAATCTAAAATATGCTACACTGACTTGAATTATGAATACTCATATCTTATCAAAATATTTTAACAAAATCTGATTTAAAAAACCTTCAGTAACCAGGGAATTTAAAAATTGTGTGTGTGTGTGTGTGTGTGTGCGCACGCATGTGCGTGTGTGTGCGTACATCCATGTGTGTGTAAATCTGAAAAAGTTTCAAATCCTTTTTGGGGGAAATTAAAAACTGTCCCAAGAAATGTTCAAAATTTCATCGAAATCAATCAACAGGTTTAATCTCCAGCGATGTCCCAGACAGAAAGACATCCAATGTTTAGATATATTACAGACTATTTTCTGATTAAAACACCAACTTTAAAAACATTACATACAATTTTACATGTTTTGGTTGAACTAAAATCCTATAATGAAGCATAAGTATTAAGCTAGTATTGTTATAAGAAAAAATACCAAATTTTTATAAAATTACTAACCAGAAATATTAGGAGTCCCACGACCAGACACATTGGCTGATACCATGTCAGATAGATTATCATTCTGATCTTCTGTCTCCAACTCAAGAGACGATGCTACACTGTGATTGGACGCTGCTTCTGATACGGCTTCCAGATTATCGCTTATATTTCCTAAATTACAAAAAAATATGTTTAGCTCTTATTTTTACTATTTTACTATTTTGGTTTGATAGTGATCAAAACCAAAATGTTATTAAAGATAGCACTTACAAGACACATATATTACATAAAGTCTACGATATGGTATTTAAGTACATCATTAACATTGAAGATGACAAAAAAAAAGAATGACAGCAAACCACAACAAAGAAAACCTTTTAAAATTTTTTTAAAGAAGTATTTAATATGTCTTCACTCAAAACTTATAAATAATAATATGAGATTACTGCATTAAAAGTATGTCTGTAGTTGTTAGTTAGGTACAAGTTAAACTTACCAATAGACCCATCATCATGGGAAAGAGAAAAACGAGTTCGCTTCTCTTGACTTTCTATTCTTTCTCCATTTACCATACCACCCTCTCGTTCGTCATCTGGCATTAAATTAATATTCTTTACTGACAATACCTACAAAATAGAATTTAAAAAAAAATTAGGCATTTATATTATACACTATTAACTAAACTATCCGAATTACATTTTTCCAATATTCTGACATATATAGAACAATTAAAAAAATTTTAATAAGAAAAAGGATTTTCTTATCATTTTTATGATGACAATAGTTGGCTTACTGTACGAAATTTGATGCTTTTATAACGAAAGAATATTACAAAATAGTAAAGAAATCATTTTTAACATCACTGGTTTAAATCACTACCATTATATTGCAGAAACTAATGACATATTTGATGTCAAAACAAACAATACAGTAGACGCTCGATAATCCAACACATATGGAACCACGACCCTGTCGGATTATGGAAGATTATGAATTACTGGAGGTATCATTATAAAAATGCTAAATAACCTCTTAGGAAAGGGTAAAACGCGATAAAAACTGTTTAAATGGGTTACAAACAACTCACTTTAATAAACATGTTTATTTGTTAAACTAACAGAAACAATTTAAATCTTGAAAATGTTATTTTTTAGTCATGATAGAAATACGACTTTCTCCTTTTTTAGGAGTTTTCCTGTTCCCAGGATCGGTTGCAACAATTTTCATAAATCGTTCAATCTTATCTTTATTTTTTAAAATATAAACAGTCGGTCGTGCAATCTTGTAAATGCTACTTAAAACTATCGGTGATTCTCCTCGCTCATGTATCTGAATAATCGCCCACTTTTCAGCTACAGTTGAAGTTACATGCTTTCGTTTTTTTAGTCAAGGATCCATTGTAAACACAACACAGTTCACACAATCAGTACACTACATAAAATTACCGCATAAACAAAATTAGAATTAAAAGTACAAAACAAAGTACAAATTAAAAGAATCGAAAGTCCAAAGAATGTCAGACTATCGAGAGTCTACTGTATAGTGACAGTAAAGATGCAGAGTGCTTAACGACCAGGCACGAATAATAAGGCCCAGACTTTATATCATCAGACTTGTTTATAATCAAGTCTTTTGTGTTTTTTTTTTTAATACAGTTTAATAGATACCATGCTAAGACATGATACAGACGGACCCACTGCTTAAGACAGAGAGAAGGATCATCAGAACGTGTCTCAACAAAAGCTACCGGAAAGTCGGGACCTGGAGAATAGCCACCAATGAAACAGTATACAAATATATCGACCCAGTTCTCAGTGTAATGAAAAAAATGAAGAATTTCCCACTTCTTTCACATATTAAGAATGCCAGGACAGAATCCTGAGACAACTGGTAATGAGAAGCATCAACAGGAAAACACAGGGAATATACATCACACAAGTCCTCAGAGACCTCAGTGAAATAGGACTGAAAATGGATGATGCAACAGACAAATGTAAAATAACACGCATTCTTAATACTAATAAATTTAAAGTGGATAAACCGAAGAGACACAAGAAGGTAGTGATCGCAGATGCCGTCAGGAAGCAACGATCTGATCGAATGAGGGATTATTGGAGAAAAAAATTACAGCCCAATGTTAGGAAGAACTGAAATTTAGACTAAAGTGGTACCATAAGGCCAAAAAATTAAAAAGATACCATGGTATATGACTTATTTTATTTTTGCTTTTAATCTTTTTAAATAAATGTTATGCTTGAATTTACACGTTGAAAGTTTTACTATGCACCCAAAAACCTACTGCCGTGACAAAACAAGAAAGGTGGAAATTGTTTGCGCTATAAAGTACGCACATCCACGTCACAGACATAGACATTGCTGTATGGCAGCTCATGACAGTGTTACTTCAGGTTTCAGACTCAACCAAAAAGGACGTTTTTATGGCTTTTCTGTTTACCTGGAAAAGTTTAAATGTCATCAAATTAGGATAACTGAGTCTCAACTGTAACAATAAAAATTCAAGAATAGCAAAAACAAGTATGTTATTGTTAAACAAATTCAGATTTGGAAGTTATGTTAGCTTCGTCAATATTAAAACAGGACATTCTTCTTAAAGGTTTGTTTTGTTCTTGAAGTGTTCTGATTAAATTGAAACAAATTCTTTGTTCAGTAAAGAGTGATATCCCGGTGTGTGGACCTGTCATTTGGTTTTTTTTTTTTTTAGTTAATATTTTTCGCAAAAATTATGAAAAATCGTACAACTTTGAGACAAATTTTGTTTTAAAACCATGAAACCAGCTTTGATGACATACAAAAAAACGCCTATTAGATTTTTATTTTTTTCAATAGATTTAAAGATGGCTGTGAAACAGTGGATACCAACAATATTGTGAAAGCGTATGGTTAAATGTGCTCTGATCATTCTATGAAGATGTCAGATAAACTGAATGCGATTTAAGTCAGTTTTAACTAGAAATTTGAACATGTGCACTCAAAAATATTGTTAGGGCAACAAGAAATAACACCGAGTTGAAATATAATAAGACACTTAATCAAGTCTTAATCGATAGTAATTAATCAGACTGAAAATGATCCAGATACTTTAAAAGATAATTATAGATAACAAAATCATGAATTTATGGGTCTGATCCAGAAAACAAAGGCACGATGATCACAGTGGAACAATTTAAAATTCTGGAGTATACAGAAAATCAAAATAAACTACCACTTCAGGTTCAATTTGTTTTTTTTTTTAATTAACAATTCATTACAAAATTAAAAAAAAAGAAACTGACAGAACAAAATAGTTTATGGAATTTCAGAGTTTAAATTACAGATACTTTACATCTCACAGATAGTATCTAAGCAGATTCTAAAGCCCTCATTATGATTCCCATAAACTTACCTTTTGTTCAGAAAGTAGACCAATCGAAGATTCAGAATTTGAATCAAAGAGTATAACAAGAACTGGCTTCATAATTCCTTCTTCTTCTCCTATACCTTCATCAGTCCCATCGCCATTTGTACTATTGTTCAAGCCATTACGCAGTTTCACTCCTGCATCATTATTTTTAAGAAATAAACTCAAGTATATAAAAAATATAATGTTACGTAAAAATCCATTATTAAATAGCATTATATTAAAGACAAAGCATAATTTCTTAACTGATTTAAGTAGTATTAAACGTACTGATTTCATCCCTAAACACATTCTGCGCCATCTTATATGACGATAATTTCATGTTTGAATGTTTCTTAGAAAAAAATTTATCTGTTTAAAAAATAATACAAAATTTTATCACGTTCAATTACTTCCCGAAACTTCTGGTTCAAAATCTATATAAAAAAACAATGTAAATTCAATATAAATTACATATTATTTTTTTGTTTAATTTAGTTTTAATTTACGTTATTAAACCAAGCAGAGTTTGGATTGAAAAGTCTTTTCTAACACTCAATCTGGGGACCTAATGCTGCGGACACAATCTGTTAGAGTACAGTAGACCAAACTCTAAACTGCGACTTTTGGAGCCACAACAATGCACACTGAATAACTGAACCATAAGGCCAGACCTAAACATTCTTCATATATGACTGAAATTGCTGCAAAATCTGACAAACCAATTTTGATAAATTAAGCTGATGTTGGTTTTTTTTCATTAAACCAACTATCATTTAGCAACCAACTTTATGTTGAGAAACTTTAATTTAAATTTAATTAAAATCTTTAAAACCAATTTGAAAAAGTTTAATTTTTTCATTTTTTTTTTTTTTTTTTTTTTGAAATATAAGCAAATATATAGACAGCAATCTGAGACCGATTTGCAATGTCTCCGTGACATGCACACAGATAGACATATAGCCAAGTAAAATACGCAGGGGTCTAATAATGAATTACAATCAAAATCTCAAGATCGATTTTTACATGATCACAGTCTTCCAATACATTTAATTAAATTGAAGTGTACAGTCTTTTTAACCTGTTATTCCATAAATGACCTAGTACACACCTAAGATCGATTTTTCCACAAATTTATGAAGACTGTTAAATGAAGTAAAAAATGATACAATGTTACTAATTAATATAAAAATATTAAACAACTTACAGCTTTTCGCACAAAAATAATACAATATTTAGTTTACCTTTGTTTGGAACGGATTTTTTGTTCTTTGTGTGGCCGTTTTCACTAGGAGTGGGAATTTGTGCCAATAAATTACTGAGCTCGTTGTGGTCGACCTTGCCACTGCGTTCAGTCTGATCATTGGCAACAGTTTGTAAGAATGTAACCTAATACAAAAAATATCAATAATTAATTATCTCGCTTCTAATTATCAAAATGTACTGAAAATAAGGAAGAACTCAAGCTTAACAACCGCATGAACAGAACTTTTAATATGACCTTATTATTTGGTTTTAAATTTTATTATTACAATTTA